>WOXC01012492.1:110000-622573 GCA_011680675.1 Gymnobelideus leadbeateri | reverse complement strand
CTTTAATTGCTGAGATGTGGCTGAGATGACTCTTCCCATCTTGGGGGCAGACATTGCATGTCCTCATGCTGGCCAGATGCTTTAAGTTGGGACTCCTTAATTATTAGGAAGCACACCGCATATTCCTTCCTCCTCTCTCCTCTTTATTCTAACCTCCCTATCCTACTTTACCCTCATTTCCTCTTATCCTCATACCCCTTTCTTTCTTGTAGGGCAAATGGATTGCTTTACCCTGTTGCCTATATATCTTATTTTCCGGTTTAATCTAAAAAACAATTTTTAACATTCGTTTTTATAACCTTTTTTTCCAGATTCTTTCCATTCTTCTCTTTTCACCCATTCCCATTGGGAAGACGGGTAATTCAACATATGTTGTCTATATGTAGTTTCAAAACATTTCTGCAGTAGTTATATTGTAAAAGAGTATCTTTATTTCCCTCCATTTTATCCCATCCCTCATTTATTCTATTTACTCCTTTGACCCTCTTCATTTTCAAAAGTGTTTCTCCTAACTACCGTCTTCCCCAATCTGTCTCTTTGCTACCAGTCCCCCCTTATCCTCTCCGCCCTACTTTCCTGTAGGGTAAGATGCCCCTTCGAGTGTGTATTGTATTACCTTCTTAAGCTAAATTCAATGAGAATAAGGTTGACTCGTTCCCTTTCACTTTCTGCTCTTCCCCTCGATTGTAACAGTTTTCTCTTGCCCCCTCTATGTGAGATAATCTACCTCATCGTATCTCTCCATTTCTCCTTCTCCCAATGTATTCCCCTCTCACCTCTTAATTTTAGTTTTATATATCATCCCTTCATTATTAGCCCCATTTTGCAGATGAGGAGACCATGACTTACAGCTTAGGTGCCTTTTCTTGGGATGCACAGGTGTTAAGGTTCTAATGCAGGATCTGAACTGAGGTCTTCTTGATCCAGCTACTTATAGTATCTTCTCTCTAGGATTTTCAGGGAACTTTCCCTTGATTCTCCTTCCACCTATCTAACTGCTCCTCCAGACACTTTCCCTTGATTCTTCTTCCACTCTATCCTCAGTCTCCTCTGTGGTATCCTTATTCAGGGCATGCCCTGTAACCATAGGTGTCCCTCAGGGCTCTGTCCAGGACCTTCTTTCTCTTCTTCCTCTACAGTACTTTTCTTGGTGATCTCAGAAGCTGCCATGGATTTAATCACCATTTCTATGCTGATGCTTCCCAGACTCCTTATTTTACAGATGAGGAAACTGAGGTCTAAAGGGGAATTGGTTTGCCCAGTGTCATATAAGTAGTATGTATACTAAACAGGAGTTAAACGCAGGTTCAGGTCCTTTTATTTGCAGAGATCTTTCCATTTCACCATGTTGCTTCATGGGTGAATCTGTCACCTGGCCTTTTCCTCTCCAGGTCTCTATTTTGGGCTACTTTGGGACTTTGACTTTACAACTATATTAAACCAGGCTAGCCCCTCTTAGATTACTACCCAGGAGGATGGTCTAGTGTGTCTTGTGGAACCCCCCTCCCCTGCTTTTCGGTGAAAATTGAATCATTACTAGTGGTCTTTAGATTGTGTGGAATTGTTCAAACGTGAGCTGTAGTTGTTTTTGCTAGTCCATTCGTTTTTAGTTTTCAACATTCACTTCTATAAGTTTAAAAATTTTCCCCCTCCCTCCCCTTTCCCTTCCTCAGATGGCCTTCAATCTGATATAGGCTCTACATAGAAATTCCTATTAAACATATTGTCGCATTAGTCATATTGTATAGAAGAATTATAATGAATGGGAGAAACTATGAGAAAAACAAAACAAAACAAAAAAGAAAATAGTATGTTTTGGTCTACGTTCAGACTCCATAGTTATTTCCCTGGATATGGATGGCATTTTCCATCATGAGTCCTTTGGAATTGTTTTAGGTTCTTGCATTGCTGATAAGAGCTAAGTCTATCAAAATCAATCATCACACACTGTGGCTGTTACTGTGTACAATGTTCTCCTGGTTCTGCTCACTTCACTCAGCATCAGTTCATATAAGTCTTTCCAGGTTTTTCTGAAGTCTGTCTATTATTCATCATTTCTTATAGCACAATAGTATTCCATTACATTCATATGACACAACTTGTTCAGTCATTCCCTAATTAATTGATGGACATCCCCTCAATTTCCAGTTCTTGGCCACCATAAAGAGAGCTGCTATAAATATTTTTATACATGTGGGTCCTTTCCCCATTTTTATGACCTTTGTGAGATATAGCCCTAGAAGTGGTCATACATTTTTATAGCCTTTTGGGCATAGTTCCAAATTGCTCTCCAGAATGGTTGGGTCATTTCACATGAGCTGTAGTTTTGAAAGGTGGACCTTTCCTGGAGTCAGGGTAAGTGATAATAAGAAACAGAATGTACACAATCTTGGCTATGAAGTTAGGCTGTTTGGGTTCCATGCTTTTGCTTTCATGTACACCATGAGTCAAGCATAACTGATTCCCAGGCTTTCCCCTCATTCCTTCCTGCAGGCAAAGGGACTGATGTGGAACCTGTCACACAAATCCCAGACCAAAGAGCACCAGGAAGCCCCATAGCACTGACAAGTAGCCCTCCAGAATTCCTAGACACTCTCATTCCTACAGGTAAGTAAGAAGCCTCCTTTGCTTCCTCTCCTGGGTGAGCATTCATCCTTCTTTTTGGAGATAATACAGCAAATCACTCCAGAGACTGAAATGAAGAGTCCTTTACGAGGGGAGTTTGGCATCATCAGGCCCTTGTGGCAATAACTGCTTACTTGATTTCTTTCCCTGAGCATATCATATATGACCCCTCTTCCCACTGGGAAAAATATTTTGAGTTTGACCAAGGTAGGCATCCCCCTGAGGTCCAACTAGAGAAGGTCAGTCCAGGAGTCTTTCTGCCTGTGTATCTGTTGCATTCCCTGTTCTTACCTATGTTTTGTTTAGAATTAATTTGGATGAAATAAGGATGTTGACAGGAATATACAAAATCCTTTCAGAAACTCTTTATATTTGGTAACTTTCTAATAAGAACTAGATGCCAGTAGCCAAATGTCAGAGATAATGATCTATTTTACTTCGGAAACTTACCTTAATCAAGGCTCTGTCTAAGCAAGTTAACTTCTGGAAATCTGGATGGCGTCTGTACCAGCCCAGTCCCCTGATCCATGTTCCTGGTCTGGATGTAAGGGGAATTTCAACTTAAGAAATGATACTGTTTATGTCCCCTAGTAAATTCTTTCCCCTCTCATTAAATTCATTCATTTTTTTCTTCACACATGCATGCACTCATTCATTCCCCAAGCCCTTGTGAGGTCAGGTGATTTTCAAGATTTAAAAGACGGATCTTAGGATGAAGCAGGTAACCTCTGTGTGACTGGATCCATTCATTGATCAATGTAGTCACCCCAGAGTAGCAGGAGTTGTGGTCCCCAATGATACCCTTTTTGGATGAATTCTATCATCAGGGAAGAGGTATCTATGTGAACCATTGAAGAAAAAAGTGAAGTAGTAGGGTGGTCTCCCCAAGGAGGAATTGGGTTATTGAGGAGAAATAAGGATGAATAGCCTTCCCTTCTTCCTTCCCTACTTTCTTACACATGTCCCAACCAATTGCTCGATCACCAAATTCTCTAGCAAAAGTACCCAGGCAGGAGGCTCATCTCCCAAAACCTGAGACTCCCTGGGGTCCACCACCATCTCTGTGACCCACTCTGTCAGAGCCTCTTTTTCAAATGTTCCAACAGAGGCAGTTGCCGTGGAGACACTTCCTTCTACTCAGCCCACCAACTACCATGTTTTTACTGGTACAAATGTCCAACAAATTGAGACACCCACAGAATCTGACTCTTCTTCAACAGGAGCCACTGCTCTGCCCAAGACATTTGCAGGAGTGAACATGGGTACCAGTACTCTCTTGCTCCCCTTGACTTCAGATGAAACTACAGCTACCTCTGATTCAAGTACTCCATTAAAGACCAGCCTGCCGGGGACACTTTACTCTCCTCTTCCAATGATCACATCTAGAGCACACACAACTACCATCGAGAGCACTAGCATGAGACCAATAACAAGGTCAATTTCACCAGATGCTCTCCAGAGAACTGCCTTGGTTTCAGGGATGGATACCAGTTCCCCTGCCTCCCTTTTCTCCTCTCCTTCACCTTTCAGTGCCAAAGAAACAGGGGAAAGCCATGCACCAACTCTAGTGCAAGCTGAGGTCACTACCCCGGAGAAGCCAGCCTCCCAGACAGCAACAGAATCTGACTTAGCTACCTGGCCCACTCCTGCATTTAGCATCACCCCAGTCCCTGCTGGAGCAGACACACATGCATCCTTGGCACCCACAAAAGGGAAAACGAGGCTCATAACAATGTCTGCTTCCTTTGTGGAGAGTACAGCCAAACCCCAGGAAACTCCCAAAGAGCAAACACATTCCACGGGACCCCCAACTCTTCCATGGCCAGACGCATTATCCACTGTTGATCCCCATGATGTAAGACAGGAAGCCAACCATTTCACAACTATCCCCTCACTCCCTAGGACAGGAGCCTTGACAAGGCAAACTGCACCTCCTGCCACTGAACCCACTGAGACATTGCCTCCTGAGGGGATGACCAGTTCAGTTGGGCAAGTGACTACAGATACATCTATTCCTCCTAGTGCTAGTCCAGAAGCAATCCCAGATTTCATAACTCATGACAACAGGCAGCTGGGTAGTAGTGTGACCTCCACAACCATCCCCGTGTTCCAGATGAGTACATTGGGCAGGACTGCAGGGTCAGTTGCTAGCACAACTTTTCCTGCTGAGATCTCAGCTGACCTCCAGGCCAGCCCTACTGGAGAATCCAAAACAGGACCAGATGGCTATGCCACTCTACACCACACCCTCCTTACCAGGGGGAACAGGCTTGGAGCAGGGACAGTCTTGTCCTCTGTATCAACAATGGCTGCTGATGATACCTTTACTAGCTCTGTGACTCTTACAGGAGAAAAAACATCTTCTGCCACATCTGAAGCCACTTCTCTTACCATGACTAGAATGGGTAGCACCTCTACTTGGCCAAAAATTCTCAGTTCATCACCACCCATAGCATCATCTGGGATTATTCACATACCTGAGGACATCAACCCAGCTGCCCCTAGCACAAAAAGTACAAGTCCCATCCAAAGCAGCAAGGTCATAGACATTGTTCCTCCTTTTCATGGAGCCACTCACAGCCCTGATCTCCCAAGGACAGTGGAAGAAAGCAGCATTGGTGGCCTACCAACCACTTCCTCATCACCTATATCTTCCATGTCTTCAGCCACTGCTACTGGAGGACCAGAACTCATGGATACTTCTGGTGGCTCCACTCCAAAGGAGATGATGATTCATGCTTTCGCACCTGAAGCCTTGGAGGTGACCGCAGATCTTTCCTTGACCAGCTTGGACATGGTGACCGTGGCTAGCACTGTCAAAGCCAGAGTGACAGAAGAGATGTCAGTTTCTCTGAGGCCCAGTGCAAACATTCAAGTGAGCTCAATTCTACCTCCTAGTACCAGCAGCTCTAAGACTTTCCCTGAACAAAGCACACTCATCTTCCAGCCCTCCTCCACAGCTATATCCATGGATCTTTCCATCAATGGGGCAGAACTCAGCACTACATGGCCACAGACTCTCCCACCTTTAGCTTCTGTGGCCTTATCTGGGATTACTCCCATGCCTGAAGTTATCAGCTTGGCTATTCCTGGAACAGAAAGTCTCATTGAAAGCAATGAAGTCACAGATATAGCTCCTCTTTCTATGATCACTGACAGTTCTGAGCTTCTAAGCTCAGTGGCAGAGAGCAGCACAGGTGCCCCACTGACCTTTGCTTCACCTCTATCTCCCATGTCCTCAGTAACTGTTACAGGCCTATTAAGAAACTCTACTGATTCAGCTTCCACAGGGACCATGGCTCATGGTGTCCCACGTACAGACACAGAGAAAAGCTCAGAGACTGTCTTAGCTATGGTAACAACAGCCAGCAGTTTCACAGCCTTGGTGATGGGAGAGATGTCATCAGCTCCCCGAGAAGATCAAACTCCCTCAACCCTGTCTCCTAGTGCTAGTAGCTCCATGGCTCCCCTTGGACAAAGCACAGTCATCCCACGGCTCTCTGCTATAGCTGAAGCTGTGACGCTTACCGCCACTAGAACCGATGCCACCACTATTTGGTCACAGACTCCTTCAACTCCAGTAATCTCATCTGTAGTTACTCACGTGACTGAGCACATGAGCTCAGCTGCACTTGCCACCAAGAAAGCAAATATCTCTTCCAGCAGCAAGGTCACAGGCATGGCTCTTCTCTCACCTGTGACCATGCTCAGTCCTGAGCTCTCAGGCACAGTGGCAGAGAGCAGCACAGATGTCCCACTGACCACCACTTCTAAAGCTCCTATATTCTCAGACATTACTCCTGGAAGACCAAGCCAGTTGAGCACCTCTGCTGACTCGAACCCCTTGGGGTCCACAACTGAAGGTGTCCCGCATACATACTCAGAATTAAGCCCCAATCTCCCTCTGACCACCTTAGCTATGGTGGCCACAGCTAGCACTGGCCTAGCCAAGATTATGGGAGAGGTATCATCAGATCCTCCAGAACGCAGCCCAGAAGTTCAAATGCACACAGCCCTGCCTCCTGGCAACAGTTGGGGAGAGATCTTAACAAGTTCTGAGCCCAGGATTCCCAGAGAGACAAGTCCTGCTGCCTGGCAGCCAGTTGTGACCACAGTGACCCCCGCTAATTTTGGACAAGGATCAAGTTTGACTGCTGTGACTCTGACTAAGCCATCTGAAACTCAAAGAGCATTGGTTACCAAAGTTCCACAGGGAAATTACACTGAATCCCCATTTTCTCCTACTGAAGTTGAGACCACTGGAACAGGGACCATAACAACTTCCCTTCTGGCCTCTGGACTGGGAAACATCCAGGCATCCATGGGTACTATCTCAGGCTCAGAGGCCAACAGGACCTCTTCCACTTTGTCATCTTTCTTGGAAAGCCCTAGGACACAAGCTCCTAGTCCTGAGAGAGTAACAAGCCCTCATCTGGCACTGTCCACTTTGCCAACTAGGAAATCTCTGGGAGGAGACACTACTTCACCAGTCCCTGTTTACACAATGCTTTCTGAAGTCACTGCACCAAGGACAAGTGCCCAAGGGCCTGAAAGTCAGAGCACAGCTATCCTGGAAGTCAGCATAGCTCCAGCAGTCACCAGTCCTCTTGGGATCCTGATCCCTCCACGATCAAAGGTCACTGATTCAAACAGCATGGACATGGAGACTGTGTCAAGTTCACCTGTCTCATCACCAATAAAAACCAGTTCTCCAAGTCTAGTTGACATCACCTCAGGTGAACCTTTCCCAGAGTCTTCCACAAAATCAACAATGGCTAGCCCTGTTCATGAGTCTCCAAACCCAAGCTCCAACATCTCCCCTACTTTTACCACTTCTGCTGCCTTGAGAAGCTCCAGTCCTCCTGGGACTGCTCCCTCTTGGGGGGTATCAGGGACAGTCACATCAGCTGCAGGGTCAGTGGAAACATCAACTCCAGCTGTTACTCTGTCTCCGGCAAGAACACAGGCAGCCTGGATATCATCACCTCCCACCCCAGCACCAACAGCCTCAGAGGGTAGCAGTCCCAGAGCAGAGACAGCTTCTGTTTTTGCCCCTGAACCCACAAGCTCCACCATGTTCACAAGTAAGCAAACTTCTAAGTAAGCCTCCTATTTGGGGGATGTTGATGAGGCCTTGGAGGAGATGGATGGATGGCATCTATAGTAGAATGAGAATCATATCTGGACAAAGGCACCAATATAATTTCCAATGAGCTTCTTTGGATATCTGTTTTGGGCCACCCTGACTTCAAGGCTAAGTCTGTTAGGCAAATATATTCACTCCATTCTGCCTTATGTCTCACCAGGAAGGCAGTCTAATGGTTTCAGGTCTCAAAGCTTCTCAGATTTTTTGTTTCCAAAATTCAGATATTTCCAATTAGTTTGATACATAATGGGATTGTTCAGTACTGAAGTAGTGCTTTGCAGGGGAAACTTCCATTAGCCAGTATGAAGGAAGAAATAATAGAAGGCATGTATTTTGGGGTTTCCAATCCGTAGGGACAATGTATTTCTTTGGGTGTGCCAGGAATTTGACATGGCTAATCCTGGGACCCTTCCCTTATACCTCCCTGCAGGTAGTTTGGCACCTGTCACCCATACTCCTGACCATGGAGTGCCAGGAGGCACTATCACCCTGACAGGTGGAACCCTGACTCCTGTGTCCACTGTCAGTGCCCCAGGTAAGTGAATGGCTCCTCCATCTTTCCTCTGCTGGGGGTTCAGCATTTCTGGGCTCTCATTTCTTGCTCTCTGGCAGTGACTCTTTGGTTCATTTTAGTAACTTAAGAAGAACAGGCTTCTGAAAATGGGGTTTGAATTTAGGTTTCAAGCCATCAAGGATTATAGGGTGAGAATCATGAAATTTCATTCTTGGAAGAGACTTAAGAGATCATCAAGTCCTACCCCTAACTGCAGGAGAATCCCCATTCCAGCCTAGCCAACAAGTGTCTCAATTGCAGCATATCTAACTTCTTCTTGAAGATATCAAGGAGAACCCACCACTTCCTGGCGCAGCCTCTCTCCCTTTGGGGTAGCTCTCATTTTTAGAAAGTTATATCCTGACATCAGGCATAAATTTACCTCTTTGCTCTTCATCCATTGCTATTGTCCCGCTCTCAAGATACAAACCAAGAAGGTGGAATATGTCTTCCAAATGAGAATCATTCAGATACTTGAAGACAACCATTAATGTCCCCTTTGTGTCATCACTTCTCTAACTTAAAATCCCCCAGTTCCTTCAACAGATGTTCATATGGACATACCTTTGAGTTGCTTTACCATTCTGCTTACCCTCATGGGATCATATATCTAGAACTTGAAGGGACTTCAGTCATCTACTGCAAATATCTTAAAGTAGAGAAAACCAAGCCCTGGGGTGAACCTTTGCCCAAAGTCTCAAAAGGAGTAAGCATTAGAGGTGTGTATTGAATCCTGTTCCTTTGAAATCCTTCCTAAAATTTTGTTACCCAGATTCTTCTGTCTCATTGCTTTCTCTAATGAAGCCGGTGGTGTGATAACAGCTTTGGAGAAAGATTGCTTAGGACTAGGACAGTTCTATCAGTCAGTTGAACTTAGTCTAATTTTCTTTTTTTTTCCTTTTTTTGAGGCAACTGGGGTCAAGTGACTTGCCTAGGGTCACACAGCTAGTGTTAAGTGTCTGAGGCCAGATTTGAACTCAGGTCCTCCTGACTTCAGGACCAGTGGTCTATGCACTGTACCACCTATCTCCCCCTAGAATAATTTTCTATCTTAATTCGTGTCCCTGCCTCAGATATCAATAGAACTGCAGCTAAGCATCAGTACATGCTTAGCATATCTGTTCCACAAACATCCCTGGGATTTGCATGACTTAAAAAAGGAATCTTGTGATGGGATAAGTTCACTCAGAGGGGTGCTTCACAGACTAATGTGGCCACCCTATGATAGCATAGCAATGTGTAGCAGTCCCTGATAGAATCCTTAGACTGAAGATAAGATCTTCCAGGAGCTGATGCTCAACTGAAGAATGTGGAGAAGATGAGGTGTGGGGGATTGGGAGATATCTTCAGTACAGAAGGAGCCCTACTAAGAGGCAATAGGAATTTGTCCAAATGACTCCAAACTTCCCCCATCAAACCTTAGGGACACTTCAACCAACTGCCATGGTCACAGGATTCTCCACTAGAAACACAGTGACACTGGATAATGTGAGTGGGTCTGACCTGGAAAGAGACTCAACAGAGTCCCCCACCATCCCCATGACTGGCTCTATGGTGAGGGATTCTGTTTCAGATATTGCAACAGAGATAGACAACATGGAGACAACTCCAGGTACAATAACCATTCAAGCCCCGCCTTCTCACTGTGGTCACTGTAACAGGTGGTCTCAGACCTAAGACACACAGGAGAATTGTGTACTCTCTCATCGAAGCCTCAACTCCACCTAAGACATCTCCCAGAGTTACCATGGGTGCTGGTAGCTCCACACTTTCCATGATACTAGGAAAGCCCATAGCCAGCACAGGCTCCAGTGGTCCCTTCAAGATCAGACCAGCAGGGACAATTTCTTCTACATTCCATGGAGACACACCTGTATTTGAAACAGCCCCTAGGGAGAGTTCCACCGACAGCCTGACTCCAGGGCCACTGCCCTTGATTCTTCCCATATTACTGTCTGAATTGCAGGAATTGAAATCAGCCCCATTTTGCCTCTATCCTCAACTCTTACAGACTGATCAGTGCAATGGAAATTGGGTCACGGCAAGATTTGCCTATGAGGTGAACCACCTCAGAGAAGCAGCATGCCTGTCCTAGACAGTAACAGAACCAGGCTCAGCTGCCCTGTCCTCCATTGCTCCCAGCATCATCCCAACATCTGCTGGAAGAGACATGAGCACTTTCTTGGTGTTTACAGAAAGGTCAAGGGAGGGCAAAATAGTGTTCAGCATCTTCCTGGAGACCACAAGATACCCCCAGAATCATACAACGTACTCCATAGGCCCAGGAATAACGTTTTTGACCTGATAGCACCTCCAGGTCCTCTCTGTTCGGCCTCAGTGAGGGTATCACCTACTCCACCTACTCCAGGACTGTCCCTTCACCCTCTATAGGGAGTATGACTGGAGCTCAGAGAAGCTCACCTGTACCTCTTGTAATTGAACCCACAGAGCCCAATTGAAATAGTGACTGAACTCAGCACCAGAGGCAGTGGACAGCTCAGCAGTGGTTTTGTTACCAGGACCTGAAAGTTTCCAGTCACTAGGGCAGCTCTCTCAGAGCCTAGCAACATTTTAGCAGGGATGTCTCTCTTGATGGGCTGACTTCTGGTCTCAAGGCAAGCCCTGTGGAAGGGTTGCGCTAAAAACATGATATATTTGAGATAATCAATAGAGGAAGGACACCAGAATTAAAAGGGATTACTTGACAATTAAGGGGGTCATAGCTATTAAAATTCCACCTTGCTGTAGACAAAAGGTGGATCATTCTACAGGAAGATGGAATCTTAGCAGGGACTTGAAGGAAACCAGAAAAATAAGGAAGGAAAGAACTCCAGGGATGGGGAACAGCTAATGAAAATGTTCTGAATTTGGAGGTAGTGAGGCAAGTGCAAGGAAAAGCAAGAAGGCCAGTGTCACTGGGGGAAAGGAGGTGTAAGGTGCAGGAAGATTAGAAAAGAAAAGGAGGGGCTTTGAATGCCAAACAGGATTTTATATTTGATGCTTGAGGTATTAGGAAACCATTGAAGTTTTTTGAGTAGGACAATTACATGGTCAGACCTGGACTTTAGGACAATCACTTTGGTGGCAGACTGGAGGACAGATTGGAATGGGAAAAGTCTTATGACAGGAAAACCAACCAGAAACTACTGCAATAGTTCGGGCGTGAGGTGATGAGGGCCTGCCTAAGGATGATGACGGGGTTATAAGACAGAGGGGGCATATAGGAGAGATGTTATGAAAGAAAAATCTATAGACCTTGTCAACAGACAGAATATGGGAGGGGGTTAGAGATTGAGTAGTCAAGAATGACCTCCTATGTTTGGGCCTGGGTGATTAGGAATATGATGATACCCTGAAAAGCTATAGGGAAATTAAGACAAGATGAAGGTTTTTGGGGAAAGACAACGAGTTAGGTTTTGGACATGTTGAGTTTAAGATGTTTAAAAGACACCCAGTTCAAGATTTCTAATAGGCAGTTGTCTAGTAGGAGTAGTGAGACTGAAGATCACCAGAGAGATTAAGGGTGGATGAGTAGATTTGAAATTCATCAATTTAAAGGTGATAATCTCATAGAGAAGGTGAAAAAGAGGGCCCAAATCAGAGCCCTCACATACAGCACCTACAATTAGCATTTATGACTTAGGGGAGAATCCAGCAAGAGACCGAGATAGAAATCAGGTAGGAGGAGAACCAGGAGAGATCATCCTAAAAATCTAAAGAGAAGAGCATCAATGAAAATAGGATAATGGAATCAAAGGGCGCAGAGAGATTAAAAAGAATGAGGATTGAGGAAAGGTCATTCACTTTTGAAGTTAAGAGATTGTTAGTAACATTAGAGAGGACAATTTCACTTTAATGATGAGGTTGAAAACAAGACTGGAGAGAGGAAGGGAAATGGAAACACCTTTTGTAGATAGCTATCTCAAGGACTTTGGCCACAAAAAGAGGAGAGGTGAGGTGAGGTGAGAATGGCTATCAGGGACAGATGGAAATGGTGAAGGTTCTTTTGGTTTTCGTTTTTGCAAATGGAGTATCAGGGAAGCAGCCAATAGACAAGCAGAGAATGAAGATAAGTGAGGGAGTGGGATAGTAGAGAAACAATCTGCTGTGTGAAGGCTGAAGTAAAGAAAGCACATATTTTGGAGTTTACAATCAGAACATGTGGAGATAATATATTGTTCCTTCTGATTGTGATATGTACGCTCATTCGTTCCTTCAGGTAGTGAGGTTGGTGTAGTACCTGCCACACATATCCCAGACCATGGTGCACCAGGAGGCATGGCAGTACTGACTAGTGGCCCCTTGATACCTGAGTCCACTGTAGGTCCTATGGGTAAGTAAATGCCTCTCTTGTGCTTCCTGGGTCCTTGTCTCCCAGGTTTGAGGCAATTTAGGGACTCATCTTCATGGTCTGACATCAGGCCACTGATGGGGGAGTTTGTAATTAGACCACAAGACTTGGCAGCTTGATCTACCACTTTCTGCTTTGAAGTATGTTGTGATAACAGTCTTTGGATGAAGAGCTATTGGGTGATATTGTATATTTCTTGTATTCACTTGAATGTATACACATTATTTGCTCTGTTAAAAGTCAGCTACAGGAAGGCAGGGGTCATTTTCATTCTTGTCTCTGCATGGCCAGCACCTAAAACAGTGAGTGGCCATAAGAGTAGCTGATGCTTAAAATGATTGTTGATTGTTTGTTGGACCAGAACAAGTATCCACCAGGCAGTTTTTCTGAGCCTGGGTCCGCATCTCATCTTGTTCCAAGAAGTCAGGAGAGATCTTCCTCAACACTGATCTCTTGTTATTTAATCACTCTAATGGTGGCCACTCACCCTAGAGCAGAAGTAGGTCATAGTGCCTGGCAGAGTCATTTTTGTTATGGAAAGTTCTTGTCATGGAGAAAGTTGAGCAGTGGAGAGTAGGTGAGGGGTTAGGATTTGTGTGTTCTTTGCAAGAAGGAAGGAGTACTTACAGGCACTGTAAGGGCCTCTCTGTCCAAATGACTCCCAACTTCCTCCATCAATCCTTAGGCACACTTCAACCAGCTGTTCTGGTCACAGCATTCTCCACCAGGAGCATGATGACATTGGATAACGTAAGTGGGTCTACCCTTGAAAGAGGATCAACAGAGTTCTCCAGCATCCCCATGACTGGCTCTACTGTGAGAGATTCCATTTCAAACACTGAAACAGAGACATTCACCATGGAGACTATGCTAGGTACAACAACCACTCAGGCCCCACTTCTCACTGTGGGCGCTATAACAAGTGGCCTTAGGCTTGAGACTCACAGAACCATGTACTCTCCCAAAGAAGCCTCCACTTTCCCTGATATGTCTTCTGGAGCCACCATGGGCATTGCAAGCCCCACATTCTCCATGCCTCCAGCAGAGCACACAGCCAGCTCAGGTTCCAGTGGTCCCTTAAAGACCAGCCCAACTGGGGCCATTTCTTCTACATTCTGGGCAGACACACCTGTATCAGAAACATCCCCTCGAGAGAGTCTCATCACCACCATGACTCCATCATCCACTCCAGTTGATTCTTTTCATACAACTGTCTCAGCCCCAGGAATGGAAATCAGCTCCATTTTGCCTCTGTTCTCAACTCCTACAGCCATCAGTGCTACAGAACCCAGGCCAAATCCAGACTTGCCTATGAGAGAAACCACCCTGAAGAAGCTGGGTGTCCAGACAGTAACAGAGCCAGACTCAACTGCCCTATCCTCCATTACTCCCAGCATCACTCCGACATTTGCTGGAGGGGAGACAAGCATTTTCTTGGTGTCTACAGAAGGGCAAACAGAGGGTAAAACAGTGGCCAGCACCTTTACAGACACCCCTGGAATCATTCACGGAGAGCATGTGTACTCTTCAAGCCCAGGAGGGCCTGACAGGACCTCTACCTCTTCTCTGAACCATCTAAGTGAAGGACCGAAATACTTCAGGACTGTCCCTTTACCCTCTGTGGGGATCATGACAAGCACTGCCATGAATGGAGCCGAGACAAGCCCAGCTGAACCTCCTACCCCTGAGCCCAAAAAGCCCATATCTCCTGAGGAGGGCACTCCTTCTGTCTCACCAATGCCTGAATTCAGAACCAGGGACAGTGGAAAGTTGCAAAGTAATTTGGCCTCCACCAGCACCCCAGTGTGGGAGACTGCAGCCTCAGATATCAGCACACTCATCCCAGGGAAATTTCATCCTGCTGAGAGCACAGTTGACTTCATGTCAAATTCTGTGGAAGGGTCCAGCCCAGAGCCAGCTGTCTACAGAACTCCATCCCAAACCCCAAGTACTACAGGGACCAGACTTGGAGGAGAAACAGGCTCATCCTTGGTATTGACCACACCAGCACCTGTGGTTTCCATCACCAGTATCTCTGGGCCTGTGTCTGGAATAAGAACAGGGGTTCCCTGGTCCTTGACCACAGCTGAAGCCACAGATCTCACCATGATTGTTACAGATATGATGTCTACTTCTCCCCAGACATTCTCTCCTTTGTCTCCAGTCACCTTATCTGAGATTACTTACAAGGCCAAGGACATGAGTTCTAATGTTCCTGGGACTGAAAGCCTAAGCAGCAAGGTCACAGAATTGGTCTCTCTTTATCCTAAGACCACTCCCAACCAAGAGCATCAGGTTACAGTGGGAGAGAGTAACACAGGAGCATCAGTGACCACTATTTCACCTGGACCTGCTGTGTCCTCTGCTACTATTATAGGAGAGGTACCAAGTAGGTTAGGTACCACTACTGGCTCAACTCCACAGGTGACTGTAGCTTATGGAGTCCCAAAGGGAGACTCAGAGAGGACCTCAAGTCTCCCGTTGGCCACAGAGGGCACAGTCAATATTGTTACAGCCAAGATGACTGGTGATATCTCTATGGCTTCTACAGGGCACAGCACAGAAGTCCAAGTGAGCTCAGCCACGCATCTTACCACCAGCACCAGTTCCATGACTCTCCCCAGACAAAGTGCAGTTTCCCCCTCATCTACCACAGATGAATCCAGGGGTCACACCATCCTTGAGACAGATACCACCCCTACATGGCCAAGGACACTCTTTTCTTCAACTCCTATAACCTCATCTGGAGTTACTCCCTTCACTGAGAACAGGAGCTCAACTTCCCCCAGGACTGATGCCACAAGGCTCAACTTCAGCACTAAAATCACAGACATTGTCTCTCTTTCTCCTGTGGTCACTCTTAGCCCTGAACTTCCAAGTACCTTATCAGAAAAAAGCACAAATGCCCCATTGACTTCCACTTCTACTAAAGCTCCACTGTTCTCAGACACTAATCATGGAGGTTCATTGGTCACCTCTGCTGGCTCAACTTCTGTGGGGACTGATGCTCATAGTGTTTCACATCCAAACAGAGGGGAGAGCTCAGAGCTTCCTCTGATTACCTTAACTACGGAGACCACAGAAAGCACCGTTACAGGCAGGGAGATAGCAGGCATCACCTCAGCTCCTCCAGGGCTCAGCATAGGAGCTGAAGTAAGCTCAGCTATTCCTCCTCCTACAAATCCAACAGAGACTTCAAAAAGTTCTGAGGCTATGACTCCCAGAGATATAAGCCCTTCCTCCATGTGGCCAGGGGGGAACACGGTGACTCCTGTCCATACTGGATCAGGTTCAAGTCTGGCAGCTGTGTCCCAGGTTGACCTCTCTGAAATTCAAAGTCCATTAATAATCACCAAAGTCCCACAGCAGAGTAACACAGAATTCCTATTGTCTTCTACTGCAACTGAGATTACTAAAACAGTGGCCATAATAGATTCCACTCTGATCTCAGGGATGGAGGAGAGCCAGGCTTCTAAAGGTGCCATCTCTGGGACAGTGGACAACATAACCTATCCCACCTTGTTTTCTCCTTCAGAAAGCCCCATGAGACATGACACTTCTCCTGAGAGGGGAACACTCATTGACCAAACACAGTCCACTCAGCCTACTGAGAAATTCCCTGAAACAGGCGCCACCAGCTCAGCTGCTTTTGTTTCCAAAATGCTTTCTGAAGTCAGTGCTTCAGCACCACAGCCAAGTACCCAAGGGTTTGAAAGTCAAAGCATATCTACCCTGGAGGCTAAAACTGCCCTAGGAGCAGGTACTATCCCTGTTGAGACCTTTATCTCTCCACTGTCAAAGGTCACAGTTTCTATCAGCATGGATATGGAAACTGTGTCAAATTTAGCTCCTTGGGAAGCCAACCTCTCATCACAAGTAGAAACAAGTTCTCCCACTCTGGCTGACACCACAGCAGATGAGCCATCCCAGGGAACAGGACCTCACAGTCCCATCCATGAATCTCCAAGCCCAAGTCTTGGCCCCTCTCCTGCCTTAACTACTCCTATGACCTGGATAAGCAGAGGTCCTCGTGGGACTCCTACCTCCTTGGAGGACTCAGGGTTAGCCAGCTTGACTACAGAATCTGTGAGGAGCTCACCAGCTCTAGATGTCACCCTGCCTCCAGCCAGAACACAGGGAGTCTGGACATCAGCATCTCCCAGCCCAACTCCCATGGCCACAGAAGGCAGCAGTACCAGGGCAGGGAGAGCTTCTATTTCTGCTCAAGTACCTTCCACTTCTACCCTGTTAACAAGTAAGCATATTTCAAGTAAGTCTCCCATGAAGGAAATTGGGGTGTGACCCTGGAGGAAATGGGTGGGGTCTGTCCAGGCAGGGAAGGCCTAATGTCTTTCTAAAGAGAGAAAGGAGTCTTCTTCCCTGGTCATTTCCCTCTTCAGCTTTCTATTGGTCACTTTAGGGTCTTTTCCTTTGTGCCACATCTGTGGGTTGAATCTGTGTGGTCATTCTAGGCTTCCTCCTCTTCATGGAAGGGCAGTTTCACAATCTCTGTGCTAAAGTGATTTTCCTTTTCTTGTTGGTGGGACCTTGATTTCAGTAAGCTTAACTTATGTGGAGATTAACCACCAGTGAGTTACAAGTTTTAGTTGTCATATGGGAAATAGTCAAATAACTTTACAGTGGGTAGCAGCAATGTATTTTCCTTTTTGTGCCCACTAATAATGACATGACTGAGCCCCGGGGCTCTCTTCTCATCTCTTTCTGTAGGTGGTGATGCTGGAATGGCGAAGGTCACAGGTGTCTCAGACCATGGAGCCCCAGCAAGCATAGCAGCACTAACGAGGGGCCCCTTGAGAACTGGGTCTACCGTCATTTCCACAGGCAAGTAGATGCCTCCTTTCTTTCTTTTCTTTCTTCTCTTTTTTTTTTTTGGTTTTCTTTTTTTTTTTGGAGGGCAATTGGGGTTAAGTATCTTGCCCAAGGCCACATGGCTAGGTCCGAACTCAGGTCCTTTTGACTCCAGGGCTGAAGCTCTATGCACTGCGCCACCTAGCTGCCCCAGATGCCTCCTTTCTTTCTCCCCTGGAGAAAGGGTCACCTCTTTAGGGCCTTATTTTCCCAGTTTCATAGATGACACATGAGATTGTTTGAGTGATGATTGATCTTCAAAATCTGAGAATAAGAGTCTAAGTGGGGAGTTTTAATCATACTTTAAAGGTCTGGTGACTGTATCTGCCTACTGTTTATCTCCTGGAACATTGTGAGAGTAGCCTCTGAGAGAATCACTGTTAGGAGACCATGTATTTTCTTGCTAAAGCCCAAGAAACACAGATGAACCACATCATCTCCCACAGAAGCTTGAGTTTTGTTTGGGATGAAAAACCCCATCCAAAATTTAATCAAGAACATGGAGATTTCTTAGGGTAAGAACAAGAAATTTTATTGTCTTCCCCTGGGAGAAGAAGGCAGTCTTCCTCATGACTGGTCATAAGTAGGAAGCACATTGCAAAAGGCAGCACAAGAATTTATATCCTAATGCAGTCAAGCCCCTTCCCCCTGGCTGTCCCTTCTTCCATTGGCTGAGAGGTGGGTTCAAGCCTTGGCGTGAAAATCTTCCCCAATGGCAAATAACAAGGAAGCCCAACACTATCCCTCAGTGGCTGGGAGGTGGGCTTACAAAGAACAGGGAAATGGGGGGATAGCCAATTCAAATGTACCTATCCTTATTCGGCAAATGCCAAAGTGAAGAAGGGAGGGGCTAAAATCACCAGCAAGGTTGGAGGTTAAAGAACCCTAAAGGGTCTAATGCTAATAAGTGTGTGGCCAACAAGGGTGGAGGTCAAAGGACTCCTGAAAAGGCTTCCTGCTGATTGACAGCAGAAGTGAAGGGGGGAGGAGAGGGTGAAGGCAACAGTCAAAACTGACAGCAGTTTATAAGATGCATTCTGAGAAGTTTTCAAGTTTTCACTCCCCAGACAAGTTCATCTGAGACATCTCCTAGAATGACAGTGGGCATTGTAAACCTCAAACTCTTCCTAACCCCATAAGAGCCCACAGCAATGTCATTTATCTTATTAGAATGGTCATTTTCATGAGGACAGGGACCAAATGGTTCCTTTTGGTCTTTTCACCCCTAGTACCTAGCACGGTATTTGGTACATGGATTGTGTTTGTTGAATGTTGATTATTTTGCCATGACTTGTATTATCCATGACAACTATCTGAGTCTACTTCCCCATTGATGTCCTATATTCCCTCCTTTCAGTCTGTTCCCCAAATCGTTGAGAGAGCTAGGATTATGATACCTATTATACTGGTTGAAGTCATGCAAAACACATTTCTGTATTAGCCATGTTTCAAAAAAGCAAGAAAAATAAAATGTCCCCCAATCAGTTCTCTCTTTGGAGGTAGATAGCATTTTCCATTATGGATCCTTTGCAATTATCTTGGATTGTTTTATTGATCAGAAGTAGTTAAGTCTCATAATTGATCATAATTTCAATATTGCTGTTCCTGTATATAGTGTTCTCCTGTTTCTTCTCTCTTCATTTTGCATCAGTTCCTATAAGTCTTCCCAGATATTTCCAAAACCATCCTGCTCATTGTTTCTCACAGCATAATAGTGTTGGTGTTGAGTCATTTTCCAGTCATATCTAACTCTTCATGACCCCATTTGGGGTTTTCTTGGCAAAGAGTGGTTTGCTATTTCCTTCCCCAGCTCATTTTACAGATGAGAAACTGAAGCAAAACAGGTTTAATTGGCTTGCCCTGGGTCCCACAGTTGTGTCTGAGGCCAGATTCGAACTACCTTAGATGAGTTTTTTCTGATTCGAAGCCCAGTACTGAAACACCAATCCCATTCACCAATTGAATCTTCCATTCATTTTACAGGTGCTAGTGTGGTGACCATCATGCCAAATGAAGTTGCCACAAGCAGCACTGCAGCATTGACAAATCCCTCAGTGACTTTGTCTTCTGATAGCTCCACAAGTAAGTAGAAGCCTCATTTCTGCCTTCTTTTCTGGGGGTTCATCGTCCTTAGTCTTTGTTTCTTGCTCCTCATAGGTGATAGATGGAATTATCTTCATGGTTTGAGAAAGTCAGACCTCAGAAGGGAGTTTATTATCAAGCTGCCCAGAGCTGTCCCCACTGCTTTCTCTCAAGCTATATATTGTACAAGATCATGGAGGCTGTGAAGAAATTATTGGGAGTTTTTAGTTCATAGTTTAGTTTTTAATTTATCAGTTGTATAATTCATTTAATCCCAAAGTTAACTCCTCCACTCCCAAGCCTGGGCAAGGAAAAACCTTGCTCTGGTTGTCATCTTTTCCCAGCACTGACCAGCTGGTTTAAGAGCTATAGGATTATATCAACATTTGGTTATAAATATCCTGGGCCCCTGGAAAACTAAAGCTATTTGGTAACAGTGAATTTTAAAAAGGCCTATATCTGCAGAAATTCCTAATTTGGTAGCAGGACTAGTATCTATCAGGCAGTCTCTCAAAGCCCACGGTTCCCATCTTATTTTGAATCTGGGTGTTAAGCCACATACATTTAAGCAATGTTCTATTCCTATTATGAGTAATTTTCAGATTGTCCTTAAAGTAATGGATCCCAGTCACTTAGCGGGTGGAAGTGCTTGTCGGAGGCTGGATGTTCATATTGACCCTTGGTGAGGAATGTGAATGGTGAAGTTGGGTGATATGCCTAGTACAGAAGTCTTCTTGAGAAGAGTCAAAATCTCTGTCAGAATAACTCCAAAAGCTCCCCAACAAACTCTTAGGTATATTCCAACTGAGTGCTCTAGGTAGTGCCAGACCAATATTTACAGCACCCATGATCACGATAAACACCTAGACTATAAATATCACATTGACATTTGACCTTAACACAGTGCATTTCATTACATAGCTTAATGAAAGTTTAGGGATAAATGGTAGCATAACTGGTGTCAACAGAACTTTGCAATATAACATGGATAGCAGAAAAACTTTGCAACAATATAACAGGGATAATAGAATTTAAGCACATAAAACAATAGCTTAAAGTGGGGGCTTGGGCACAAGCATCCCATCCTTCCCCTCTCGAACAAATGGAGCTCAAAATCTTGAGGTAAGAGGGAAGGTCTCTTCTCCATAGCTATTTCAAGCTGAAATTGGACATAGAGCTGTCCCTGCCCCAAGAAGTCCCATTCAAGAGGTCAGTTCTTTAGCTGCCATCCGGAGCTCGGTCAGTGCCAGGTCCATGAGGTTCCATTCAAAAGGTTGGTTCTTTAGCTGGTATCTGGAGCTTGGCTGTCACCAGGTCTAGGAGATGGCACATCACAGTCATGGACAGGGGATGACACCTGACTTAAGCAATCAGGTGTCTGCAAGTGGAGGGCACTGAGCCAGCAGGAAACAAATCTTGCAAACAATTTTAACAGACAAAAAGTAAAAAATAGACAAATGTAGGGTCAGCTGTGTTTCTGGAGTCCTCAGGATAAAGACCACAACTATACTTAATCACCTGGTTCTTGATCACAAAATAGAACAGACTCTCCACATAGAGGACAGAAGCGAAGCATTTATTTAGACATGAATCCCAACACCAGAAACTGAATCCATCAAAGCAACATAAAAATTAATGCACCACAATGTAGCAGAGAGCCACACCATTCTTTAGCCTTCCCTCAAACCAATACAAAATCAATATTTATTCACTAACCTCTTTAGCTCTTTGCCTGAACTTTCTTTCTCTCTCTCTCTCTCTCTCTCTCTCTCTCTCTCTCTCTCTCTCTCTCTCTCTCTCTCTCTCTGTCTCTCCCTGTGACTCTGCTCCACCCTTCAACAAACTCCTCCCATCACAGTCTCCATGTGACTACATTCAGCCTATTAGGGGGCAGACTTTACTTTCAAAGCAAATTCCCCACCCAGGTCTATTAAAGGGCAGGGAAGATCTTCTGGTCACTCTGGTCCCAGGATTCTCCACCAAGCACAGTGGAAGGAAGGGGAAGGACCATTTTGGTCTCTTCAACAGACAGTCACCATAGATACATCTCCAACTCCAGATATAGCTATAATTCATTCCCCGCTTTCCACTGTGACCACTATAACAGAACAGATGGCCCTTAGGCCTGAAACAAACAGGAGAACCATGACACTCTCCCCAGAAGCCTTAGCTCCACCTCAGGCATCTCCTGAAGTCACCACAGAGCACTGCTAATGTCCCACTCTCCCTGACTCCAGTAGAATACACAGTCAGCTTAGACCCCAGTGTTCCCTTGAAGACCAACTCAGTTGGGAAAACTTCCTATCCATTCTGTACAGACACAACTGTAGCAGAAACAGCTAAGAAACTTCCTGATACCTACTTGACTTCATTGCCCTAGTTGATTCTGGAACCACTCACAGAGAAGACATGTGCTCTCCAAGCATAGGACTAACTCTCTGGCCTGAAAGGGACTTCTCTTCTTTGACCAACCTAAATAAAGGACCCAGCTCCCCTCTTTGGAGAGCATGACAAGCATGGTCATGACTGGAGCCCAGATAAGCCCAGCTGAACCGTTACCATCATCCTCAGAGCCTGTGGCACTCCCTGTGTTGCACCAATAATTATATTCAGAACTAGGGATGGTGGAGAATTACAGAGTAGTTTGGCCTCCACCAGTACCCCAGTGTGGGAGACTAGCAGACCAGGTAGTTCTACAGCCTCAGACACCATCACACTCTTTCATCCTGTTGAGATCGTGGCTAACCTCATGTCAAGTTCTCTGGGAGGGTCCATCCCAGATCCAGTTGCCTACATAACTCCATCCAACACCCTAGGTACTACAGAGACCAGGCTTGGAGCACCTGTAACACACTCATTGTTGCATTAGCCAGAGCAACATCTTCTGACATCGCTAGTATCTCTGGGACTCTGCTTGGAACAGAGTTCCTCCCAACCTCCACTGATGCCACAGACACAGATTTCATCATGATTGGGGCAGATACCCCCTCTGCCCCTACATGGCCAAGGACCCTGTCTTATTCACCTCCTATAACCTTATCAGGGGTGACTGAGGACATGACCTCGGCTACCCCTGGGACTAAAACAGACTCATCCTTGGAACTGACCACAGCAGTTCCCACTCTCCATTACCAACATCTTGGGGGCTCTGCCTGGACCAAGAACAATAACAGAGTTCCCTCTGACGGCTACTGAAACGATAGATGATTTAGGGGTGATTTATAACATTGAGGACATGATCTCAGTTACCTTTGGGACTAATGTCACTACTCTCAGCCTTGGAAGCAAGGTCACAGACTTTCCTGTGAGGGTCTCTCCTTCCCATAGTGTCAGCCTTTTCTTTTCTGAGCTCAAAGAAGCAGCAATGCTCCACCAGCAGCCACTGCCCCTACTCAGTTCTTTTGGGTGCCATGAAATCCCACATATTGACTTAAAGTCAGCTGCCTGTGCAGCCAATCCCTCATCACAGGGAGAAACACACTCTCCCAGTGTGCTTGATGACATTGATTTGGAGGAACCTGAGCCCTCCCAAGTCCCTGAAACTCCAAGCCTGTCTTCACTGCTCCAACCACCTGGAACAATTCCCCCAGGATTATTCCTTCTTGGTGGGCCCATAAGGCTGAGAATACAAGATCTAAGAAGATTTCTGTGGAACAGCCAATTTTAGCTATTAACTTGCCTCCAGCGCCAGTCTGCCGCATATATCTCCCACCCCAGTGTTCAAAGTCTTAGGGGAGAGCAGTCTCTGTGTCTCTGTTCCCACCCCTGTACCTGCTAGCAGCTCCACCCAAGAAGGGGCCCCTATGACAATCAGCTTGAATACTGGATCTGAAAAGATTTTTGTAGAAACACCCACTTTAGCAGTCAACTTGTCTATAGACTCATGGGCATCAGTGATGACTCCCACACCAGTATTCAAAGTCTTAGAGGATAGCAATGCAGCCTCTGGGGCAGCCTCTGTCATCCCATTGCATCTCGAAGGGGTCCCTAGGACAGCCAATTCAAATATTGGATCTGAAACAATTTCTGTGGAAGCACCAACTTTAGTCATCACCTTGCCTCCAGCCAGAACACAGGAGGGCTGGACAATCACCAGTGATCTCCCATCCCTGTGTACGTAGCCTAAGAGGGCAGCAGTGCCAGGGCAGGGATCACAGCCTCTGTTCCTACCCTGTTCACAAGTAAGCAGACAGAAGTGGAAGTGCATTAAACTCAGCAGGTTGGAGATAGGGAAAGAGGAAAGATAGATTTAAAAGGAATAACAGGAATAAAAGGAATAATATAACAATAATGCAGTTGGGGAGGAAAGTCACAAGCAAAACAAACTTCATCCTTGGGGGAGTCTATTTCAGTTAACAGTAAATCCCTTTATCCACTGCTATCTTCAACTCCAACAGCATCAACCTTACCTTTCAATCTCCCCAAGTTCCTCAAAAAATACTCTTCCCAGCATTAGTATAGAAGAGACAAGCCCACTTGCCTCTGCACTCATCAGCCCTCAGAGACCATAATGGCCATGGTGACAGAATAGAGCCTTCCCTGGTTCAGTCCACACACACAGTGGACATCAGCAGAAGAGCTTATTGGGTATCATTTGTGGACAGAACCCTAATCTCACTTAGCTTTGCTCCTGGGAAGAAGGCCAGATCAATAAGGGTGGAGGTTGGGGGGCGGGGGGGAGATGGAGTCATTCTCAGTAGTCTACATGGCTATATAACGGGGGGCAGCTAGGTGGCGCAGTGAGTAGAGCACCGGCTCTGGAGTCAGAAGGACCTGAGTTCGGATCCCACCTCAGATACTTCACACACACACACACACACACACACACACACACACACACACACACACACACACACCTAGCCGTGCGGCCTTGGGCAAGTTACTTAGCCCCAATTGCCCTCCAAAAAGCAAAATAAATAAATAAATTAAATTAAATACATGGCCATATAACTATGGACATTATCGGAGCTAAAAAGGAACTATTGAGTGAATAATTCATATATCAGGTGGTTCTGGAGGAGCTGTCAGTGCAGGACAAGCAAAGTAGTCCCCTTGACCTGAAAGCTGTTTGCTGTACCAACTAGATGAAGCTGTGTATCTGACTCATAAGTAGGTTGAAATTTCACTAGCCTACCAAAGAGCTTTAGTCACTATTCTGTACTGAAGAGGTCACTAAGTAGCTACAGGTCACTGAAAAAGTAGCAGAAAAGTAGCCCTGGATAATGGCTTATGAGCTATGTCTTTTTGAAAGATGCTTACTGTGGTGGTTGGGTGGTGTGATGAATAGAGCATCGGCCCCGGAGTCAGGAGGATCTGAGTTCAAATCCAGCTTCAGACACACTTGACATACTTATTAGCTGCATGACCTTGGGCAAGTCACTTAACCCCAATTGCTCTACTCCCCCCCCTCCAAAAAAGCAAAAAAAGAGAGAAAAGACGTCTACCCAAAAAGCATCTTGTACAGGTCCTTCTGACTCCAGGGCTGGTGCTCTACTCACTGCGACACCTAGCCGCCCCCATTATATGGCCATGTAGACTACTGAGAATGACTCAGAAAGATTGGGAGGCATAAGGAGGAGCTGGAGACATTTTCCCATCTTTGCTATGGTTATAGTCACTCTTGCTACATTACAGTGACTAACTCTCACCATTTTGGATTGAAGCCCTTTGGACTGGTTTTCAGGAAGTTCTTTGTCAGGCCCATCTTTGTATCTAATCTATTCAACACTGCTCTCCAAAAGGCACTCCTCCAATCAGTCTTATCTCCCCTTATTCATTTTTGTAGACTTGAGTAAGTCCCTTCTTCTCCTTGGGCTATAGTTTCATTTTCCTAAAATTAAGGGCTTGGATTTGATAACTAAGACAATAAGGTTCCTTCCAGCTCTAATGGGCTATAAGATTCTGAATGTTTCTTGCCCTATGAATACTACATGCTTGATTCTGCCTCTATGAGGGCAAAATAAACTCAGTTATGAGTTCTATAACCACATCTTATCTAAACTTTGTATTTACTCCAGTGTTCACCAGAGTCCACACTATTATGTCAAAGATGCATATTGTATCCTTTCTACAAATTAGTTTTAGATATTTGCCTGATGATTGGAGGGGCCAAGTGACCTGCCAATGGTCACATAGCTAGTTTCAGAAGTGAAACCAGGTCTTCCTGAGTCCAAACACAGGCATTAACCCTGCATGGCTTATTACTCCTCTACTCCACACACAAGAGGCACTAGGCAAATGTCAGCCCAACTTGAAAACCTGGTTTTCTCTCTCCCTCCTTTCCTGTAGCCATGGAATCCAGTCTGCAGACTTTTATAGTGAATTTCACTATCACCAACCTCCGTTATGCAGCAGAGATGGGACTCCAGAATTCAGTTAAATTCAATATCACAGACACTGTCATGCAGCATCTGGTGAGATTGACTACTTCTAGCCCTCCTGCCTACCTTCCCTCATGCCCTGACCATCCAGCTGACATTCTAACCCTTTGTTTCTTTTTTTTTAAACCAGCTTGGTCATGCATTCAAAAATAGTAGCATTGGCTCTCTGTATGCTGGATGTAAGTTGACCGAACTCAGGTGAGGCTACCAACCTGGGGACTTCCTCTGGGGAGGTGCTCTGGGTCTGAGCCACAGACTCCAAAGATTTCTTCTCTACACATTGGCTCACAAATTCTGTTTCCTCTAGTTTCACAATACCCAAGTCCAAAGGTATCACTTCTCCTTTCTCTCCCAGCCCTCCAGAGGACATATGTTTTGGGGGTTTCTATATCGAACCAGTTCTATTCTTAGCATCCATCCATCCATCCATTCAGCAGCATTTATTTAGTATCATCTATGTTCTGGACACAATGGTAGGCATTGGGGACAAAAAGGCAAAACAAAACTAAACATACTCCCACGCACAAAAAACCCTCAAACAGTCCATGTCTTCAAGGAGCTTACATTCTTTTAGTGGGAAAGCAAATGACTCATTGCAATCTGAGCACAATTTTGGTTATGCCTGAGTCCTTTCTTGGTTCTATTGCTCCTAATTGCATTGGATTCAGCAGATCTGAGTTCAGATTCCAGCTTTAAAACATATTAATTGTGTGAACTTGGATGAGTAACTTGACCTCCCTAATCTCAGATTCCTCATCTGTAGAGCAGAGAAGATAACACTCACATCATCTTCTTTATAAAGTTGCTTTAAGGGGGCCCTTTGCCTTGTCAATAAAGAAATGAAAAGTTATCAGTGTTTTTCTCATTTTAAAAATACTTGTAAAGAACTGTATCCCTTCCAGTGTTTCTAGGTTTATCAGTAGTATCTCCTTTCCTAGGCCTGTGGAGAAAGGATCACATACAGCTGTGAGTGCTGTCTGCATCTATCACCAGTTCACCAACAGCACTGGTCTGGATGCCAAACAGGTTTTCCATGAGCTGAGCAACCAAACCCGTGGCATCCGGCAATTGGGCCACTACTCACTTGATAAAGACAGTCTTTTTATTGATGGTAAATAGCCTCATGGAGGGAAGGCTTAATCCCTCTCCCCATCTCTGCCCCTGTCTCTTTCCCATCTGTTTTAATCTGAAAATTAGCCTTTTCCCTGACATTTCTACTATGAACAAGGTTTTAAGCTCATTCAGAAACTCAGAAGACAGAAAGACAGACTCTAGAGACCATACTAAGGAATGGTTCTACTAAGGAATTACTATTATTCTACTAAGGAATGATTTTCTCAGAGATTTTCGGTTTGCTCTCACCTGATGGCCCCTAAAGAGCACTGTCCTTGGTCCTGTCTTGTTCAACATTTTTATCAATGGCTTGGAAAGAAACATAATGGAAGCCAATTATAGATGTCTTGAGACTAGGAGAGAAAAGGAGTTGATATGTTGGGTAGAACCAGAGTCCAGAAAGTTAAGATAATGTGACAAATTTAAGAAGGTAAAATTTAATAGGAATAAATGTAAAATTCCACATCAGTATAGAATAGGGAAGACATTGTTATTGTAACAATTTCTGGGATGATATCCTGGGCATCTTATTGAGCTAGAAGACAGTTTTACGTGGCAACCAAAAAAAGCTCTGACCCTTTGAGTCTATGTGGAAAGTATTCTAGTGTCTAGGAGGAATGAGGTAGTAGTCCTAGCTTTTTGTTGTGGTAGTGGTTCTTCATTTAATATTTTATTCTTTACTTATTACATGTAAAAACAATTTTTAACTTTTTTTAATATTGAGTTCCAAATTCTGAACCCTTTCTCATTGAGAAGGCAAGCAATTTGATATAGGTTATGCATGTGCAGTCATGAAAAACATATGTAACAGTACTGTTGTCCTTTGGCCTGATCAAGCCACATTTGTAGTGTTGTGTACTGTCCTGGAACCATGTTCACTATTCAGTGGACAATAAGGTGTGGGAGCTCAGTCAAGTTCAGTAGCATTGACTGTCATGTGAGATGGTGAGATGGTCTGACTTTAGGGATCAGCTAGTTATATGTATAGAATAGTACAATCTTGATGGAAAGTCACTTGAAGCTGTGATTAATTAAAGAAACTAAAAATGTTTAGCATAGAGAAGAGAGGATTGAAAGGACTTTCCTGGGCAGATGACACAGAATTTTTTGACTTGGCCCCATAATCTAAGCAAGAACTTACTAGCCCTCAGGGCTGTCCCTGTCCCAAAGTGGAAGGATCTGCTTTAAGATGGAGGGCTTGAATTGTCCATATACCTGAAGGCTTCTAGGCAGAGGCTGAATGGTCACTTGGGGTTTTTATAAAGGAAATTCTGGTTCATGTTGAAATTTGATTTGAGACCTTCCATGCCCTTTCCACGTCTGAGATTCTAGGCAGGGAATGTGTGCAGATTTCTGATGCCATTTTGTAGGTTCTTTACTCTTGTCCTAGTTCCCGCTGGCTAGAGGAAAATCCCATCAGATGGCATCAGTCCTTTTAGTGAAAGACTGCATGTGGGAAATGTGCTAGATTTGGAGTTTGGGATCTGGATTCAGGTCCTGGCCCTGCCATCTATTGCCTATGTGATCTGTGTGATTAAAAGTTAGCTTTTCTTAGTGGATAGGACACTGAACTTGGAGTCAAGAAGATCTTGTTCAAATCTGACACTTAGACACTTACTAGCTGGGTTTGATTGAGCAAATCCTTCTAATAATGATAATTGCCTAATGATATAATAATAGTAATAGCATTTCTTAACACTGTATATGTTATCTCATTTGGTCCTCACAATAACTCTGTTAAGTAGGTGCTATTATTGTCCTAATTTTCCATGTGAGGAAACTAAGACTGAGAGAGAGTTTAAGACCAGCTAGCAAGGTCCTGAGTCAGAGTTCAAACTCAGATCTTCCTGACTCCAAGCCCAGCACCCAATCCAGTCTGCTGCTCTGAAGGATAAGTCACTTAGCTTCTCTGAACCTGTTTCTTCTTCTAGAGAAAGAAGGGTTGCATCAGAGAGCCTCTGAAGTCCTTTCCAATTTTTTACTTATGACCTTAAGCTTCCCATCAAGCCAGGAGAGTGATGAGAGCAGCTACATAGACCATTCCTATTTTCCCATAGGCCAGAGTGAAGAGAATGCATTGTTACAGGCACATAGTGTCTCTTTCTCCCATTCCTATTTCTCCCAAGCTGCAAGCTTCCTGTTCCCCCATCTCATGCCAGAGAGTAGTTGAGGCTCTCCTCCAAGAAGTGGTTCTATCTCCCAAGTGATTAAGTACAGCAGACTCGATCCTGTTTACCTGGGTCTTGTAGTCTGAGCTTTCCTTTTTTCTCTTCTGCCATGTTGGGATCACTCCCCTCTTTGTCCACCTTTTGGTTTTCAGGTTATAATGAACGTGGTCCAGAACAACCCATTCCTGGTAAGTATGTTGACACTCTAATCTCATCATAATCACGGGCTATATGGGAACCCTGAACCTTATTCCTTTCTTTACCCCCGAAGTTGGACCCCAATGCCTTTGCCCAATTCCCTGAGCCAGTAATTCACTCAGGTATTATGAGAAAGGAATCCAAAAAGTAGATTTAGGAGCTTATGGGAAGTAATGAGGAAGAAAGACCTCTGTCACTGGAGGCCTTTAAATGGAGTCTAAAGGACTACTTGTCAGGGATATTGAAATGTGCAGGTGCTCTTCAACTAGATTTACGCTGAGCATCATTTCAGCTCTGATATTATATGATTTGGTAATTCTGTGAAGAAAAGGCTCCAGTGAAGGGAAAGAGCATTCAAGATCCTTCCAGTCCCTGTTGCCCTGGACCCTTGGCCTCTTGTTCCAGTATTTCCAATTACTTTCTTAGAAATTGGGTGGAGATGACTTGTTAAACTGTCTTCTCAATCAATAATTTACTCAGCAAACATTTATTAAGTTTCTATCTATCTGTCACTGAGCTAGGTGCTCTATTTTTTTTAATTTTTCCGCTGAAAGGTGTTTACATTCTATTGCAGAAGATTCCAGGTCCTCTGTCTGAGGCTACATGATGATAACTTAGCAAGGCATCCCCATGGGATAGTCAGGGGAATTAATGGTTAGGGGACCTCAGCTCTTTATGAGAAATTTTTTTTCAGAATTTATTTATTTTTCATTTTCAACTAATTTCCACAAAATTTTGAGTTCCAAATTTTCTCCCCCCTCTCTCCCCCACCCCACCCCAAGATGTCAAGCAAACTGATTACTCCTTCCCCTAGTCTGCCCTCTCTTATATCATCTCCCCAACCCACCCTCTATCCCCTTCCCCCTAACATTCTTGTAGGGCAAGCTGGATTTCTATACCCTGTTGTCTCTATATCTTATTTCCTGGTTGCATGTAATATTTGTTTGGAATTCCAGATTCTCTCTTTTCTTCCCTCATTACTCATCCCCACTGGGAAGACAAGAAATTCAATATAGGTTATATGCATGCAAAATATTTCCATGGTAGCCACTTTGTGAAAGACTAACTATCCTGCCCCCATTTATTGCATTTTCTCCTTTGACCCTGTTCCTTTTCAAAAGTGTTTGGTTCTGACCACTCCTTGCCCCAATATGCCCTTCCTTCTATCATCCTCCCCACTCTTATTCCCTTCTCCCTTACTTTCCTGTAGGGTAGGATACCCAGTTGAGTGTGTAGGTTATTCCCTCCTTAAGCCAAATTCAGTGAGTGTAAGGTTGACTCATTCCCTTTCACCTCCCTGTCCTTCCCCTCCATTGTAATAACTTTCTAAGAGAGATATTTTAAAGGAGACCTCCTTGTGGTGAATCTTGCGCCTCTAAATGCCATTTCTGCTCACAGTGTTACCAGCAGGGCACTTTAGCCATGTCCTTAGGAAAAGATGCTCCTGTGAGAACCGAGGCAGCCAAGTCAACCAGAAGTGTCTGTCCACACTCATTCAGTCAGCCGTTTGTCAAATACTTACCAGGGATTTCCTTCATGTGAAACACTGAATTAATGACCACATAAATATTGGGATGACCCCACATAGTTGTGGGCCACAATGGTCTCTGTCACTCTTCAATGTCACTTCTTCTTAAATTTTTTACACCTCTTGGTGCACCTACTGTATCATCATTTATTAACTCTCAAGGCATCCTCGGGGCCTGGAACCTCTACAGATAGAAATTTGACAACATTAGTAAGTACCCTGGGAAATGTCCAGTGGGTCCTCCATGGAAGCTGAGGAGAGAATATGATTATGAAAAGGAAAATGACCTTAAACCTTAAAATCACATCATTCTCACAAATAGTCACCTTCCAAACAAGGGCAAACCAGTATCTGAGGCTTGGTGTAAGTAACATCTTGGGTGAATGAGGGTGATCGTGGTATGGTGCATATCTCAAAGTCCTTTCCCCCAAAACACACAGCCCCCCAACCCCTACCACACCACATATACAAGAAAAAGACAAAAATTTCTGTTAAATTTGATTTAACAGTTAATCAAAAAACAGTAAATCAAAAAAATTCCCATAGTCCTTTGAAGTGAGACCATGTTTCCTATGCAAAAGCTAAAGAAAGTGAAGGCCTGGGGCATTCTAGACAGGAAGCACAGAGTCTGACTAGTTTGGTCAATAGCAGCTTATTATATAAATCTCTCTTTCCTCCTGTGGTCCCTGAGCCTTACCTTACATGCTTTATGTCCTACCCAAGGGATTCTGTGACTAAGTGAAGCTGATCATTTTTCTCTCATATCTAATATAACATTATCCACCCCATGGTTTTCTCAATGATTTCTGTTCTTCATAATTTATCCTCAGCTCCAGTGAGAACCACTGTTGCTCCCACCACTTGGTCAACTGCATCTCCATCATCTAGTACCTCAGGTATGAAAGATGCACATATTATGCATTCCCAGCACTGTGTTACTGTGTTTAGCTAGAAGATGAGTAGAAGAATGGGAGAGGCATAGGCAAGGAAGGTCTGGGAAATGGTAAAGGTTTCTTAATACAGAAATCAATGGGCCATGGAGTATGAGTTTCCTTTTCAAGAAAGAATAAGACAATACAGATCTAGGGTGTCAGAGGGTCTATTTGATGTCCACAGGGCTCAGGCTTGGTTCTTCTGTTTTCCTCCTTTGTTACAGCTGGTAGATATAGTCTAGAACTCTTCACATTGAACTTTACTATAACAAACTTACGATGTTTGGAAGACATGAATTACCCTGGCACAGGGATTTTTAATTCCACTGAGAGAATGCTTCAACTTCTGGTAAGATTCCATGGGCCCTGCCCAACCCCACTTCTGCACAGCAAGCTTCTCCACTGTGGGGGGTGAAAAGCTGGTTACTCATCACCCTTCCTATTTCCTTGACAGCTGACCCCATTGTTCAAAGGAAGCAGCATCAGTTCCTCCTATGTTGGATGTCGATTGACTACCCTGAGGTAAAACCTGAGAATAAAACCTGGAAACCCTGAGATTATCTCTCTTTATCCTCCAGGTTCAGGACAAAAACTCAGGGTGGGCAAGCAACAGAGGCAGTGTGCCCACATAGTGTCCATTTCCTCAATTTTCAGTTCTGAGATTAGTTTACTTTTCATTCTTTTTTATTACTGAGTCATTAGGAAAGTGATTCCACTTATCTTTTTTTTTTTTTTTAGCAATTGGGGTTAACTTGCTCAAGGTTACACGGCTAGTCATTATTTATGTGTGGGTGCTCATTTTCTGAGGCCGGATTTGATCTCCCGTCATCCCAACTCCGAGGCGGGCGCTCTTACTCACTGTGCCACCTAGCCGCCCCTTTAGGGCAATTGGGGTTAAGTAACTTGCCCAAGGTCACACGGCTAGGTTTTTGTTTGTGTGGGTTAAGTGTCTGAGGCCGGATCCGAACTCAGGTCCTTCTGACTCCAGGGCCGGCGCACTACTCACTGCGCCACCTAGCCGCCCCTCCACTTATCTTTCATGACTGGGAATAAATTGGTGTAGCATCTTGGTTGTGAGAGAAATATTATGCATCTATCCTACCCACACAAGGAATGGGAGCTTTTCCACCATCATGGGTTCACTATCAACATTTTTGATGTCACTTAATTTTAGTTTAATTTTCCCCAATCTCTCTGTCAAGCAAATCTCTGAGCATTTAATTTTGGGGTCGTCAACAATTGTTTTCTTCCACAGATGCCTGAAGGGTGACTCAGCAACTGGAGTGAATTCCGTATGTGCCCATCGAGGGGGACAAACCAATCCCTCTCTAGACAAGGAGAAGTTGTATTTGGAGTTGAGCAACCAGACTGATGGCCTCAGCAGACTGGGCCCCTACATTCTGGAAAAAAAAAGTTTCTACCTTGGTGGTGAGATTCTTCACTGGGACCATAACTGACCCCTTTCCCTCCAGCATAAGTTCCATAATGAGACCATAGTTGCAACATTAGTATCCTTTTCTTTATTTCCCAGAATGATTTAGGTCCTAATCCCCGCCAAACCCAATCCTCCCTGGTCCAAAAAATGGGCCACATCATTCCATGGTTAATTAAGCCTATTTCTTTCATTGTCTGAAATGTTTTCATTAGTGCCAGGTCCTGAGCTTATGTCCTTTTAGAGGCAATATTTTAGTATTCAATTAGATAAAATCATAGGTGGAAGAAAATGTGCAAAGGACAGGAAACGAGGAGGTGAGGTGGTTAACAATGTTAGAATGAAAATCAATAAAGATGAGAAAGATGTACTACATCTAAGAACCGGATATGTAACAAGTGCAAGGTAAAAACACTGATATAGATTTACAAAGCGAATGAACCAGACAATGATGTGGACATGACAAGAAAGAATTTACACTGAGAAGAATTTAGAAGAGTTTAGCAGGTTGACTCCACATGGTCTAGTACTGTGGAGAAACAATGCAATTAGTACGAATAAAGAAAAATCTATACCCTATAACAATGAAGAAAGTTGATTCACATTCCACTGGCCTGATTAGCCCCCAGTTACAATGATCTGTTGTGTTCTGAGGATACATGCTTAAGAAAGAACATATACAGAAAACAATGGCCATCATAGGAAGTTAAAACCATGTGGTAAAAGGATTGTCTGAAGGACCTGGGTGTGTTTAGTGCAAATTAAAGAGATTTAATGATTTTTCTTCAAGTATCCAAAGGCCCCTCATGGAACAAAGCATTTCACATCGTTCTACTTGACCTCAGAGTGTAGAATTATAAGTAATGTGTGAAGGTTGCTTAGGAATGTCTATAGATTCACATTAAGGGAAACATTTCCCACTACTCGTAGCCATTCAAAAGTAGAATGCACTGTCTCAGGAAAGAGTGTGGGTCAGTCCCCTTATGGAAGGTCCTCATGCTAAGCCTGAATGGCAATTTTGCTGGGAAATTAGAAGAGTTCTTGTATAAGAAGGTTGGACTAAAATGAATTAATAAATAATTATTGTTGTGCATTAGGGTTCTTTCCTGCTCTTAGATTTGCCCAGGATAGTCAGTAGGTGGCTTGGTCTTTGCTATGTTTCTGTAGGTGCCAGGACATACTAAAAATGAAATGAATCAGAGATCTCTTTGCTCCAACTGAATCCTCAGAGGTATAAGGGTCCATGTTACCTCTGCCTTCATGGCAGAACGTCATGCAACAGAGTAAGGAAGTACCCAGAAGGATGCTAAAGTCGTCCCTTAGGGATACAAGGAGAGAACTCAAAGTCTTGTGTTCACTTCATGGCTAAGGCTCAGGGTGGGCAAGCAACAAAGGCAATGCCTCCACCCAGTGGCCATTTCCTACATTTTTAAATCAGAAAATGATTTCATTCCCAGTCTCTTCATTCTTGGGTCCTTAAGAAAGTGATTCCTCTTGTCTGTCATGACTTGGCCCAATGCAATCACATTGATAGCTCTTGATGCCATCCTAGCATCTATGGAATTTCCTTCTTCTCCTTCTCCATTTCTGATCTCCTTCATTATATGTAATTTGGCTTTACAGGTTACAGTGAGGACCAGACCCTGCATCTCATAACCAGTAAGTGTTTTGATATTCAGATAGAATTTCATCCTATGTTCCTTCCACTTTAGTCCCCTCAGGGGTCTATAAAAAGGATTTCTCGACCTCCCCTCTCAAAGGCCTGTTCTGAGACATAGCAAATTTCCCACCACTAGAAATCATCATGAAGACACACACATGCTGTTCAAAAATGCTCCAGAAGAGGGCTATATGCACTCTGAGGGCTTTTCTTATGCTGAGATTCTATGAAGAAAATGTCCCAGTTCACAAAAAATGGGCTCCGGGTCCTTCTGGGCCTTCATGATCCAGAGACACTGTGACATTTCCTGGGATTCCAGGTCTTCTGTCTGAGGCTGCATGGTGGTAACTGAGCAAGGCATCCCCATGGCATGGTCAGGAGAATTAGCAATTGATCTCAGCTGCTTAAGAGAGATGTTCTGAACGAGATCTTATGGTGATGTCTCCTGTATCTCTGAATGCCACTTGTACTCACAGTGTCACCAGCAGGGCACTTTAGCCATGTCCTTATGAAAGACTGCTCCTGTGAGAACCCAGGTAGCCAAGTCAACCAGAAGTGTCAGTCTACCTTTATTCAGTCAGTCCTTTGTGAAATACTTATCAGGGATATCTTACATGTGGAACACTGACTTAATGACCATATAAATGTTGGGATGACCCAACAGAGTTAAAGGGCACAATGGCCTCTGTCACTGTTCAATGTCCCTTCTTCTTCTTCTTCACTTTTTGACAGCTTCAGCTTCACCCACTGTGTCATCCTTTACAGCATCTGAGGCATCCTCAAAGCCTGGATCCTCCACAGGTAGAAATTCGGGAACATTAGTACCCTGGGACATTTCCACTGGGTCCCACATGGAAGCTGGGGAGAGACTATCATTCTGCAAAACAAAATTGCCTTAAGCCTTAAAAATCACCTCATTTTAAGGCATACTTGCCTTCCAAAAAAGGGCCAACCAGCACCTGAGACTTGCTGAACCATCTTGTGTGGGTGAGGGTGACCTTGGTTTGTTGCATATTTTGTAGCTCTCCCCCCAAATTCACACACACACAGACACACAGACACACAACACACAGACACAGACACAGACACACACACACACACACACACACACACAGAAAAGGATGTGAATTTTTGGCCACTGATTTAAAAGCCAATCAAAAAACATTCACATAGTTCTTTCAAATGAGACTATGTTTCCCAAACAAGACCTAAAGAAAGTGAAGGCTTGGGGCATTCTATACAGGAAGCACAGAGCCTGACTAGTTTTGCCAGAAGCAGCCCATTACAGAAAGATATCTTTCCTCCTATGGTCTCTGAGGACCACCTGCACAGGTTTAAGTCCTACCTAGAGGATCGTGTGAATCAAAGAAGTAGAGCATTTTTCTCCCACATCCAATATGAAATTGTCCTCACTGTGGCTTTATCAATGACTTCTGTTCTTCATGATTTTTCCTCAGCTCCTGTGAGAACCCCTGTTGCTCCTGACACTTGGTCAACTACATCGCCATCATCTAGTACCTCAGGTACAAAAGGGGCAGCTGTTATGCATTCCCAGGAGTGTCTTATTGTGCTTATCTAGAAGAAGAGAAGAAAAATGGGAGGGTCCTAGGTCAGGAAGATTTTGGAAAGGATATGGATGTCAATGGGGCCATGGAGGATGAGTTTTCCTTCAGGAAAGAACAGGATGATACAAGACTAAGGTGTCAGAGGGTCTGTCTGTTTGATGTGCCCGGGGTTCAGGCATGGGTTTCTGTTTCCCTCCTCTGTTACAGCCGGTGGATACAGCCTGGAACTCTTCACATTGAACTTTACAATAACCAATTTACGGTATTTGGATGACATGGATTACCCTGGCACTGGGATTTTTAATTCCACAGAGAGAATGCTTCAGCTTCTGGTGAGACAACATGGCCCTGCCCAACCCCACTTGTGCACAGCAAGCTCCTCCACTGTGGTGGGTGAAAAGCTGGTTACTCATTGCCCTTCTTATTTCCTTGACAGCTGAAGCCCTTGTTCAAAGGAAGCAGCATCAGTTCCTCCTATGTTGGTTGTCGACTGAGTGCCCTGAGGTGAGACCTTACAACAAAACCTGAAGCAAGCCCTGAGATCATCTCCCTTTACCCCCCAGGTTCATGGCCAAAGCTCAGGGTGGGCAAGCAACAGAGGCAGTGTCTCCATATCTGAAAATGGTTTCCTTCCCATTCTCTTCATTCCTGGGTCTTTAGGAAAGCGATTCCCCTTGTCTGTCATGACTGGGAGCAAATGCTATCCTCTGGAAATGCTTCTCTCCAGGGGGAGATCTGCGGCTATACATCTATCACAGCCACACAAGGAGTGGGAATTTTTCCACCATCGTGGACTCACTATTCGCCTTTGTGATGACACTTCATTGCTGTTTAACTGTCCCCAGTCTCCCACTCAAATAAATCTCTCAGCATTGAAGCTTGGGGCCGTCAACAATTGTTTCCTTCCACAGATCTATGAAGGGTGGCTCAGCAACTGGAGTGGATGCTGTGTGCACCCGTCGAGGAGGACCAACCAATCCCTCTCTAGACAAACAAAAACTTTATTGGGAGCTGAGAAACCAGACCCATGGCATGACCAGACTGGGTCCATACAACCTGGAAAAGGAAAGTTTCTACGTTGATGGTGAGCTTCCTCACTGGGTCAATGACTGACCCTTTCTCCTCCAGCAGAAGCTCTATAATGAGACCATAATCCCAACAACAGTATCTTTTTCTTTTATTCCCAGTCTGAGCCAGACCTTACCTTGTGCCCAACTCCCACCCCAGGACCTTATGTTTCCAGTCCTCCCTTATCCAGCCACCTCCACCTCATGGGTCATACCCAGGCCTACTTCCCTGTTGAACTTAATCCATTTCTTTTCATTGTCTGAGTTTTTCACTTAGTCCCAGCTCCTGAGCTCTGCTTTTGCTCCCGCTAGACACAACATTTTAGCAATCACTTGGACAGAATCATAGATGGAAGAAAATGTACGAAGATTGGGAACCTTGTGTGTGGGGGGGTGTCAGGTGGTTAACAATGTTAGTTAGAAAATCAAACTCAATCAAGATGAGAAAGGTGCATCACATCTCAGAACCTGACATTTAGCAAATGTAAGATAAAAATATGGATACAGACTTACAAAGTGAACTGCCTGATCAGAGGATGACGTGGACAGGCATAGAAAGAATTCAGACTGAGGAGACTATAAGAGTTTAGCAGATTGCAATCTCCACGTGATCCGGTATTCTGATGGGACACTCCAATTAATCCCCATGAAGGAAAATCTAGACTTTCTAAAGAAGAAGAGGGTTGTTCCACTGTCCTCTGGCCTGATCAGCCCCCATTGACCAAATTCTGTTGTGTTCTGAGGATACATGCTTTAGGAAGAACATATACAGGAAATCATGGCCATCATAGGAAGTTAAAACCATGTGGTAAAAGGATTGTCTGAAGGACCTGGGTGTGTTTAGTGCAAATTAAAGAGATTTAATGATTTTTCTTCAAGTATCCAAAGGCCCCTCATGGAACAAAGCATTTCACATCGTTCTACTTGACCTCAGAGTGTAGAATTATAAGTAATGTGTGAAGGTTGCTTAGGAATGTCTATAGATTCACATTAAGGGAAACATTTCCCACTACTCGTAGCCATTCAAAAGTAGAATGCACTGTCTCAGGAAAGAGTGTGGGTCAGTCCCCTTATGGAAGGTCCTCATGCTAAGCCTGAATGGCAATTTTGCTGGGAAATTAGAAGAGTTCTTGTATAAGAAGGTTGGACTAAAATGAATTAGTAAATAATTATTGTTGTGCATTAGGGTTCTTTCCTGCTCTTAGATTTGCCCAGGATAGTCAGTAGGTGGCTTGGTCTTTGCTATGTTTCTGTAGGTGCCAGGACATACTAAAAATGAAATGAATCAGAGATCTCTTTGCTCCAACTGAATCCTCAGAGGTATAAGGGTCCATGTTACCTCTGCCTTCATGGCAGAACGTCATGCAACAGAGTAAGGAAGTACCCAGAAGGATGCTAAAGTCGTCCCTTAGGGATACAAGGAGAGAACTCAAAGTCTTGTGTTCACTTCATGGCTAAGGCTCAGGGTGGGCAAGCAACAAAGGCAATGCCTCCACCCAGTGGCCATTTCCTACATTTTTAAATCAGAAAATGATTTCATTCCCAGTCTCTTCATTCTTGGGTCCTTAAGAAAGTGATTCCTCTTGTCTGTCATGACTTGGCCCAATGCAATCACATTGATAGCTCTTGATGCCATCCTAGCATCTATGGAATTTCCTTCTTCTCCTTCTCCATTTCTGATCTCCTTCATTATATGTAATTTGGCTTTACAGGTTACAGTGAGGACCAGACCCTGCATCTCATAACCAGTAAGTGTTTTGATATTCAGATAGAATTTCATCCTATGTTCCTTCCACTTTAGTCCCCTCAGGGGTCTATAAAAAGGATTTCTCGACCTCCCCTCTCAAAGGCCTGTTCTGAGACATAGCAAATTTCCCACCACTAGAAATCATCATGAAGACACACACATGCTGTTCAAAAATGCTCCAGAAGAGGGCTATATGCACTCTGAGGGCTTTTCTTATGCTGAGATTCTATGAAGAAAATGTCCCAGTTCACAAAAAATGGGCTCCGGGTCCTTCTGGGCCTTCATGATCCAGAGACACTGTGACATTTCCTGGGATTCCAGGTCTTCTGTCTGAGGCTGCATGGTGGTAACTGAGCAAGGCATCCCCATGGCATGGTCAGGAGAATTAGCAATTGATCTCAGCTGCTTAAGAGAGATGTTCTGAACGAGATCTTATGGTGATGTCTCCTGTATCTCTGAATGCCACTTGTACTCACAGTGTCACCAGCAGGGCACTTTAGCCATGTCCTTATGAAAGACTGCTCCTGTGAGAACCCAGGTAGCCAAGTCAACCAGAAGTGTCAGTCTACCTTTATTCAGCCAATCCTTTGTGAAATACTTATCAGGGATATCTTACATGTGGAACACTGACTTAATGACCATATAAATGTAGGGATGACCCAACAGAGTTAAAGGCCACAATGGCCTCTGTCACTGTTCAATGTCCCTTCTTCTTCTTCTTCACTTTTTGACAGCTTCAGCTTCACCCACTGTGTCATCCTTTACAGCATCTGAGGCATCCTCAAAGCCTGGATCCTCCACAGGTAGAAATTCGGGAACATTAGTACCCTGGGACATTTCCACTGGGTCCCACATGGAAGCTGGGGAGAGACTATCATTCTGCAAAACAAAATTGCCTTAAGCCTTAAAAATCACCTCATTTTAAGGCATACTTGCCTTCCAAAAAAGGGCCAACCAGCACCTGAGACTTGCTGAACCATCTTGTGTGGGTGAGGGTGACCTTGGTTTGTTGCATATTTTGTAGCTCTCCCCCCAAATTCACACACACACAGACACACAGACACACAGACACACAGACACAGACACAGACACAGACACAGACACAGACACAGACACACACACACACACACACACACACACACACACACACACACACAGAAAAGGATGGAATTTTTGGCCACTGATTTAAAAGCCAATCAAAAAACATTCACATAGTTCTTTCAAATGAGACTATGTTTCCCAAACAAGACCTAAAGAAAGTGAAGGCTTGGGGCATTCTATACAGGAAGCACAGAGCCTGACTAGTTTTGCCAGAAGCAGCCCATTACAGAAAGATATCTTTCCTCCTATGGTCTCTGAGGACCACCTGCACAGGTTTAAGTCCTACCTAGAGGATCGTGTGAATCAAAGAAGTAGAGCATTTTTCTCCCACATCCAATATGAAATTGTCCTCACTGTGGCTTTATCAATGACTTCTGTTCTTCATGATTTTTCCTCAGCTCCTGTGAGAACCCCTGTTGCTCCTGACACTTGGTCAACTACATCGCCATCATCTAGTACCTCAGGTACAAAAGGGGCAGCTGTTATGCATTCCCAGGAGTGTCTTATTGTGCTTATCTAGAAGAAGAGAAGAAAAATGGGAGGGTCCTAGGTCAGGAAGATTTTGGAAAGGATATGGATGTCAATGGGGCCATGGAGGATGAGTTTTCCTTCAGGAAAGAACAGGATGATACAAGACTAAGGTGTCAGAGGGTCTGTCTGTTTGATGTGCCCGGGGTTCAGGCATGGGTTTCTGTTTCCCTCCTCTGTTACAGCCGGTGGATACAGCCTGGAACTCTTCACATTGAACTTTACAATAACCAATTTACGGTATTTGGATGACATGGATTACCCTGGCACTGGGATTTTTAATTCCACAGAGAGAATGCTTCAGCTTCTGGTGAGACAACATGGCCCTGCCCAACCCCACTTGTGCACAGCAAGCTCCTCCACTGTGGTGGGTGAAAAGCTGGTTACTCATTGCCCTTCTTATTTCCTTGACAGCTGAAGCCCTTGTTCAAAGGAAGCAGCATCAGTTCCTCCTATGTTGGTTGTCGACTGAGTGCCCTGAGGTGAGACCTTACAACAAAACCTGAAGCAAGCCCTGAGATCATCTCCCTTTGCCCCCCAGGTTCATGGCCAAAGCTCAGGGTGGGCAAGCAACAGAGGCAGTGTCTCCATATCTGAAAATGGTTTCCTTCCCATTCTCTTCATTCCTGGGTCTTTAGGAAAGCGATTCCCCTTGTCTGTCATGATTGGGAGCAAATGCTATCCTCTGGAAATGCTTCTCTCCAGGGGGAGATCTGCGGCTATACATCTATCACAGCCACACAAGGAGTGGGAATTTTTCCACCATCGTGGACTCACTATTCGCCTTTGTGATGACACTTCATTGCTGTTTAACTGTCCCCAGTCTCCCACTCAAATAAATCTCTCAGCATTGAAGCTTGGGGCCGTCAACAATTGTTTCCTTCCACAGATCTATGAAGGGTGGCTCAGCAACTGGAGTGGATGCTGTGTGCACCCGTCGAGGAGGACCAACCAATCCCTCTCTAGACAAACAAAAACTTTATTGGGAGCTGAGAAACCAGACCCATGGCATGACCAGACTGGGTCCATACAACCTGGAAAAGGAAAGTTTCTACGTTGATGGTGAGCTTCCTCACTGGGTCAATGACTGACCCTTTCTCCTCCAGCAGAAGCTCTATAATGAGACCATAATCCCAACAACAGTATCTTTTTCTTTTATTCCCAGTCTGAGCCAGACCTTACCTTGTGCCCAACTCCCACCCCAGGACCTTATGTTTCCAGTCCTCCCTTATCCAGCCACCTCCACCTCATGGGTCATACCCAGGCCTACTTCCCTGTTGAACTTAATCCATTTCTTTTCATTGTCTGAGTTTTTCACTTAGTCCCAGCTCCTGAGCTCTGCTTTTGCTCCCGCTAGACACAACATTTTAGCAATCACTTGGACAGAATCATAGATGGAAGAAAATGTACGAAGATTGGGAACCTTGTGTGTGGGGGGGTGTCAGGTGGTTAACAATGTTAGTTAGAAAATCAAACTCAATCAAGATGAGAAAGGTGCATCACATCTCAGAACCTGACATTTAGCAAATGTAAGATAAAAATATGGATACAGACTTGCAAAGTGAACTGCCTGATCAGAGGATGACGTGGACAGGCATAGAAAGAATTCAGACTGAGGAGACTATAAGAGTTTAGCAGATTGCAATCTCCACGTGATCCGGTATTCTGATGGGACACTCCAATTAATCCCCATGAAGGAAAATCTAGACTTTCTAAAGAAGAAGAGGGTTGTTCCACTGTCCTCTGGCCTGATCAGCCCCCATTGACCAAATTCTGTTGTGTTCTGAGGATACATGCTTTAGGAAGAACATATACAGGAAATCATGGCCATCATAGGAAGTTAAAACCATGTGGTAAAAGGATTGTCTGAAGGACCTGGGTGTGTTTAGTGCAAATTAAAGAGATTTAATGATTTTTCTTCAAGTATCCAAAGGCCCCTCATGGAACAAAGCATTTCACATCGTTCTACTTGACCTCAGAGTGTAGAATTATAAGTAATGTGTGAAGGTTGCTTAGGAATGTCTATAGATTCACATTAAGGGAAACATTTCCCACTACTCGTAGCCATTCAAAAGTAGAATGCACTGTCTCAGGAAAGAGTGTGGGTCAGTCCCCTTATGGAAGGTCCTCATGCTAAGCCTGAATGGCAATTTTGCTGGGAAATTAGAAGAGTTCTTGTATAAGAAGGTTGGACTAAAATGAATTAATAAATAATTATTGTTGTGCATTAGGGTTCTTTCCTGCTCTTAGATTTGCCCAGGATAGTCAGTAGGTGGCTTGGTCTTTGCTATGTTTCTGTAGGTGCCAGGACATACTAAAAATGAAATGAATCAGAGATCTCTTTGCTCCAACTGAATCCTCAGAGGTATAAGGGTCCATGTTACCTCTGCCTTCATGGCAGAACGTCATGCAACAGAGTAAGGAAGTACCCAGAAGGATGCTAAAGTCGTCCCTTAGGGATACAAGGAGAGAACTCAAAGTCTTGTGTTCACTTCATGGCTAAGGCTCAGGGTGGGCAAGCAACAAAGGCAATGCCTCCACCCAGTGGCCATTTCCTACATTTTTAAATCAGAAAATGATTTCATTCCCAGTCTCTTCATTCTTGGGTCCTTAAGAAAGTGATTCCTCTTGTCTGTCATGACTTGGCCCAATGCAATCACATTGATAGCTCTTGATGCCATCCTAGCATCTATGGAATTTCCTTCTTCTCCTTCTCCATTTCTGATCTCCTTCATTATATGTAATTTGGCTTTACAGGTTACGGTGAGGACCAGACCCTGCATCTCATAACCAGTAAGTGTTTTGATATTCAGATAGAATTTCATCCTATGTTCCTTCCACTTTAGTCCCCTCAGGGGTCTATAAAAAGGATTTCTCGACCTCCCCTCTCAAAGGCCTGTTCTGAGACATAGCAAATTTCCCACCACTAGAAATCATCATGAAGACACACACATGCTGTTCAAAAATGCTCCAGAAGAGGGCTATATGCACTCTGAGGGCTTTTCTTATGCTGAGATTCTATGAAGAAAATGTCCCAGTTCACAAAAAATGGGCTCCGGGTCCTTCTGGGCCTTCATGATCCAGAGACACTGTGACATTTCCTGGGATTCCAGGTCTTCTGTCTGAGGCTGCATGGTGGTAACTGAGCAAGGCATCCCCATGGCATGGTCAGGAGAATTAGCAATTGATCTCAGCTGCTTAAGAGAGATGTTCTGAACGAGATCTTATGGTGATGTCTCCTGTATCTCTGAATGCCACTTGTACTCACAGTGTCACCAGCAGGGCACTTTAGCCATGTCCTTATGAAAGACTGCTCCTGTGAGAACCCAGGTAGCCAAGTCAACCAGAAGTGTCAGTCTACCTTTATTCAGTCAGTCCTTTGTGAAATACTTATCAGGGATATCTTACATGTGGAACACTGACTTAATGACCATATAAATGTTGGGATGACCCAACAGAGTTAAAGGGCACAATGGCCTCTGTCACTGTTCAATGTCCCTTCTTCTTCTTCTTCTTCACTTTTTTACAGCTTCAGCTTCACCCACTGTGTCATCCTTTACAGCATCTGAGGCATCCTCAAAGCCTGGATCCTCCACAGGTAGAAATTCGGGAACATTAGTACCCTGGGACATTTCCACTGGGTCCCACATGGAAGCTGGGGAGAGACTATCATTCTGCAAAACAAAATTGCCTTAAGCCTTAAAAATCACCTCATTTTAAGGCATACTTGCCTTCCAAAAAAGGGCCAACCAGCACCTGAGACTTGCTGAACCATCTTGTGTGGGTGAGGGTGACCTTGGTTTGTTGCATATTTTGTAGCTCTCCCCCCAAATTCACACACACACAGACACACAACACACAGACACACAGACACAGACACAGACACAACAACACAAACAACACACACACACACACACACACACACACAGAAAAGGATGTGAATTTTTGGCCACTGATTTAAAAGCCAATCAAAAAACATTCACATAGTTCTTTCAAATGAGACTATGTTTCCCAAACAAGACCTAAAGAAAGTGAAGGCTTGGGGCATTCTATACAGGAAGCACAGAGCCTGACTAGTTTTGCCAGAAGCAGCCCATTACAGAAAGATATCTTTCCTCCTATGGTCTCTGAGGACCACCTGCACAGGTTTAAGTCCTACCTAGAGGATCGTGTGAATCAAAGAAGTAGAGCATTTTTCTCCCACATCCAATATGAAATTGTCCTCACTGTGGCTTTATCAATGACTTCTGTTCTTCATGATTTTTCCTCAGCTCCTGTGAGAACCCCTGTTGCTCCTGACACTTGGTCAACTACATCGCCATCATCTAGTACCTCAGGTACAAAAGGGGCAGCTGTTATGCATTCCCAGGAGTGTCTTATTGTGCTTATCTAGAAGAAGAGAAGAAAAATGGGAGGGTCCTAGGTCAGGAAGATTTTGGAAAGGATATGGATGTCAATGGGGCCATGGAGGATGAGTTTTCCTTCAGGAAAGAACAGGATGATACAAGACTAAGGTGTCAGAGGGTCTGTCTGTTTGATGTGCCCGGGGTTCAGGCATGGGTTTCTGTTTCCCTCCTCTGTTACAGCCGGTGGATACAGCCTGGAACTCTTCACATTGAACTTTACAATAACCAATTTACGGTATTTGGATGACATGGATTACCCTGGCACTGGGATTTTTAATTCCACAGAGAGAATGCTTCAGCTTCTGGTGAGACAACATGGCCCTGCCCAACCCCACTTGTGCACAGCAAGCTCCTCCACTGTGGTGGGTGAAAAGCTGGTTACTCATTGCCCTTCTTATTTCCTTGACAGCTGAAGCCCTTGTTCAAAGGAAGCAGCATCAGTTCCTCCTATGTTGGTTGTCGACTGAGTGCCCTGAGGTGAGACCTTACAACAAAACCTGAAGCAAGCCCTGAGATCATCTCCCTTTACCCCCCAGGTTCATGGCCAAAGCTCAGGGTGGGCAAGCAACAGAGGCAGTGTCTCCATATCTGAAAATGGTTTCCTTCCCATTCTCTTCATTCCTGGGTCTTTAGGAAAGCGATTCCCCTTGTCTGTCATGATTGGGAGCAAATGCTATCCTCTGGAAATGCTTCTCTCCAGGGGGAGATCTGCGGCTATACATCTATCACAGCCACACAAGGAGTGGGAATTTTTCCACCATCGTGGACTCACTATTCGCCTTTGTGATGACACTTCATTGCTGTTTAACTGTCCCCAGTCTCCCACTCAAATAAATCTCTCAGCATTGAAGCTTGGGGCCGTCAACAATTGTTTCCTTCCACAGATCTATGAAGGGTGGCTCAGCAACTGGAGTGGATGCTGTGTGCACCCGTCGAGGAGGACCAACCAATCCCTCTCTAGACAAACAAAAACTTTATTGGGAGCTGAGAAACCAGACCCATGGCATGACCAGACTGGGTCCATACAACCTGGAAAAGGAAAGTTTCTACGTTGATGGTGAGCTTCCTCACTGGGTCAATGACTGACCCTTTCTCCTCCAGCAGAAGCTCTATAATGAGACCATAATCCCAACAACAGTATCTTTTTCTTTTATTCCCAGTCTGAGCCAGACCTTACCTTGTGCCCAACTCCCACCCCAGGACCTTATGTTTCCAGTCCTCCCTTATCCAGCCACCTCCACCTCATGGGTCATACCCAGGCCTACTTCCCTGTTGAACTTAATCCATTTCTTTTCATTGTCTGAGTTTTTCACTTAGTCCCAGCTCCTGAGCTCTGCTTTTGCTCCCGCTAGACACAACATTTTAGCAATCACTTGGACAGAATCATAGATGGAAGAAAATGTACGAAGATTGGGAACCTTGTGTGTGGGGGGGTGTCAGGTGGTTAACAATGTTAGTTAGAAAATCAAACTCAATCAAGATGAGAAAGGTGCATCACATCTCAGAACCTGACATTTAGCAAATGTAAGATAAAAATATGGATACAGACTTACAAAGTGAACTGCCTGATCAGAGGATGACGTGGACAGGCATAGAAAGAATTCAGACTGAGGAGACTATAAGAGTTTAGCAGATTGCAATCTCCACGTGATCCGGTATTCTGATGGGACACTCCAATTAATCCCCATGAAGGAAAATCTAGACTTTCTAAAGAAGAAGAGGGTTGTTCCACTGTCCTCTGGCCTGATCAGCCCCCATTGACCAAATTCTGTTGTGTTCTGAGGATACATGCTTTAGGAAGAACATATACAGGAAATCATGGCCATCATAGGAAGTTAAAACCATGTGGTAAAAGGATTGTCTGAAGGACCTGGGTGTGTTTAGTGCAAATTAAAGAGATTTAATGATTTTTCTTCAAGTATCCAAAGGCCCCTCATGGAACAAAGCATTTCACATCGTTCTACTTGACCTCAGAGTGTAGAATTATAAGTAATGTGTGAAGGTTGCTTAGGAATGTCTATAGATTCACATTAAGGGAAACATTTCCCACTACTCGTAGCCATTCAAAAGTAGAATGCACTGTCTCAGGAAAGAGTGTGGGTCAGTCCCCTTATGGAAGGTCCTCATGCTAAGCCTGAATGGCAATTTTGCTGGGAAATTAGAAGAGTTCTTGTATAAGAAGGTTGGACTAAAATGAATTAATAAATAATTATTGTTGTGCATTAGGGTTCTTTCCTGCTCTTAGATTTGCCCAGGATAGTCAGTAGGTGGCTTGGTCTTTGCTATGTTTCTGTAGGTGCCAGGACATACTAAAAATGAAATGAATCAGAGATCTCTTTGCTCCAACTGAATCCTCAGAGGTATAAGGGTCCATGTTACCTCTGCCTTCATGGCAGAACGTCATGCAACAGAGTAAGGAAGTACCCAGAAGGATGCTAAAGTCGTCCCTTAGGGATACAAGGAGAGAACTCAAAGTCTTGTGTTCACTTCATGGCTAAGGCTCAGGGTGGGCAAGCAACAAAGGCAATGCCTCCACCCAGTGGCCATTTCCTACATTTTTAAATCAGAAAATGATTTCATTCCCAGTCTCTTCATTCTTGGGTCCTTAAGAAAGTGATTCCTCTTGTCTGTCATGACTTGGCCCAATGCAATCACATTGATAGCTCTTGATGCCATCCTAGCATCTATGGAATTTCCTTCTTCTCCTTCTCCATTTCTGATCTCCTTCATTATATGTAATTTGGCTTTACAGGTTACAGTGAGGACCAGACCCTGCATCTCATAACCAGTAAGTGTTTTGATATTCAGATAGAATTTCATCCTATGTTCCTTCCACTTTAGTCCCCTCAGGGGTCTATAAAAAGGATTTCTCGACCTCCCCTCTCAAAGGCCTGTTCTGAGACATAGCAAATTTCCCACCACTAGAAATCATCATGAAGACACACACATGCTGTTCAAAAATGCTCCAGAAGAGGGCTATATGCACTCTGAGGGCTTTTCTTATGCTGAGATTCTATGAAGAAAATGTCCCAGTTCACAAAAAATGGGCTCCGGGTCCTTCTGGGCCTTCATGATCCAGAGACACTGTGACATTTCCTGGGATTCCAGGTCTTCTGTCTGAGGCTGCATGGTGGTAACTGAGCAAGGCATCCCCATGGCATGGTCAGGAGAATTAGCAATTGATCTCAGCTGCTTAAGAGAGATGTTCTGAACGAGATCTTATGGTGATGTCTCCTGTATCTCTGAATGCCACTTGTACTCACAGTGTCACCAGCAGGGCACTTTAGCCATGTCCTTATGAAAGACTGCTCCTGTGAGAACCCAGGTAGCCAAGTCAACCAGAAGTGTCAGTCTACCTTTATTCAGTCAGTCCTTTGTGAAATACTTATCAGGGATATCTTACATGTGGAACACTGACTTAATGACCATATAAATGTTGGGATGACCCAACAGAGTTAAAGGGCACAATGGCCTCTGTCACTGTTCAATGTCCCTTCTTCTTCTTCTTCACTTTTTTACAGCTTCAGCTTCACCCACTGTGTCATCCTTTACAGCATCTGAGGCATCCTCAAAGCCTGGATCCTCCACAGGTAGAAATTCGGGAACATTAGTACCCTGGGACATTTCCACTGGGTCCCACATGGAAGCTGGGGAGAGACTATCATTCTGCAAAACAAAATTGCCTTAAGCCTTAAAAATCACCTCATTTTAAGGCATACTTGCCTTCCAAAAAAGGGCCAACCAGCACCTGAGACTTGCTGAACCATCTTGTGTGGGTGAGGGTGACCTTGGTTTGTTGCATATTTTGTAGCTCTCCCCCCAAATTCACACACACACAGACACACACACACACACACAGACACAGACACACACACACACACACACACACACACACACAGAAAAGGATGTGAATTTTTGGCCACTGATTTAAAAGCCAATCAAAAAACATTCACATAGTTCTTTCAAATGAGACTATGTTTCCCAAACAAGACCTAAAGAAAGTGAAGGCTTGGGGCATTCTATACAGGAAGCACAGAGCCTGACTAGTTTTGCCAGAAGCAGCCCATTACAGAAAGATATCTTTCCTCCTATGGTCTCTGAGGACCACCTGCACAGGTTTAAGTCCTACCTAGAGGATCGTGTGAATCAAAGAAGTAGAGCATTTTTCTCCCACATCCAATATGAAATTGTCCTCACTGTGGCTTTATCAATGACTTCTGTTCTTCATGATTTTTCCTCAGCTCCTGTGAGAACCCCTGTTGCTCCTGACACTTGGTCAACTACATCGCCATCATCTAGTACCTCAGGTACAAAAGGGGCAGCTGTTATGCATTCCCAGGAGTGTCTTATTGTGCTTATCTAGAAGAAGAGAAGAAAAATGGGAGGGTCCTAGGTCAGGAAGATTTTGGAAAGGATATGGATGTCAATGGGGCCATGGAGGATGAGTTTTCCTTCAGGAAAGAACAGGATGATACAAGACTAAGGTGTCAGAGGGTCTGTCTGTTTGATGTGCCCGGGGTTCAGGCATGGGTTTCTGTTTCCCTCCTCTGTTACAGCCGGTGGATACAGCCTGGAACTCTTCACATTGAACTTTACAATAACCAATTTACGGTATTTGGATGACATGGATTACCCTGGCACTGGGATTTTTAATTCCACAGAGAGAATGCTTCAGCTTCTGGTGAGACAACATGGCCCTGCCCAACCCCACTTGTGCACAGCAAGCTCCTCCACTGTGGTGGGTGAAAAGCTGGTTACTCATTGCCCTTCTTATTTCCTTGACAGCTGAAGCCCTTGTTCAAAGGAAGCAGCATCAGTTCCTCCTATGTTGGTTGTCGACTGAGTGCCCTGAGGTGAGACCTTACAACAAAACCTGAAGCAAGCCCTGAGATCATCTCCCTTTACCCCCCAGGTTCATGGCCAAAGCTCAGGGTGGGCAAGCAACAGAGGCAGTGTCTCCATATCTGAAAATGGTTTCCTTCCCATTCTCTTCATTCCTGGGTCTTTAGGAAAGCGATTCCCCTTGTCTGTCATGACTGGGAGCAAATGCTATCCTCTGGAAATGCTTCTCTCCAGGGGGAGATCTGCGGCTATACATCTATCACAGCCACACAAGGAGTGGGAATTTTTCCACCATCGTGGACTCACTATTCGCCTTTGTGATGACACTTCATTGCTGTTTAACTGTCCCCAGTCTCCCACTCAAATAAATCTCTCAGCATTGAAGCTTGGGGCCGTCAACAATTGTTTCCTTCCACAGATCTATGAAGGGTGGCTCAGCAACTGGGGTGGATGCTGTGTGCACCCGTCGAGGAGGACCAACCAATCCCTCTCTAGACAAACAAAAACTTTATTGGGAGCTGAGAAACCAGACCCATGGCATGACCAGACTGGGTCCATACAACCTGGAAAAGGAAAGTTTCTACGTTGATGGTGAGCTTCCTCACTGGGTCAATGACTGACCCTTTCTCCTCCAGCAGAAGCTCTATAATGAGACCATAATCCCAACAACAGTATCTTTTTCTTTTATTCCCAGTCTGAGCCAGACCTTACCTTGTGCCCAACTCCCACCCCAGGACCTTATGTTTCCAGTCCTCCCTTATCCAGCCACCTCCACCTCATGGGTCATACCCAGGCCTACTTCCCTGTTGAACTTAATCCATTTCTTTTCATTGTCTGAGTTTTTCACTTAGTCCCAGCTCCTGAGCTCTGCTTTTGCTCCCGCTAGACACAACATTTTAGCAATCACTTGGACAGAATCATAGATGGAAGAAAATGTACAAAGGATAGGCAACTTGGGGCGGGGGGTGACAGGTGGTCAACAGTGTTAGAGAACCAAACTCAATCAAGATGAGAAGGTGTATCACATGTCAGAACCTGACATTTAGCAAATGTGAGATAAAAATATGGATACAGACTTACAAAATGAACTGCCTGATCAGAGGATGACGTGGACAGGAATAGAAAAAATTCACACTGAGGAGAGTATAAGAGTTTAGCGGATTGCAATCTCCAAGTGATCCAGTATTCTGATGGAACACTTCAATTAATCCCCATGACGAGAAATGTAGACTTCCTAAAGAATAAGAGGGTTGTTCCACTGTCCTGTGCTCTGATCAGCCCCCTTTGTCCAAATTCTGTTTTGTTCTGTGGATACATTCTTTACGAAGAACATGTACAGAATGAAAATGGCTATCATGGGACCTTGAGACAATGGCATGAACATGTGGTTTGAAGGAACCTGGTTTATTTATTATGCACAAAAGAAGTGTAATGAATGTCTTACAATCTTCTAACGTGCCTTATGGGTCATTGTACATAACTTATTTGTACGTGACCACAGAGAGCATAAAGATAAGTAATGCATGATAGTTACTGGAAAATGTATTTATATCCGTATTAGAGGAAATTTTCCATTAATTATAGCCTTCTATAATGGAATGCATTATCTCAGGAATCCGTGGGGATCCCTTCATGGAAGGTACTGATTTAAAACCTGAATAACATATTTTCTGGGAAACAACTGGAAGAGTTGGAGTACAATGAATGAATAAGCCTTTCAGGTGGTTGCTGTTATGCGTAAGGGTTCTTTAATGCTCTTAAAGATTCCTGGGATAGGCAGTAGGTGGCTTGGCCTCCTGCCATGTTTCTGCAGGCTAGGACATTGCAAAAATGAATTAAATCAGGACTCTTTTTGCTCCATCTTAATACCCAAAGCTATGAGGTCCCTTATTAGGTGTACCTTCATTGCAGAACTTCATTGCAGAGAACTAGGGCGTGCCCAGGAGAATGCTTCTCTCCTCTCCTAAAGATGTGTGTGACAAGAGAATTCAAACTGAGTCATCAGTTTAGCTCTTGACCTCATCGTAGAGTCTATCAAGTTTTCCTTCTCCTTTTTTTCTGATCTCCTTCCCTTCATTATATATTATTTGTGCTTTCAGGCTTCAATGAACTCCATCCCATGGAACCCATAGACAGTAAGTGTTTTTATATCCAAATCACTTTTGAGTCCTAGGTCATCAGTGCTTCCCAAGCCTTTTTTTTCTGACTTAACTCCTAGAGATAAGCCCCACAATAGTAATGTTCCTTACACTTTAGCCATCTCTGGGGTCTTTTGAAAGGAATTCTCCATCCCTGCACCCAAACTGGAGCTTGAGACATAGCAATTTCCCATCACTAGACATAATCAGAAAGACAAAAAATGTTAAGAATGCTTTAGCAGAGCTCAAGATGCACTCTGAGGGCATTTTAGTACTGAGATTCTATGAAGAAAATGTCACAAGTGGGATTCCTGGAATTCCCAGGTTCTCTCTCTGATGCTGCATGGTGATAACTTAGCAAGGCATCCCCATGAGGATGGTCAGGGAATTATCAGTGGACATTAAGTCCTTAGGAGAGATTTTCTGAAGGAGAATTCATGATGATGTCTCTTGTACCCTTAAATGCCACTTCTGCTCAGGCACTTTAGCCATGTCTTTATGAAAGACTGCTCCTGTAAGAACCCAGGCAGCCAAGTCAACCACAAGTGTCTGTCCACATTCATTCATTCAGTCATTTGTCACTTATTAGGAGTGTCCTACACGTGAAACATGGACTTAATGACCTTATAAATATTGGCATGATCCCCAGAGTTCAAGACCACTAATGGATTCTTCACTCTTCAGTATAATTTCTTCTCTTCTCTTCTCTTCTCTTCTCTTTCTTTCTTTCTTTCTTTCTTTCTTTCTTTCTTTCTTTCACATCTATTGGTGCACCCACTATACCATCATTCAGAACTCTGGAGGAGTCCTCAAAGCCTGGATCCTCCACAGGTAGATATTTGGCATCATTAGTTCCCTGGAGAATGTCCGCTGAGTGTTACATGGAAGCTGCAGAGAGAATATGATTATGAAGAGGAAAATTGCCTTAACCCTTAAAAATCACCTCATCTTAAGTAATACTCACCTTCCAAACAAGGGCAAACCAGTATCTCAGACTTGAACTAGCATCTTTTTTTTGAAGTGGGTTCAAACATTCCATTTTTGAAATGGAAACAAGCCACTTTGTTCAACCCCCTCCCCCAAACTTACACACGTGCTCACACGAAAGAAGGACATAAATTTCTGACAGTTGACTTAAGAGGTAATCAAAAAATATTCCCAGAGTTTTTTGAAATGATCCCATGTTTACCATGAAAAACCTATAGAAAATGATGGACTGGGGCATTCTAGACAAGAAGCACAGAGCCTGACCAGTTTTGCCAGTAGCAGCCCATTACACAAAGATCTCTTTCTTCCTATGATCGCTGATCACCACCCCACACGGCTTTAATCCCCATGTGATTCTGTGACTAAATGAAGTAGACCATTTTTTCTCCTACATCCAATATGAAATTGTCCATCCACACTGTGACTTTATCAGTGATTTCCATTCTTCATGATTTATCCTCAGCTCCTGTGAGAAGCTCTTTCCCTCCAGACACCTCTCCAACTCCATCACCACACTCCAGTACCTCAGGTACAAAGGGTGCTCCTAGTATTCATTCCCAGCAGTGTTTTATTGTGCTTAACTAGAAGATGGGAAGAACAATGTGAAGGACATAGGCAAGAAAGTTTTAGTCAAGGGTAGAGGTTCCTTGATATGGATGTCAGTGGGGTCATGAAGTATGAGTTTTCTTTCTAAGAAAGAACAGGACAATTCAAGACTAAGGTGTCAGAGGGTCTGTTTGTCCATTTGCCTAGGGCTCAGGCATAGGTTTTCTGCTTCTCTCCTCTGTTACAGCTGGCGGATACAATCTGCAAATGTTCACTTTAAACTTCACCATAACAAACCTAAACTGCCCTGAAGACATGGATATACCGGGCACTGGCATTTTTAATTCCATTGAAAGAACACTTCAGCGTGTGGTGAGATTCCACAGGCCCTGCCCAATCCCACTCCTGCACAGCAAACTTTTTCACTGTGGGGGCTGAAAAGCTGGTTACTCATTTCCCTTCTTATTTCATTGACAGCTGACCCCAGTGTTCAAAAGAAGCAGCATCAGTTCCTCCTTTGCTGGATGTCGATTGACTGCCCTGAGGTGAGACATGAGAATAAAATCTGGAGCCCTGAGATCATCTCCCTGGATCCCCCAGGTTCATGGTGAAGACTCATGGTGGGCAAGCAACAGAGGCAGTGTCTCCACATAGTGTCCATTTCCTCCATTTTCAAATCTGAAAACTGTTTCTTTCTCATTCTCTTTATTCCTGGGTCCTTAGGAAAGTGATTCCCCTTCTCTGTCATGATTGGGAGCAAATGCTATCCTGTGGAAATACTTCTCTCCAGGGGGAGATCTGTGGCTGCCCACACAAGGAATAGGAGTTTTTCTACCATCATGAACTCCTTATCAGCCTTTTTGATGTCACTTCGTCTCAGTTTAACTCTCCCCAATTTCTCCCTCAAGCAAATCTCTCAGCATTTAGTCCCCTGGGGTCTCAACAGTTCTTTCCTTTCACAGATGTGTGACAGGAGGCTCAGCAACTGGAGTGGATGCTGTGTGCACCCATGGAGGGGGGCCAAGCAGTCCCTCTCTAGACAAAGAAAAACTTTATTGGGAGCTGAGAAACCAGACCCATGGCATGACCAGACTGGGCCCTTACACTTTGGACCAGGGAAATTTCTACGTTGAAGGTGAGATTCCTCAGTGGGGCAATAATTGACTCCTTTCCCTCCAGTAAAAGCTCTATAACAAGACCATAGTCCCAACGTTAACATATTTTCCTTTTATCCCCAGTCTGATTCAGTCTCTCACTCCCCCCACCCCATACGAAGTCTCCGTGTTCTCAGTCCTCCCTTGTCTAGCCACCTCCACCTCATGGATCATACCCATGGCTACTTCTTTGATTAACTTAACCCATTCCTTTCCATTGTTCGATTTATTTCAATTTGTGCCCGCTCCTCTGCTCTGCTTTTGGTACTGTTATATGCAATGTTTTAGCGATCATTTAGATAGAATCATATATGGAAGAAAATGTAGAAGGACAGGAAAATAGAAGGGTTTGATGTTTAACAATGTTAGGCAGAATTCAAATTCAGCGTCACAGCTAAGAATCTGACATTTAAAAAATGTAAGATAAAAATATGGATACAGAGTTACAAACTAAACTGTCTGACCCAGAGGATGATGGGGCATGACTAGAAAAAATTCACTTTGAGAAGACTATAAGACTTTGGGAGATTGAAATTTCAACATGATCCAGTAGTGTGATGGAACAATCCAGTTAGTCCCCATGGACATAAATTTAGTCCCTGTAAAGAGGAAGATGGTCGTTCAACTGTCGTCTGACTTGATCAGTTCACATTTAGAATATTCTGTTGTGTTCTGAAGATGCAGGCTTTTGGAAGAACATATACAGAAAGAAAATGACCATGATGGGAACTTGAAACTATGTTATAAAAGTATTGTTTGAAGGGACCTGATGTGTTTAATATGCACAAACGAGGTCTAAGGATTGTTTTCCAATATTCAAAGGCCTCTCATGGGGCAAAGCATACAACAACTTTCTACTTGGATTCAGAGAGCAGAATTATAGGTACTGAGTGAAAGTTACTGGGGAATTATTTAAATTTTGATTTACTTTGAGGAAAATTTTCTGTTAATTATAGCCATCCAAAAATGGAATGTGTTGCCTCAGAAAGTACTGGGGGTCCCCTCATGGGAGGTCGTCATTTAAAACTTAAATGGTAATTTTCTGGGAATGGAACTGGAAGAATTCTTCTATAGGAAGCTTGGACTACAATGAATGAAAAAGCCTTTTAGTTGGTTACTGTTGTGGGTAAGGGTTCTTTCCTGCTCTTAGAGATGCCTGGGATAGTCAGGTGACTTGGTCTTCTGCTATGTCGATTCAGGCCAGGACATAGCAAAAATGAATTGAATCAGCACTCTTTTTGCTCCATCTTAATCCTCAAAGCTATGAAGTCCCTTATTAGGTCTAACTTCATGGCAGAGAGCTAGAAGTGCCCAGGAGAATGCTTCTCTCCTCTCCTAAAGATGTGACAAGAGAATTCAACTGAGTCATCAGTTTAGTTCTTGACCTCATCCTAGAGTCTATCAAATTTCCTCCTTCTTCTTTTCTGATCTCCTTCCCTTCATTATATGTTATTTGTTCTTACAGGTTACAATGATCGCCGTCCCATGCAAACCACAAATGGTAAGAGTTTTGATATCCAAATTGCTTTTGAGTCCTAGGTCATCAGTGTTTCCCAAGCCTTTTTTCTCTTTTAACTCCTAGAGATAAGGCCCACAATGGCAATGTTCCTTGCACCTTAGTCATCTCTGGAGTCTTTTGAAAGGAATTCTCCACACACCACCCCCCCAAGTACCTCTTGTGGCATAGCAAATTTCCCATCACTAGAAATCATGTTAAAGACACAGGAGATTAAGAATGCTTTAGAAGAGGGCTAGATACACCCTGAGGGCTTTTTAGTCCTGAGATTCTATGAAGAAAATGTCACAAATGGGATTCCTGGAATTCCCAGTTTCTCTCTCTGAGGCTGCACTGTGATAACTTAGCAAGGCATCTCCATGGGATGGTCAGGGGAATTATCTGTGGACATTAGATCTTTAGGAAAGATTTTCGAAGGACAAATCATGATGGTGTCCCTTGTAACCCTAAATGCCAGATCGGCTAATAATGTCACCTGCAGGGCATTTTAGCTAGTTTCCTTATGAAAAACTCATTCTGTGAGCACCCAGGCAGCTATGTTAACCCAAAGTGTCTGTCCACATTCATTCAGCCATTTGTCAAACAGTTATTTGGCATTTTCTACACATGGAACATTGAAAAAATAACCACATAAATATTAGGATGATCCCTGGAGCTGCAGACCACTATGGGCTCTGTCAGCTTTCAGTGTCACTTCTTTTTTTTTAATTACAGTTTTTGGTGCATCCACTGTACCATCGTTCACAACTCTTGAGGTGTCCTCAGGTCCTGGAGCCTCCACAGGTAGAAATTTGGCAACATTGGTACCCTGGGACCCACATGGAAGATGGGGAAAGGAGGAAAATTGCCTTTAGCCTTAAAAATCACCTCATTCTAAGAAATACTCACCTTCCAAACAAGGGCAAGCCAGTATTTGAAACTTGTTGCAACATCTTGGGTGAGGGAATGTAACCCTGGTGTGTTGAATATTTCAAAGTCTTCTCCCCAAACACACACACACACACACACACACACACACACACACACACACACACACACAAGAAAGGATATGAATCTCTGGCAGTTTATTGAACATATGCCCATATGTATTAACAATGCAATATTCACTATGCCTATGGCAATTATAAATAGGCTTATGTGGTTATTAATCACAAAATATATCAGTCTCTCTATATGGGGGATAAAACCAGAGAATTTATTAAAATACCAAATAACCGAGTCCCCAAACCAGAAAGTCAAAGCCATCAGGGTAGTTATGAAATTGGCACAAATAGTTAACATAGTAAACAACTACATTCTTAAGCCTTCAAAACAGAACAGGCTACTTCAGGCAAAGGTCCTTCTCTCCCGACTCTCAGCAACTGCTCAGCGTCCAGGAAGTGTGCTCACAACAGCTCCGGCCCCCCCGAAGTTCCAGTTCCCGGCAGCCCCCAACAAGAGTCCTTAGCAGAAATTCTGGCTGGCTTAAAAAGAGATTTGGGCCTCCACCTCTACTTTTGGCTGCTGCTGCTGCTGCTGTTGCTGTGGCCACCAACAGTCCCCAGCAGTCCCCAACGGAACTCTAGCTTTTTTTTCCCTCTTACTCTTGCCCCGCCCCTTCCTGCTATGTCAGCAAGTCCAATGGGGCATGGAAGATCTTTAAATCCCATAACCCTTACATTCGGCCCCAAGATCTTTCATGTCCCTTACTTGGCAAAAGTATATTAGGAATAACTGGTGTCAACAGAATTTTACAACAATATAACAAAGATAGCACACAATAAACACAGAAAACAGAAGACAGTATTTCAGGGTGGGGTTTGAGCACAAGCTCCCCATCATTTTCCCCCCCGAACAAATGGGGCCCCGAAATCTTGGGGTAAGGGGCGAAGATCTCTTCTTCCATGGCTACTTGCTGCTGAAATCGGATGTAGAACTGTCCCTGTCCCAAGGGGTCCCATTTGAGAGGTCAGTTCTTAATGTGCTTGATGCCAAGTCCAAGGGTGACACATCACAGTTGCAGACAGGGGGTGACATCCAGCTTAAGCTATCGGGCATCTATAGGTGGAGGGTACCAAGCCTGTGGAAACAAATCTAGCAAACAAGGTAAACAGACAAAAAGCCAAGAAAAAGCAAAGAGAAAATAACCAGACTACTGTAGCCTCACTCACGGTAGAATATATGAGTTAAGGGTACAATTTTATAATCATCTTCTCCGGAATAAACAATAGTTACAGTGTTATCCCTCCCATGTGCTATAATCTCTGCAGCCTTTGGAATATCATCTGGCTTCCCTATTCATTCTAATGTTAAGTACCTTTTCTTGGTACAGCTTATGCAGCTCTTCAGTTGGAATACCATCTATTCTTCTAAAGTCCACCCCTGCTCTCAATAGAGCAAAAAACAGTTCCCTTCTAGTTGGTCTATTTTGTCTCTGAATCCTCTGGCTATTTACTCTTCTCCCTCTAGGCAATTTATCTTGTCCCCATTCCCCTAGGTCACTTAATTGTGAAATCTTATCCAGCACCTCTGAAAGAGGGTGCCCTATTTCTCCAATTAATAAAGTCAGAATTAAGTGCTTATAAGCAGGAGGAGCAGTCTTCACTATGATATTTCTATGAGGAACTCCTAGGGGGGTTTCATAATATGCATTTGCATCTCCAACCATGATGGTAGTTTTCATTAACTCTTCCTTTAGCTTCCTCATACAATCTCTAAGTGAGTACCAGGGTCTGTCTCCACTAGGCCACATAGAGACAGTAGGATATTGCTTTCTGCATCCCTGTGCAACTAAAGCTAACAGAGTAGTGTTTCTGAGGCCTCCTCCCACATGGTAGTCCCTAAAAGCTTGGTGGACAAAAGGATTCTGACTGATACTTATGAATTTTAAGCAATCCTCACTGTCCAGTGTTATTCCTCCAGCACCTTCATCAGTGATTCTTACTATCCAAGACACTAAAGACTCTCCCATTCTTTGGGTGAATCTACTCAATATGTCAGTAATCTCCTGTTGAGGGAAATCCTCAATTATCTCCTTGGACTCTGTTTGGCCCTGGCACTTCTCCTGTCTTCTTCTTCTTCGTATGGGGAGAACTTCTATGTTAGAAGACTCCTCATCTAACCTTGTTGCATTCTCCACACACACATTCTCCTGGCAGCTGTCTAGGCAACTCTGCCCAGCCTGTACAAAAGCTGCATGCACATTTCTTCTGCTAGGTTTTTGCTTCCTTTTAGCTACATGAACAGTAGCTTTTTCCTGGACCACCTGAGTCCCTCCAGTTTGCTCTTCTGAATGCTGTGACACAGAAGAATCCTCAAGCAAACCAGCCAACTCCCTAGCCATCTGAGCTCTTTCCTCCAGCAGCTTATCCCTACTTTTACACATGAGTCGATAACTTGTTAGCAGGACCCAGCCTCTCCTGCACACTCCTGCCAACTCTTTGCCTGGTTCTATGGGTATTCCTTGCAAACATCTTTCCAAATCTCCAGGTTCTCCCTCTTTTAGTCTTGGTTCCCAGTTTTCACAGGGCCCTGTACTTTTGGCCCATTCTCTGGCTAGAGAGGAATAAGGCAAATCCTCCCATCCTGGGATAGCCATTTCTCCCTCTAAAGCCCCCCCTGCTTCCAAATAGAGGCCTGATATTTTGTGATCCCATCCTCATCGCCAAATGTATTAACAATGCAATATTCACTATGCCTATGGCAATTATAAATAGGCTTATGTGGTTATTAATCACAAAATATATCAGTCTCTCTATATGGGGGATAAAGCCAGAGAATTTATTAAAATACCAAATAACCGAGTCCCAAAACCAGAAAGTCAAAGCCATCAGGGTAGTTATGAAATTGGCACAAATAGTTAACATAGTAAACAACCACATTCTTAAGCCTTCAAAACAGAACAGGCTACTTCAGGCAAAGGTCCTTCTCTCCCGACTCTCAGCAACTGCTCAGCGTCCAGGAAGTGTGCTCACAACAGCTCCAGCCCCCCCTGCAGTTCCAGTTCCCGGCAGCCCCCAACAAGAGTCCTTAGCAGAAATTCTGGCTGGCTTAAAAAGAGATTTGGGCCTCCACCTCTACCTTGGTTGCTGCTGCTGCTGCTGCTGCTGTTGCAGTGGCCACCAACAGTCCCCAACGGAACTCTAGCTTTTTTTTTCCTCTTACTCTTGCCTGCCCCTTCCTGCTATGTCAGCAAGTCCAATGGGGCATGGAAGATCTTTAAATCCCATAAATAGTTCTTTGAAATGATCCCGTTTCCTAAACAAGATCCAAAGAAAGTGAAGGCCGGGAGCATTCTAGATAGGATGCATAGAGCCTGACAAGTTTTGTCAGTAGCAGCCTATTACACAAATATCTGTTTCCTCCTGGGGTCGCTGAGCACAATCCCAAATGCTTTAAGTCCTACCATAGGGATTCTGTGACTAAATCAGATTAATCATTTTCTTCCCACATCCAATATGAAATTGTCCACACTGGGCTTTATCAATGATTTCCATTCTTCATGATTTATCTTCCACTCCTGTGCCAACCACTGTTGCTCTTGACAACTCAGCTCCATCAACATTGTTCAGTACCTCATATACAAAGGGTGGCACCTTGGATGCATTCCAAGCAATGTCTTATATGCTGTTCTAGAAGAAGAGAAGGACAATGGGAGGGACATAGGCAAGGAAGGTTTGGGAAATGGTAGCGGTTCCCTGATACAGATGTCAATGTGGCCATGGAGTATGTGCTTTCCTTTCAGGAAGGCATGAGACAACACAAGACTAGGGGGTCAGAGGGTCTCTTTGTTTGAGGTGCCCAGGGCTCAGGCTTGGGTCTTCTGTTTCCCTCCTCTGTTACAGCTGGTGGACAGAATCTGCACATGTTCACGTTGAACATGACTGTAACAAACCTCTTCTACACTGAAGACATGGATGAACCTGGTTCTGACATTTTTAATTCCACGGAGAGAATGCTTCAGCGTGTGGTGAGATTCCACAGGCCCTGCCCAACCCCACTTCTGCACAGCAAGCTTCTCCACTGTGGGGCCCAGAAAACTGGTTACTCATTGTCCTTCTTATTGCCTTGACAGCTGAACCATTTGTTCAAAGGAAGCAGCATCAGTTCCTCCTATGGAGGTTGTAAAATGATTGCATTGAGGTGAGACCCGAGAATAAAATCTGGAACCCTGAGATCATCTCCCTTGGTCCCTCAGGTTCATGATAAAGTGTCAGAGTGGGCAAGCAACAGAGGCAGTGTCTCCACATACTGTCCATTTCCTCCATTTTTGTTTTTGTTTTGCTTTTTGGAGGGCAGCTAGGGTTAAGTGACTTGCCCAAGGTCACACAGCTAGTAAGTGTTAAGTGTCTGAGGCAGAATTTGAACTCAGGTCCTCCTGCCTTCAGGGCCGTGCTCTATTCACTGCACCACATACGCTCCCCCATTTCCTCCATTTTTGAATCTTTTTTTTTCTTTCTTTCTTTCTTTTTTTTTTTGGAGGGCAATTGGGGTTAAGTAACTTGCCCAAGGTCACACTAGGCTAGGTTTTGTTTGTGTGTGCATTAAGTGTCTGAGGCCCAATCCGAACTCAGGTCCTTCTGACTCCAGGGCCAGCACTCTACTCACTGTGCCACCTAGCCGCCACTCCATTTTTGAATCTTTTTTTTTTTTAAGCAATTGGGGTTAAGTAACTTGCTCAAGGTTACACTGGTCATTATTTATGTGTGGGTGCTCATTTTCTGAGGCCGGATTTGATCTCGGGTCGGCGCTCTTACTCACTGCGCCACCTAGCCGCCCCTTTAGGGCAATTGGGGTTAAGTAACTTGCCCAAGGTTACACGGCTAGGTTTTTGTTTGTGTGGATTAAGTGTTGGAGGCCGGCTCCGAACTCAGGTCCTTCTGACTCCAGGGCCGGCGCTCTATTCACTGCGCCACCTAGCCGCCCCCCATTTTTGAATCTTAAAGCAATTTCCTTCCCATTCTCTTCATTCTTGGGTCCTTAGGAAAATGATGCCCCTTGTCTGTCATGAATGAAAACAAATTCTATCCTGTGGAAACACTTCTCTCCAGGGAGAGATCTGTGGTTATAAATCCATCCTGCCCACACAAAGAATAGGAGATTTTCCACCATTATCAACTCACTATAAGCCTTTTTGATGTCACTTCATTCTTGTTTAACTGTCCCCAATCTCTCCCTCAAGCAAATCACTCAGCATTTAACCTCTGGGGCCTGAACAATCGTTTCCTTCCACAGATCTATGAAGGGTGGCTCAGCAACAGGAGTGGATGCTGTGTGCACCAATAGAGGGGGGTCAACCAATCCCTCTCTAGACAAAGAAAATCTGTATTGGGAAGTAAGAAAAAAAACTGATGGTTTCACGAGACTGGGCCCCTACAGGCTGGACAATGAAAGTTTCTACCTTGATGGTGAGATTCCTCCCTGGGGCAATTATTGGCCCCTTTCCCTTAAGCATAAGCTCTGTAATGAGACTGTAGTCCCACATTAGCATCTTTTCCTTTTGTCCCCACTCTGATTCAGGCCCTAATTCCCCCAGAAACCAATCCTCCCTTGTCCAGCCACTGCCCCAAATAGGTCATACTTGTGTCTACTTCCCTGTTTAACTTAACCCATTCCTTTTCATTGTCTTAGTTGTTTCCATTAGTGCCAGCTCCTGAGTTCTACTTTTGATCCTGTTAGATGCAGCATTTTAGCAATCACTTGGATAGAATCACAGATGGAAGAAAATGTACAAAGGACAGGAAGCTAGGAGGGTCAGGTGGTTAACAATGTTAGTTAGAATTCAAACTCAGTCAAGATGAGAAAGGTGCATCACATCTAAGAACCTGACAAGTAACAAGTGTAAGTTAACAATATGAATACAGACTTCCAAAGTGAAGTGGCTGACCAGGGGATGATGGGGCATGACTAGAAAGAATTCATATTGAGAAGACTGTGAGTTTAGAAGACTGAAATCTCAATATGATATAATTGTCTGAGGGAACAAAGCAGTTAGTCCCCTGTGAAGATAAATCTAGTCCATGTGAAGAGGAAGATTGAAGTTTCACTGTCCTCTGGCATGATCAGCCAACATTTACAATATTCTCTTGTGTTTGAGAATATATGCTATCAGAAGAACATATGTTCATCATGGCAACTTGAAACTATGTGGTAAATGGATTGTTTGAAGGAACTGGGTTTGTTGAGTTCAAGAGTTTTAATGATTGTCTTCAAATATTCAAAGGTCTCTTATGGGTCACCTCACCTTCTAGTTGGCCTCAGAGAGTAGAATTATAATGTGTGGAAGTTACTGGGGGATGTATTTAGATTCACATTAAGGGAAAATGTTCCAGTAATAATATCGATCCAAAATGTAATACACTGCCTCAGAAAGCAGTGCAGGTCAGTCCCCTTATGGAAGGTCCTTGTGTTAAGCCTGAATGGTATTTTGGTGGAATGGAATTGGAAGAGTTCTTCTGTAGGAAGCTTAAACTAAAATGGATGAAAAAACTTTTTAATTGGTTACTGTTGTGCATAAGGGTTCATTCCTGCTCTTAGAGATGCCTGGGATAGTCAGTAGGTGACTTGGCATTCTGCTATGTTTCTGCTAGCACCAGAACATACCAAAAATGAATGAAACAGGGCTTTCTCTGCTCCACCTAAATCCCCAAAGCTATAAGGGCACTGATTATCTCTACCTTCATGGCAGAACATCATGGCACAGAGTAAGGAGGTGCCCAGAAAAATGCTTTTCTCCTCACTTAAGGCTATGACAAGAGAACTCAAACTCTTGTGTCCACTTCATGGATAAGACTCAGGGTGGTCAAACAGCAAAGGCAGTGCCTCCACTGAGGGTCCATTCCCTTCATTTTCAAATCTGAAAATGGTTTCATTCCCAGTCTCTTCATTCATGGGTCCTTAGGAAAGTGATTCCTCTTCTCTGTCTTGATTTTACATAAATGCAATCATGTTGATAGCTCTTGTTCCCAAACTATAGTCTATCAAATTTTTTCCCTTCTTTTCTGATTTCCTTCCCTTCATTTTATGTTATTTGGCTTTACAGGTTATAATGAATATCATCCCATGAAACTTATAACAAGTAAGTGTTTTGATATTCAAATATACTTTCAGTCCTTTGTTTCTTCCACTTTAGTCTCTTCTGAGGTCTTCGGGAAAAATTCTCCACCTCCATCTTCAAAGGACTTTTTCTTGAGACATGGCAAATTTCCCACCACTAGAAATCATCATAAAGACACAAGATGTTAGGAATGCTTTAGAAGAGGGCTACATGCCCTCTGAGGGCTTTTCTTGTGCTGAGATTCTATGAACAAAATGGCCCAGGTGGGAAAAATGGGCTCTAGGTCCTTCTGGACCTTTGTGATCCAGAGACACTGTTACATTCCCTGGGATTCTAGGTCCTCTTTCTGAGGCTGCAAGGTGATTACTTAGCAAGGCATCCCCATGGGATGGTCAGGGCAATTAGCAGTTGATCTCAGCTCCTTAAGAGAGATTTTCTGAAAGAGATCTCATGGTGCTGTCCCTTGTACCTCTAAATGCCACTTCTACTCATAGTGTCACCAGCAGGGCACTTTAGCCATGTCCTTATGAAAGGTTGCTCCTGTAAGAACCCAGGCAGCCAAGTCAACCAGCAGTGTCTGTCTACATTCATTCAGTCAGTCCTTTGTCAAGCACTTTTCTGTCATTTCCTACATGTGGAACATTGAATTAGTGACTCCACAAATGTTGGGATGACCCCACGTAGTTGTAGGCCACAGGGGTCCCTGTCAGTTTTCAATGTTACCTCTTCTTTATTTGTTGACAGCTTTTGGTGCACCTACTGTGTCATCCTTTGTAACTCTCCAGGAGCCCTCAAGGCCTGAAAACTCCACAGGTAGAAATTTGGCAACATTATTCCACTGGGTCCCACATGGAATTTGGGGAGACTATATGATTGTGTAAAGGAAAATTGCTCTAAACCTTAAAAATCATTCTAAGATATACTCACCTTCTAAACAAGTGCAAGCCAGTGTCTGAGGCTTGGCATTACAGCTTGGGTGGGAGAATGCAACCTTCGTGTGTTGCATATTTTAAAGCTTTCCCCCAAAACACACACGCACATGCACACGCACACATGAAAGAAAATAAATTTCTGGCAGTTGATTGAACAGCTAATCAAAAAATATTCCTATGGTTCTTTGAAATGGTCCCATGTTTCCTAAGCAAGACCTAAAGAAAGTGAAGGTCGAAGCCTCCTAGACAGGAAGCACAGAGCCTGACAGGTTTTGTCAGTTGCAGCCTACTACATAAATATCTATTTCTTCCTGTGGTCACTGAGCACAGTCCCACACTATTTCAAGTCCTACCCAAGGGATTCTGTGACTAAATGAAGTTGATCATTTTTCTCCCACATCCAGTATGAAATTGTCCACACTGTGGCTTTATCAATGATTTTCATTTTTCATGATTGGTCCTTAGCGCCTCTGAGAATCTCTCTCCCTCCAGACACCTGGTCAATTACATCGCCATCATCCAGTGCCTCAGGTACAAAGGGTGCACCTAGTATATTCATTCCCAGGGGTGTCTTATTGTGCTTAACTAAAGAGAAGAAGAATGGGAGGGGCATAGGCAAAGAAGTTTTAGGAAATGGCAGAGGTCTTTTGGTATGGCTACAATGGGGCCATGGAGTTTGAGTTTTCCTTTCAGGAAAGAATGAGACAATACAAGACTAGGGGTCAGAGGGTCTATTTGTTTGAAGTGCCCAGGGCTCAGGCATGGGTCTTCTGTTTCCCCCTTCTGTTACAGCTGGTGGACACTATGACGATCCATTCACTTTAAACTTCACGATAACTAACGTCTTTTACACCAAAGACATGGATGAACCTGGTTCTGACATTTTCAATTCCATGGAGAGAATGCTTCAGCGTGTGGTGAGATTCCACAGGCCCTACCCAACCCCACTTCTGCACAGCAAGCTGCTCCACTGTGGGGGCCAAAAAGCTGGTTACTCATTGTCCTTCTCATTTCCTTGACAGCTGAATCATTTGTTCAAAGGAAGCAGCATCAGTTCCTCCTATGGAGGTTGTAAAATGATTGCACTGAGGTGAGACCTGAGAATAAAATCTATAACCCTGAGATCATCTCCCTTGATCCCTCAGGTTCATGGCTAAGCTCAGGGTGGGCAAACAACACAGGCATTGTCTCCACATAGTGTCCACTTCCTCCAATTTCAAATCTGAAAACAGTTTCCTTCTCATTCTCTTCATCCCTGGGTCCTTAGGAAAACGATTCCCCTTGTCTGTCATGATTGAGAACAAATGCTATCCTGGGGAAATGCTTTTCTTCGGGGGGAGATCTGTGGCTATACATCCATCCTACCCTCACAAAGAATGGGCGCTTTAGGGGCGGCTAGGTGGCGCAGTGAATAGAGCGCCGGCCCTGGAATCAGAAGGCCCTGAGTTCGGAGCCGGCCTCTGACACTTAATCCATAAGAACAAAAAAACCTAGCCGTGTAACCTTGGGCAAGTTACTTAACCCCAATTGCCCTAAAGGGGCGGCTAGGTGGCGCAGTGAGTAAGAGCGCCGGCCTCGGAGTTTGGATGACCCGAGATCAGATCCGGCCTCAGAAAATGAGCACCCACGCATAAATAATGACTAGCCGTGTAACCTTGAGCAAGTTACTTAACCCCAATTGCTTTAAAAAAAAAAAAGAAAAAAAGAAAAAAAAGAATGGGCGCTTTTCCACCATCGTGGACTCACTATCAGTCTTTCTGATGTCACGTCATCTCAGTTTAACTGTCCCCTATCTATCAAGCAAATCACTCAGCATTTAACCTCTGGGACATGAACAATTGTTTCCTTTCACAGATCTATGAAGGGTGGCTCAGCAACAGGAGTGGATGCTGTATGCACCAATAGAGGGGGGTCAACCAATCCCTCAATAGACAAAGAAAATCTGTATTGGGAAGTAAGAAAAAAAACTGATGGTTTCACAAGACTGGGCCCCTACAGGCTGGACAGTGAAAGTTTCTACCTTGATGGTGAGATTCCTCCCTGGGGCAACCCCTTTCCCTTAAGCATAAGCTCTGTAATGAGGCTGTAGTCCCACATTAGCATCTTTTCCTTTTGTCCCCACTCTGATTCAGGCCCTAATTCCCCCAGAAACCAATCCTCCCTTGTCCAGCCACTGCCCCCAATAGGTCATACTTGTGTCTACTTCCCTGTTTAACTTAACCCATTCCTTTTCATTGTCTCAGTTGTTTCCATTAGTGCCAGCTCCTGAGTTCTGCTTTTGATCTTGTTAGATGCAGCATTTTAGCAATCACTTGGATAGAATCACAGGTGGAAGAAAATGTACAAAGGACAGGAAGCTAGGAGGGTCGGGTGGCTAACAATGTTAGTTAGAATTCAAACTCAATCAAGATGAGAAAGGTGCATCACATCTAAGAACCTGACAAGTAACAAGTGTAAGTTAACAATATGAATACAGACTTCCAAAGTGAAGTGGCTGACCAGGGGATGATGGGGCATGACTAGAAAGAATTCATATTGAGAAGACTGTAAATTTAGAAGACTGAAATCTCAATATGATATAATTGTCTGATGGAACAATCCAGGTAGTTCCTATGAAGATAGATCTAGTGCCTTTGAAGAGGAAAAGGGGTGTTCAATTGTACTCTGACCTGATAAGCCCCTATTGACAATATTCTGTTGTGTTCTGAGGATACATGCTTTAGGAAGAACATATGCAGAAAATAATGGCCATCATGGGAACTTAAAAGTATGTCATAAATGGATTGTTTGTGGGAACTGGTTTTGTTTAGTACAAGTAAAAGAGGTTTAATGATTGTCTTCAATATTCAGTGACCTCTCATGGGTCACCTCACGTAACATTCTTCTAGCTGACCTCAGAGAGCAGAATTATAAATAATGTGTGAAAGTTACTGGGGGATGTATTTAGATTCACATTGAGGGAAAATGTTCCATTAATTATATCAATCCAAAAATGTAATACACTGCCTCAGAAAGCAGTGCAGGTCTTTCCCCTTATGGAAGGTCCTTGTGCTAAGCCTGAATGGCATTTTGGTGGAATGGAATTGGAAGAGTTCTTCTGTAGGAAGCTTGAACTAAAATGGATGAAAAAACTTTTTAACTGGTTACTGTTGTGCATAAGCGTTCATTCCTGCTCTTAGAGATGCCTGGGATAGTCAGTAGGTGACTTGGCATTCTGCTATGTTTCTGCTAGCACCAGGACATACCAAAAATGAATGAAACAGGGCTTTCTCTGCTCCACCTAAATCCCCAAAGCTATAAGCACCCTAATTACCTCTACTTTCATGGCAGAACTTCATGGCACAGAGTAAGGAGGTGCCCAGAAAAATGCTTTTCTCCTCACTTAAGGCTATGACAAGAGAACTCAAACTCTTGTGTCCACTTCATTGATAAGACTCAGGGTGGGCAAAAAACAAACACAGTGCCTCTACCCAGGGTCCATTTCCTTCATTTTCAAATATGACAATGGTTTTATTCCCATTCTCTTCATGAGTGGGTCTTTAGGAAAGTGATTCCTCTTCTCTGTGATGATTTGGCACAAATGCAATTATGTTGATAGCTCTTAATCCCATCCTATAGTCTATTTTCCTTTTCCTTCTTTTCTGATCTCCTTCCTTTCATTTTATGTTATTTGGCTTTACAGGTTACAATGAGTACCATCCCATGCAACTCATAACCAGTAAGTGTTTTGATTTCCAAATCAACTTTGAGTCCTATGTTCCTTTCACATTAGTTAAATCTGGGGTCTTCAGAAAGGAATTCTCCACCCCCACCTCCAAAGGACAGTCTTGAGATATAGCAAATTTCCCACCAGAAATCATCATAAAGACCCAAGAAGTTAAGTATGCTTTAGAAGAGGCCTAGATGCCCTCTGAGGGCTTTCTTTGTACTGAGATTCCTTTTTTTTTTTTTTTTGCTTTTTAGAGCAATTGGGCAATTGGGGTTAAATGACTTCCCCAAGTGACTTCACATGGCTAATAAGTTTTAAGTATTTGAGACCAGATTTGAACACAGGTCCTCTTGACTCCAGGGTTGGTGCTCTATTTACTGTGCCACCTAGTCGCCCCTTTTACTGAAATTCTATGAAAAAAGTGTCCCAGGTCAGAAAAAATGGCCTCTGGGTCCTTCTGGACCTTCATGATCCAGAGACACTGTCACATTCCCTGGATTCCAGGTCCTTTTGTCTGAGAATGCATGGTGATAACTTAGCAAGGCATCCCCATTGTGTGGTCAGGGAAATTACCAGTTGATTTCAGCTCCTTAAGAGATATTTTCTGAAGGATAACTCATAGTGGTGTTCCCTGTACCCCTAAATGCCACTTCTGCTCCCAGTGTCATCAGTAGGGCACTTTAGCCATGTCCTTATGAAAGGCTGTGAGAACCCAGGCAGTCAGGTCTTCATTCCATCAGTCATTTGTCAAACACTTATCAGGGATTTCCTTCATTTAGAACACAGAATTGCTGTCCCCATTAATGTTGGGATAACCCCACATAGTTGTAGGCCACAGTGGTCCCTGTCACTTTTCAATGTCACCTCTTCTTCTTTATTTTTTACAGCTTTTGGCACACCCACTGTGTCATCCTTTATAACTCTTAAGGATCCCTCATGGCCTACAACCTCCACAGGTAGCAATTTGGCAACATGATTCCCCTGGGTCCCACATGAAAGCTGGGGAGAAAATATGATTGTGAAAAGGAAAATTGCCTTAAGCCTTAAAAATCACCTCATTCTAAGAAATGCTCACCTTCCAAACAAGGACAAGCCAGTATCTGAGCCTTTGTTTATCATCTTGCATGGGGGAATGTTGTATTGTATATTTTAAAGTCTTCTCCCCCCACACACATACATGAGAGAAGGACATGAATTTCTGGCAGTTTATTGAACAGCTATTCAAAAAATATTGCCATGGTTATATTGAAATGTGTCCCATACAATACCTAAAGACCGTGAAGGCCCAGAGCATTCCATACAGGAAGCACAGAGTCTGACAGGTTTTGCCAGTAGCAGCCCATTACACAACAATCTCTTTTCTCCTGTGTTTGCTGAGCACCATCCCACATGCTTTAGTCCTGCCCAAGGGATTCTGTGACTAAATCAAGTTGATCACTTTTCTCCCACATCCAATACAGAATTGTCCACATTGGTCTTTTTTGGTGATTTCCATTGTTCATGATTTACCCTCAGCTCCTGTGAGAAGCTCTTTCCCTCCAGACACCTCACCAACTTCATCACCACTGTCCAGTTCCTCATGTACAAAGGGTGCACCTAGCATGCATTCCCGGGAGTATCTTATTGTGCTTAATTAAAAGATGAGAAGAACAGCTGAAGGGGTATAGGCAAGGAAGGTTGGGGAAAGGGTAGAGGTTCCTTGATATGGATGTCAATGGGGTCATGGAGTATGAGTTTTCCTTCCAGGAAAGAATAAGCAATGGAAGAATAAGGTGTCAGTGGGTCTATTTGTTTGATGTGCCCACACTTAGGCATTGGTATTCTTTTCCTCTCCTACCATAGCTGGTGGCCACAACATGGAATCTTTTACACTAAACTTCACTATTGACAATATGTCCTACAAGGAAGACAAGGCACACCCGGAATCTGTGTATTTTCACTACACTGATAATACCTTCCAGCAACTGGTGAGATTTCTCAGTCCCTGCCCTGAACTTGGGATCTTCCAATGGAAAAGTTCATGAGTGAGAGGATATGGGTTCTAGTCCTACTTATGATGCTTCTTGACTATGTGTTTTTGGACTATTTACCTAACCTCCCTGGGCCTCAGTTTTCCTCATCTGTAAAATTAGGACTGAATTCATAAATGAATGAATGCATATTTACTAATCAAGGGCTTACTGTGTGCCTAGCACTCTGCTAAGCATTGGGAATACAAATAAAAGTAAACAAGACAGTCCCTCCTTCAAGGAACGTGTGTTCTAATGGCAAGAGGGGTCTAAGACAACACATGAAGTAGATCTGGAAAAGCAGTAGATTGTATGCTGCAGGTTGCATGGTGTCACAATGTTTGAGAAATGTCATAGGGCCCTGATTCTAGGGAAGATAAGATGAAAGCTCACCTTTCAGCACCCAGGATTCTATTAGGGAGAGGTAAGAAAAGGAGGATGATGACCAGAGCTTAGGCAGTCTAGTATGTAGCTAGCCAATAAGGGCTGCTAAGGTCTTACCAAGTTCTAGATTTATGATCTCATGAGCCCTCCTGTATAATAGTCTTCTCCATTCCTTGGGCTTCACCCTTAAAAAGCCCATTTGCTTACTCACCTTTTCCTTTCTTTTCCAGCTTAGTCCCTTATTCATGAAAAGCAGCATTGCTTCCTCCTACTCAGGATGCAAATTAACTTCACTGAGGTGAGACTTGGGAAGCTAAGACTTGGAGTTCTCAGGCTGTCTCAGCCTCCACAAAATGACCTTTTCCTCTACTTTCCAATTCCGCAGCTGCTTTATCTCCAACTTTCTTGTCCATGGAGTCTCAGGAATGGAGATCTTTGGCTATTCCACACTGTTCTCTACAGAAGTGGTGTGGCTTTGCCAGGCCTCTTGGCATCATTATCAACCAGTATCACATCATCTTAGATATCTCAGTTTCACTGCCTTAATACCCAAGTCCCTTTCAGGCCAGTCAGCACCAATCTTAGGATATTTTATCAACATTTTCTTTCCTAGACCAATGAAGGGCGGCTCTGCAACTAGAGTGGATATTGTATGCACCTTCTGGCAAGATCCTGCAAGACCCTTCTTGGACATCAAGAAACTTTATTTGGAACTGAGTCACCAGACCTATGGCATCACCAGGTTGGGCCCCTATAGACTGGACAGAGAGAGCCTCTATATCAATGGTGAGCTACCTTATTGAAGCAAGGCTTGGCTCCTGTGACATTGTCATTTTCGCTTCTGTTCTAATCCCACCAATGTCTCTTCTCTCATTCTCATTATGATTTAGCCCTCCCCAAACCCCAAACTTTCTTCACATTCATCTCTTGTGCATTCAATTACACAAAACTCATCTTGCCCATACCTACTTGTCCAGAGAATGTGTTCTTACTTATCTTGATTGTTTTTAATCAGTGTTAGTCACCAAGCTCTGATCTTGGTGTTGTCTGGTTCTTCATATTTAACGATGATTTGGGTGAAGACATAGATGAAAGGAAGCCAATATATGGATAATACAAAGTTGATAGGGTAGGTACCTACCATGTTGCAAAGAATCAGGATCAAGGAAGGGCTCAACTCACTTGCCATATATATGGGCTATGATACTTACCAAAATGAAATTTAGTGAAGATGAGCATAAAACTCTGTAATTAGGTCTTGAAAAAATCAACTGTATGTTGGTGTTGTACAGGATGGAGTAGACGTGGCTTCACAGAATTCGGCGGGGGGGGGGGGGCGTGTTCTCCTAAACCTCAAACTCAGGAATGAATGACAAGCTCAGTGTCAGTGACACAGGATCGTTGGAAGATACCATGTAATAGTGGGATGCGCAAAGACAACTTAAACATCCAGAAGCTTAGAAGTGATAGTCCTACCATCCTTTGGACTCATCAGACTACACCTGGAATATTGCATCTAGCCTCTTAGTTACAGTTTAGGAGGGACTTGGGCAGGCTATGGAACAGGGTGATTATGAAATGGAATTCCATTCAGTTTCAATGCAATAAAATTTTAATGAGTGTTTATTGTGTGTCAGTCATTTTGCTGAGGATATAAAGATAAACAAAAAATAGTCTTTGAACTTTAGGAACTTGCATGTATCCAGAAAGAAAGAAATATAGAATTATTGACAGCAAATACAAAATCATTTCAGGGAGAGATTACTTAATCATTTGTGACATCAAGAAAGAGCTTACATGAGAGATGGCATTTGAGGTGAAGCATTGAGAGGATGAGGGATTCCAAGTAGTGGAAGTGAGAATGGAGGAGAGCATTCTAGGGAGGTGTGAGCACTTACGTAAGATCAGAAGATGGAATGTCCCATATGGATAAAACATAACAACTAGAAAGTCTAGTATGTGAGAGGGAGTCATGTGAATTAAGTCTATAAAGACCATTTGGAGCTAGCTAGATTGCTTATTGGCTTTAATTGTCAAATAGAGGCATTTATATTTTTTTCCCTAGGAAATCCTACAAAACAGAGTGTGCAAATTACAGACCAGTGAAACTTCTTGAGGAAATGAGTGACATGGTCAGACCTGTGCTTTAGGAACATTAATTTAACAATTGTATAGAAGATGGGTTGGAGTATAGAGAGTCTAGAATCAGGAAGGCCAGTTTGGAGGCTATTGTGACATCCCATGCTAGCTAGTGGTGATGAGACCTTGAATCAGAGCAGTGGTTATGTGTGCATATGTGAGTGGTGATATAGAAATACAATTGATGTTAGTTTTCCAAATTGGGGTAAGGGAGAAGAAGAGCTGAGGATGACTGTGTGAACCTGGTGATGATTGTGCCATCAACAGAAATAGGTAGAATATGATGAGAGGTGGGTTTAGAAGGACATACAAGTCCCATCTTGGACACATTGGGTTTAAGATGAGTTTATGACATTCATAGGGACATGTCCAGTAATCATCTGGTGATGCGGGACTTAAGTTTGAGAGACAAAAGACTGATTGTGCAGTTCTAGAATTTGTCTCCTTAAAGATAATCACTGAGAGCAGATAAGGAAGAGCATTCAGGAGAAATGGTGTAGGCAACAGTATTATACATTGTAGAAAGGTCAAAGACAATGAGTGCTGAGGAAAGGCTACTGAATTTAGCAATTAAGAGACTGTTGGTAAATTCAGAGAGTTTCAGTCAAATAGTAGGATCAGAAACAAGATTGCAAGAGGTTGAGAAGTGAGTGGGAGAGGAGGAAGCAGCTTTTTCTAGATTGACTGTGAAAGGGAGAAGAGATATATAAGGATAGCTTAAGGTGATGACAAGATCAAGTGAAAGGTTTTTTTTTTCCCCAAGGATGAAGCACATTTGTAGTAAGTAGAAGAGGAACTGGTGTATTTGATAAATGTTCCCGTGCTACTGTCATAGACAAAATGGATAAACGTGGACTAGATGGCAGCACAGTTAAGTAGTTTCAAATTGGTAGAATGGCTGGACCTAAAGAATTGTCAGTAATAATTCAATGTCAGCTTCGAAGGAGGTATGTAGTAGATTGTCCCAGTGATACTTCTTTGTCTCATATCCTCCAGATATCAAGAGATAGCAAGCTGAACCACTGGCTCTTCTGTTCTCAATATAGCCTCTCAAGTATTCTCTTGGTTCTCATCCTATCTCTACATGATGGGATGCCTTGAGACCTTAGTTCTATTTCTGCCCAGAAGTGAAAGTAACTGTACAGTCAAAACCCCTCCTATGGTCACTCAAGCAGTTTTCAAAGGAGTTTGACTCTGTGTTACTTTTATTTAAAAAAAAATAACTAGGGGAAAAGGTATAAACCACATGTTTATTGATTCTATATATAACCCAAAAGCTTTAAGATCAAACCAACACATTGGATGACAGAGTTGGGATCCCATAGCATAGAACAGAATGTTGGGGTCAAATAAATAAGGTAAAATCTAATAGGAATAATAAAACTTTTTATCTGGTCTCTAAAAACCAATTTTATGAGTGCAAATGGAGGAACTGTGGCTGGACTTATCCGGAAAAATGGGAAGTTTATTGGACAGCAAGCTCAGCATAATATAACAATGTTGTATGATAAATGAAAGATTAACAAAAATCTTAGGCTACATGAGAAAGATAAAATATTCAATTATCTTCAGGTGGTTAAATGGCTGTCACAAAGATAAAATATTCAATTATCTTCAGGTGGTTAAATGGCTGTCACAAGGAAAAGGAAAACTTGTTCTGCTTGGTCTCAGAGGCCAGAACTAGTAATAATGAGTAAAGTTGCAAAGAAGCAAATTTAGGCTTGATGTCAAGAAAACTTTTCTATTAAGTGGTGGTATACCAAACTGGGACGGTCTATTTCAGGAAGTAAAAATTCCCTGATGAAATTCAACTAAATTCTAGATCACCACTTGTTGAGGATGTTGTAGAGGGGATTCTGGTCAGTTATGGGTTGGACCAAGCCATCCCTGAGGTGCTGCATTTCTGTTAATCATTTTTCTTGGTGTGTTTCATTTCTCCCTAAGTCAGAAGACTGGGAATAGGAATCTGGTGACAACTCAGAGCAACCAGTCTGAAGGTTTGCTCTTCTCTATGTTTAGATAGGGCAGAATAGATCAAGGCGAGGTCCTTTGTTGTATTTGTCATGTCAGAGATCTGGCAGGTGCCCAGGAGAATTCTCTTGTCCCTTCCCTCAAAGATCAGATCCTCCAGATGCCAAGAGAGAGCAAGCTGAGCCACTTGGGGTTTTCTATTCTCAATCTAGCCTCTCAAGTGTTCTCTTGGTTCTTTTCCCATGTTCTTTCATGTTTCCTCTCATTTCCTCTGTCCTTTGTTTTCCAGGTTATAATAAGCACAGCCCAGGTCAACCTATGACAAGTAAGTGTCTTGTTATATCTTTTGATTCTCAGGTCAGTGAACTGGTCTTAGTATAACTGAGAAAAGTGAAATTATCATGGCTTTCTCTATCTTGTAGCTCACCTGGGTGTTATTAGAAAGGACTCCCTATATTGGAATCAGCTACCTCAATATGGAATGAGTGTCCCATCACTGTAACTCTTCACACAGATGGTGGTTATCCTTTTTCAGGAATATTAGGCAATTCTTGGTTTATATGGCCTCTGAGGAGGCTTGCAGTGCTGAAATTCTATGTGGAAAAGTTCCCATGTAGAGAAAAAGGACATCTAGGTCCTTCTGGTCCTTCATGACCAGAGACATTGCCTCACTCTCTGGGATTCCCATGTCCTCTATCCAAGGTTGCATGGTGATAACATTGTAATAAACTGTGCTAAAAGGAAAGTCAAAGGAATTGACAGTTCACAGATGAGCCTCAATTGTAAATGTGTGCCTGGAGCAGGAACTACATGATGGGATGCCTTGAGACCTTAAGTCTATTTCTTCCCAACAGTGAAAGTAGCCTTAGCCAGTGAAAGCCCCTCCTATGGTCACTCAAGCAGTTATCAAAGCAGTTTGATGACATTCACTTATTTATTTTGTCAAACATTATTAATAACTTCCTGCATATAGAACCCAAAGATGGTACCCTATCAATTAGCATTTATTAATCTACTATGTGCCAAATAATGTGCTGAGTACTAGGAATACAAATAAAGATGAAAAAAAAATACCCAGTCCCTGCCCTATAGGAGTTTTCAATCTTAACTGTATCTCCCTGTATGTTCACCTTTTAATAATACTCTTCCCCTGCAGCTTCTGGATCAGCCATTGAATCAGCCTTCACATATTCCATGGCATCTACAGGGCCTGGAACCTCCACAGGTACGAATGTAGTGACTTCAGTATTCTGAAAAGTGCTCACTGGGCTTTTCAAATCTCTTGAAAGAAGAAAAAGGAAATGAACTTAGACTTTCCAAACAAACCCTTCTTGCTCTAAGAAGTAGAGGCAGGACAAGACAGGAGGTATGTCTTGGCATGTCTTTTAAATTCTTCTGTCATAAAGACCAGACAAAATTTAAACATATGGTAATTTGCCAGAGAGATCCCTGCAGGCACTTGGCATAAATCTTTGCATGCCACTCAAAAGATGAAGAAAATTAAAGCCCCTTCCAAGAGCTCCCCCTTGTCTGACCAGCGTTAGTATTTCCCCAGTCACTGATACCTCTTGTGATAATTCAAGTCTAACATATTGTCTTCTAGAATATGAGTCACTGCTTGGTAATCTCCACAATTAGACTTTGAGCTCCTTGAAAGTAGGGACCATCTTTTGCCTCTTTTTGTATCTCTAGTGCTTAGCACACTGTCTTGCATATATAGTGCTTAAGGTTTTTATTGATTGTTCAATCTTGACCAAGTCAAGCATAAACTTTTTTCCATCTGATGGTCTTTTTTTGATTCTATAGTTTTACCAGTTGTGGTTTTATCAAAGATTTTCCTTCAAATTGATTTATTCTCAGCTCCTGTGTCAACCACTTTTGCTCCAGTAACATCTTCCAGTTCATTATCATTCTTTACTATCATAGGTATAAACTGCTAGCATCTCTGAATCCTTCCCTGGAGTGTCTTAATGGACTTTGTCATGAGATTAGTACTTGAGGAAAAGCTGAATCAAGCAGAATTGGGAAGTGGGAAATCTTTCCTACCAGGGATATCAGTGAAACCAGGGTTGAGTTTTCCTTCCAGAAAGGAACAGAACAGCCACTATGTATGCCTGGACATGCCAGCAGATGTGGCTAATGCTGACCCATAGATTTTTCTCTCCCTCTCTTACTTCAGTTAGTGGCACTGGTAGCTTGGAATCGTTTGTTCTGAACTTCACTATCACAAATTTATGCTACACAGAAGACATGGGAAACTCAAGTTCTGACACTTTCAACTCTACAGAGCAGGCCCTTCAGCGCTTGGTTAGTCTTCCCCATTGCCTACCCCATCCCCTAATTGCACACTCCCCTTGACTGGGATCCATCTTCCCTCACCCCTAAGCTCACTTGACTTTCCTTCCTTTGCCAGATTAATCTCTTATTCAGAAAAAGTAGCATTGGACCCTTCTTCTTTGGCTGCAGGGTGACTTATTTGAGGTAAGAATTAGAGCATTTCCCCCACACCCTTGAGAATAAACCTCCAATGGAGTGCTATCATATAAAAAGACAACTTGTTCACACACTTGCCTTTAGTCCCATTTTCTCTTCTTTCAAATTCCCAAACAACTTTATCCCAGTCCCCCTCATCCCCGAATTCTCAGGAAAAAATTATTTCATTCATAAGTAATGATTTAGAACAAGCAGTCTAATACCAAGAATGTTCTCTCCAATTGGGGTCCTCTGGCTTCTCAGTACTCCTACCTACACAGGTAATGCTAGCTCACCAACCATTCCAAGGTCAGCATCAGCTTTTCCCAGGTCACCTCAGGTATATGTTTAACCATCTCTATGCCCAGAATAATCCCATCAGATTTCTCAGTACCAATTTTGTGGATGTTCATGTCACCTTCCACATTTTTTCCCTAGACCTATGAAGAACGGATTTGCAACTGGAGTGGATTTCCTGTGTACCCATCACATTGTCCCTGCCAACCCTGTCCTGGACAGAGAGAAGATGTATTGGGAATTCAGTGGGGAGACACATGGCATCACCATTCTGGGTCCCTACTACCTGGACAAAAATAGTCTTTATCTTGATGGTGAGCTACCTAATTGAGCCAAAACACTGGCCACTCTCCCAGTCAGTCTTCTGATATAATCTCAGTATCATCATCTCTTCACATCTTAAAGCATTATACTTTTATCCAGGCCCTAACTCCACCCCTACCCAGAATCCTTTATTCTAATTCCTCCTTTGTTCAGCCACCTGCAAAAGATAGAACCTGATTGTCCCTGATTCCCTAGATTGCCCAATACTTGGTACTGAGTTGTCATCGATTGCAGCCACAGATGATATTTGTTCTTCATTCTGTTTTTTTTTGTCATTACAAATCTAGCCTTTTAAGTAATTACTTGTTTGGAGTCTTAGATGGCAGCAAGGAGAAGTATGGTACCCAAACAATAAGCATTTATTAATCTCCTACTAGGTGTCAAATAATGTGCTAAATTCTGGGAATAACATGAAGTTAAGGAAGGATAAGTATATTAAGAAGTAGGATAGGATCAGGAGCTGAATCAATTCCTACTGCAGGGGCAGGAAGTGCATTTGAAGGAGGGGGTTCTGGGTTCAAGTGCAAGCTTTCCTAGTCCCCTCACTTTGACAGTTGACTAACTAAGGTATATGGGTGTCAGCTCTGTCTTCTGTAAAATAAGAGTGTTGACTAATATGTGATTTCTGTCACCTCTAAATTTGTGATTCTGATTCTGTCTGTGTTTAGGTTTGTTTTTTTTTTAAGTCAAACATAAGTATATATTTTGGGGGAGACAGGATATCTGGAACTCATCTTGGAGATTTTTTTGATTGTGAGCTTAATAGGAGCCATCAAAGTGACATGACAGACAACCCCTCCCCCCAACAAAACAACCCTCATGTGTTAATATGTCAATGCATCATCCTTGGGTGTGAGAGTTCCCTGCCATAAGGCAAATTCCAACCTATCTAAAAGCTATCATCATAGAGAGTTGTGTGAGCCTGAGAGACTAAGTGATTTGCCAGGATCACAGAGTTCATTCACTGTTAAGGGGTGGGTTCTGAGTTCAGACCTTCTTGACTGAATTCCCAGTTCAAACCATTTTTGCAATCTTATCTCTGGTCATAAATTAGTCCACAATAGATTAGTTTACAACAATGTAAATTTAGTAGCCTAAAAGGAGGGAGGTGATAGTCCCATTTTACCCTGCCTTGAGGAGCTGAAGCAAGTCCATTTTGAGGAACCCCAGTACAGAGAGGCAACTGGATACTATGGGGCAGAGGCAGAGAAACAGGGCAGTCGATAGTGTCCTGATCCTAAATACAGGAAAACCTGCCTCAAAAACTCACTGGCTGTATGACCCGGGTAAGTGACTTAAGTGAAGTCCCCTGAGCCTCAGTTTCCTCATCTGTAAGATGAGGACAATAACAGTAGCACCAATCTTATAGGTCTGTTGTGAGGATGAAGATGGGATAACATGTCTGAAGTGCTTTGAAAGCTTTAAAGCACCACATATGTGCAAACACTAGTGATGGCGATGGTGAACACTGGAAGAAACTCTTCATGTTTAACCTGCACACACCATGATCACATTCTCTGAGGGTTTGGATTCTGCTGGACCCCAGAAGGCAGCATTAGGAGCAATGAGTGATTCCTTAGGCCAGAGAAGGAAAAGGGTGGCCCAGTACAAGTCTACTTGTGCTCCCCCAGGAAATCACTTAAAGCTATAAGCCTCTTTAGTTTCCTTACATTCCTAACTGGCTCTCAGACAAAAGAATTAGGCAGCGGATGTGAGAATTCTCTCTCTTCCCATAAGATTCAAGTCCCGCAGTTGTCCAGGGGTCATAAACTAAGTCCTCATTTCAGCTGGGCCTCTAAGCTGCTCTCTTTCTTGTAAAGCCAAGCACAAGCAGCTTTCCAGAGGACCACTGTGAACAGTTTTCAAGGTTCTGATTACACAGTATAGTGAACTCTATTTATTCAGTAACAAATTAAGAGAAAAAATTCACAGAAATTAAAATACAGCATTCACAGTGTTATGGCTTAACAACTTATGGAAAAAGTGCCACATAGTTTTCACCAAAGCAGTCATATAGTTTTAAACAAACAATAGCATCCATTTAGTAAATCCTTCATTTAGTAAGTCCTTAATTCAATCACCCTTAAGGAGGCAAGCCTCCTTAATTGACACAGAGTACAAAGGTCAAAGTCCTCCACCCCTAGGTCACATTGTGTTAATCTCTTCAATCAAAAAGTCCTCTTTTTTCTTAATTGGAAAAGTCCTTAACTCAAACATCTAAATAGAAAGGTCAGAGTTCTCCACCCTTAGGCCATAGTAAGTCATGGTTTTCTCAGTTTGCATTAAATACCCAAGGAGAAGTTATTCATCTTAACTCAAGTCAGGCTCTCAGCTTCCATGGTTCCTCTTCCATGGTCCCAGCTCCTGCCCGAATCTATCCAATTGCCACTTGGGTTCAAAGGCAGGCAGTTTTCAGTTCTTTGTCCAGCTTCTTGTGAAGCTCCTGTTCTATACTGAAGCTCAGTGACTAGTCCACCTCAAGTCCTTCAGAGTTTCTGTTCCTGGGAGAACAAAGCTTAACAAAGCCACAATAACATTCATGCACATTGCCAGCGTCCTCATCAATTCACTTTCTGTCTGTGCAATCAATATAGACCCAACAACAAGGTCTGAGGAATCAACACAAATCATCAGTATAGTTCCAGGACCTCTGAAATCATCAGCAAGACCCTCCTCCAGGATTTCTGTAAACATACAATAAGACAATCCTCTTTCAGGGCTTCTGAACCAGCAGCAAAATGCCAGGGCTTCTGCAACAGCACTGTCGTCCATCAGCAGACAAATCTGAAAAAGTAACATAAAAACAGACAAAGTACCAGCACCACAGCCATGCCTCCTCCCAGTTTTCCTCTCCCATCACATTTCTCAGTTCTTTTCAATTCTCAGTTCAGTCCTCAGTCCTCATTTCTCTTCTCTCTCTCTCCAGCACTAGCAGCCCAGCCTCCAGATACTCACTCCCAGCAGTTCTGACTCTCTAGCTTGGGCTTTTCTTTATATAAGCTATTAGCTCCTTCCTGTCCTGCCCCTTCCTGTTATGTTGGCAAGTTCATCCCACTGTGGGATTCACAAGTTCTGGGTTTTAATACTTGACACAGTGAACTTGAAACTAAGTGCTAAGTACCTGTTAGCTTGCCAATACAAGGGGCAGGGAAGATCTTCAAATTCTCATTACCATTACATTCCTTGACTGTCAATTCTTTGTTTTCTAGGTTACAATGAACACAGAATGATCAAACCTTCTGTTGGTAAGTATTTTATCATCCAACTCTACTGTCAGTCATCTATGAGTCCTAAACCTTGTTTCCCTCCAGACTCTAGAGGTGGGCCCCCAGTGTGACAGTATCTACCAGATATGACCTTTATTAAGGGCTATGACCTCTGAAGCCCTGTCAGGTATCATCAGTAAGGAATCTCAAGCATGGAATGGGCTGCTTTGCGAAGGAGGTAGTGCATCACTCCTCAGAGGGAGGCTAGAAATGCCCAATGTCACAAGTAGTCAGTGGCAAAGCCAGATCCTCTATCCCTAAATCTAGCACCCTTTCTAACACATGACACAATAAAGAATTTTAGGTCCCTGTAACCCTTCATGATTTAGAGCCAAAGCTTCAGTCCTCCCAATTCCTTTTTCCAAATTTGGATGGTAATGACTCTCCTAGCCGTCCCTACAAGTAAGTCAGAGTGATTGGTACAACACAATTGGTCCTAAATTCTGTGACAGAGAACAGAAAGGGGTAGGGATGAACTCACATGATGGTTCCCTGGGGAACTCTGAGTTCAACTTGCCTGATTAGTGGAGTCCCCAGAAGAAACCCTCAGTGGACATGCTGAGGAGAGGTCCATCCTGAAGAAGTTCAGCTTAGCAGCAACTGGATAAGTACATTCTGTCTGTCAGCCACTCATTGAACAAGCTTCTCCTCAATGGAAGTCTCTGAGTTTGTGTCTAATGATCCTAGCTTCAGTGAGTTCTCTGCCTCTATCTATCTCTAATGCATACCTTCGTTGTGGTAGAGGAGATTCTTGGTCACATACAGGTTGAATTCACTGGCTCCTAAGCTCTCACACAGCTCTTACTCTATTATTCATGATTCCATGCTTCTGTAATGGAAATCTTCTCTAGTTCCTAGACCAACCAACCACCACATCAGCATCTGCACCCACAGTGAAGACAGTAGGGACTGGCAGTTGGACAAATAGGGTATGCAGCTGCTTCTGTCTCCTGTAGACCAAGCATGTAGGGAGAGGCTTGCTGTTTGAAAGAGGGAACAATTTTAGACCATCTGTATCTCTATCCTAAAATAGTTACATACCAGAGAAAGGAGACTTTGGTGTGTCATTATAGATCACATATCACAAAAATCATGGATAAGGGATAGAGAATAAATATATCATCTCATGGATATAGGGAACTTCCAGATGAGGGAAGTGCCTCTACCAATTCAAGTTAGCACATTCTCTGCAATTTACAGTCTTAGAGAGTCAACTTAGAGCAAGGAGAGGTTAAGTGATTTACCCAGAGTCATATAACCATTGTGTGTCAGAGATGGGACTTGAACCTGGCTCTTCCTGGCTCTGAGGCCAGTGATAAATAAAGTATGCCTCTGTGAAGACCAGATAAGATTGAATTGCCTAACTCTTCCTTTAATATTTAACCAGAACAATCTCCATGGAGATTGGAAACAAAACACTTTTGAGTGTGGGCCTCAAAAGTATGGGCCTCGAAAGTATGCGCCAAGGCATTCCAGGCCTGCTGGCTTTTGCCAACAAAATCAACCAATAAATCAATAAGTATTTACTAAGTACCTTCTATGGCAGAGATTCCCAAACTTATTTGGCCTACTCCCTTTACAAAAAAAAAAATTTACTCAGCGCCCCTTGGAAGTCTACTTTCTGTAATCCCTTGACAATTTTTTTGAAATCTGAATCATGTAAAACACACACATATTTAAATGATGCATCTTAAATGTAATAATTTATTGTAAATTTATGACTTTTTCCTGTATTGAAATTTTGATGATGCAATATTGTGTCTTGTAGCCCATATTTTAACAAGTCATTACATGCACATATTCTTGCTGATGCATGCTGGGCTTCCCAACAATGCAAGACTCACTAGCCTGCCAACACTTGCTTGTTAAGAACTGCCAGTAGACTTGACCACCAATCCGATTATAACTTGCATTTTGTGTGTTTATCTGGAAGATAGTGTAATTACTATGACTTTAACTCTGTAATGCAACAGATGAATCTTGTATGAACGACGTTTCAAAATTATTTTATCTTCCCTTCTTTCCTTTTGCTTCCATTACCCCCCTTATTTTTATTTAATGCCCCCATTGCACCCAATTGCACTGCTGGGAGATGCCCCATAAAATGGCCATCAGTGGGACTCAGATACAAAGTTGGTTTTTTTTTTCCCCAAAAAAGGAGTAGGATAGTAGTAGCTGGGTGTTTTCAGGTATGCTGACCACTATGCCCTAGTTCCAGATATGAGAACTTCCCTCCTTCTCTTTCTACAGCCAGTGACCACAACCTGGAGGCATTCACTTTGAATTTCACGATCACTAATCTGATCTATGCTGCAGAAATGGAGCACCCAGATTCAAAAGAATTCATTTCTACTGATAGGAATCTTCAGGATCTGGTGAGATTACCTTGCCACCTATGTCATTTCCTGCCTGTGCCACTGTATTAGGTATACCTTTGATTCTAGCTACTGCCTAAGCAAGAACTGATTCAGTTTCCCTTCCTTTGCCAGCTCGGCCCCTTATTCCGGAACAACATCATTGGTTCCTCTTATTTGGGATGCAAGCTGATGTCCCTGAGGTGAGAACCAGGAAAATAGAGACCTGACCAATTTATTGAGAGTGTATCCTTCTGGTCTCCTGTATCAGAGATTTCATAATGGGATGTTTCTAAATTGAGGCTCATTGTGTACAAGTATAATAGCAAAGCTTTCCACATACTGTCCCTTCTACTATACCTTTTCTCTGTTTAAATTCCCAAACTGCTTTTATCTCCATTCATCTGGGCCATGGGTTCTCAGGAAAATAATTTCCCTCGTTAAGTCATACTTGAGGACAAATGCTTATTTATCAAGATAGTTCTCCTCAGTGGGGATTTTTGGTTGTTCAACAATATTATCCCAAAAGGTAAGCAGTATTCATCAGACATCCTGGAGGGTCTCTATCAGTCTTATCATGTCATGTCTCAGGCAGCCCTCTCATATTACTTTCATTGTCTTTCTATCTGAGTGTTTTCTCAGGTTAACCTCTTAGCACCAGTCATTAGAGCTCCCACCAAAATTTCATTTCCCAGACTTATGAAAGATGGATTAGCAACTGGAGTGGATGTTTTGTGCACCTATTGGGAAGACCCTAACAGACCTGTCCTGGACAGAGAAAAGGCTTACTGGAACCTCAGAAACCAGACATATGACTTCTCCATTCTGGGCCCCTACTCACTTGATCAGGACAGTCTCTACATCAATGGTAAGCAGCCACACAGAGGTCACTGCACATGACCCACTTTTCTTTTCTGTTATTATCTCAGTATTAGCCTCTTTTCTTGTGTTTCTTATTTTAATTCAATCCTTAATCTAACTAAAACCATTTCTTATCTATCCCTTGTTGAGATACTTGCACAAGATGAACTCTCTCCATAGCACTTAGCTGGGGAAATGGTTCCTAATAGGTCTTGATTTCTTGTTACTTGTGGCACCCTCACAGTCCTGCTCAGTATTTCCATTTTAAAAAAAATAAATTGGCCTTATTGTCTTTCATTTCTACATCACCTACATTTCTCAATAAATCCAGAGATACATTGCTTACAACAAAAAATGGGGCAGGGAGGAAGAGGAGGGAACAATTTAGGAAAACTAACTGAAATAACAAAAAGTTTGGCATTATACATAGTGTTCCACATCCGGAGCCTTCCACTTCTGTAAGCAAATAGTTGAAACTGCCTTCTTATATCTATTCTTTGGACCCAAGTTTGGTCTTTACAATTTTGTAGCATTAAGCTTCAATTGTTTTGTTATGTTCAGTAGTTTTAGCCTTGACTTTGATGGAGACGTTGCCTTTTTTTTGAGTCCAGACTTGTGTTTTCATCTGTAGTGAGGAACTCCCAATGTATAAACTCTTTACAGTGCAGACGGGCAACTCATCTGCAACCTAAAGTCTTATAGAATTGGCTGAAGCATTCCAAGGTTGACACTCATGGTCAATATAGCTAATGCGTGTCAGAATTCTGGAGTTGAGTCTCCAGTCTTCCTGTCTCCATGTCTGAACCACTAGCTACTACATCATATTATCTCTCATAACTGAGACATAGTCCAAATGTATAAATGAATGAAGCTAGAAAGGACAGTTACCTAATGTAATAGGCAGAATCATTGTCCAACAAAACCTTTGTACATCAAACTAGGAAAGTAAAATTTATTGAAGATAAAGGTAAAATTCTGCAGTTAAGCTTAACAATGTAACTGCATAAATACAGGATGTAGTGGATGTGGCTAGACAAGTATTTCATACAAAGAAGACCTGGGGGAGGACTGCAAATTCCATTAGAAAAGTCCAAAAAACCATGTGAGATATTAGGCTTCATGGAGATATATCGTTTCTAGAAGGAGGAATGTGATAGTTCTGTTGTGCCCTAACCTAACCAGCCCTCATATAGTACATTGTGTCTAGTTCTAGGGCTACATTTTAGAAGGAGCATTAACAAGAGGAAGCATGCCATAAAGAGGATGAATAAGATAGGGTGATTGAGAAAACAGATTTTTCTAAGTATAAAGGAAGAACTTTCTAAAAAGCAAATAATTATTGTTATTATTATTACCTGTATATAGAACTTTAAATTTACAAAATGCTTTACAAATATTATCTCATTTGATCCTCAAAAAAACTCTGTTATTATTATCATCATTTCATAGGTGAGAAAGCTGATGTTCCAGGGTTGCGTCTGGGGAGTGGGGGGAGGGAGTTTGAGGGGGGGCTCCACTCCAGGCTTTCCTTGTTCTTAGTATGCTGAATACTTCATATAAGCCAGAAGACTGAGTAAGAGAGAATAGAGACAAACCAGGATGACCGGTCAGAGTGTTAGCTCTCTGTTGTGTTTCCAAAAACCAGTGCCTAGCAAGTGTGTGTTCATTTGAGTACCTAGGCTCATGTACCTTAGTGGTCCACATTGAATTCCCTTTACCACCCTATCCCCAAGCTACAACTTTCCTTTTTCTACCCCCAGGACTGGCCCTCATGTCAAAGAGCTGGGGGCGCATAGGGGAAATCTCATCTTTTCCCCTTCAAGCAGCACGTCTTCTAGGTTCCATGAGGCTTCCAATTGAGTCATCTGGACTTAGCTGTTCTCCCCACCCTCAGATTCTCAGATGATCTCTCTTCCTCCTCTGTTTGGATGGTGTGCTCCTTCCTTTCATTATCCATTTTTTGGTTTTCCAGGTTATAATGAACATATCACAGTGCAATCCTTTACCAGTAAGTATTTAAGCATTCAGATTCCCTTTGCATTCTGGATTATATTGGAATCTTGAGTCTGGTTCCCCTCAATGAGGGCCCCATTGTACCTCCATGAAATAGTTGTGACTTTTACTATAGTGCTTGACTCTATAGCCCACTTAGGCACCACAAGAAAGGTATTCCTGTAGTGGAGTGGCTATATGTAGAAATGGTGAGTTTCTCATCATTTAGAGATCTTCAAATAGATGCTCTGTGACCACTTGTCATCGATGCTGTAGAGGGTTTCTGTGGCATAGATGCCCTCTGAGGGCTCCTTTAACTCTGAAGTCCTCTGATTTTGAAAGGGAAGAGCCTGAGAGACGTAGAATCATGGCCTCCTACTCCAGAATTCCAAGTTCCTCTCTCTTAGGTTAGATAATGTTTACTAGTCAAGCTGTCTAACAAGGGAGGTTGAGAAAAGACAAGCAGCTTTCAAATCTATGGAAGAGAGTATTGAGAGGGGGTCTCACATCATGGGCTGCCATGAAGTCCCAAATTTCCCCTTCCTCCTCCCAAAGCATGTATAAAAGAATCATTGATAGTACATCTTGTCTGATGATCATGTGACAGAATCCAATTTTAGGGCAGTTATTAGAGAAATTTGGTTATATCCATTCAGTCATCTATTGAGCAAACATTTATTAGGAACCACTTAGGTGTAGGGCTCGGAACTCATTCATATATGACCACAATCAGCATTCACATTCATTATGCTTTCCTATGTCAAACCATGGTTTCTCATGACATTCCTTTCCACAGCTCCAGGGTCAGGGACTGCATCCTCATACACAACCTCTCTGAGGCCCATGAAGCCTGGAGGCTCCACAGGTAGGAATGGGGTGATTTCAATACCCTGGAGAGCTACCATGGGGCCATAACTAGTTACTGGGGAAATGTGGTTGATGCAGGAGCTGAAAAGTTAAGCCTCAGGTATTTCAAAACTTCTTCATTCTAAGAAAGAGTCATTTGTCAGGGGGGGAGGAAAGCCAGGATAAGTGACTTGGGGTATGTCACCTTATGTCCCATGTCCTCATGGCCAGACAAAATTTTAATTTTTGGCAATTTAACAACCAGAAAAATTTCTGAAGGGGCCAGAAATAATGAGTCCACTTGTCCAAGTAAAAGCTGAGGAGAGTGAAGGATTGGCATATCCTAAGCTGACAAGCTTCCCCAATAGAGGTGCATCATTCAGATTGCTGTTCTTTCATACTGTGACTTAAATTCCCCCCCCCCCCCCCCCGCCACCACCACCATAGTTCACTCCCTATCTGGAGATTGTAACATTTCAATCTAAGCTAATTGAGCCAATTCCCCCCTTGAAGTTCATAGTTCATTCCTCTCATAAAGGCACCCACACAGTGATGTTCTAGAGGGTTTACCACCCCAATAACTTTTCAGCTCCTGCATCAACCACATTCACTTCAGAAACATCTCTGGTTCCCTCACTGATTTCCATAACCACAGGTACCAATGATCTGCATCAATTATTCACTCCTAGGAAAGTCTTAAAATTGGGAATGAAATTTGAAAATTTGAGATAAAGAACAAGGGGAACTCAGGGCAGGGTGGCATGGGAGATGTTCCCTCATGGGAACACTAGTGAAATTGGGATGTTGAGTTTTCCTTCCATAATGGAAGAGCACAGCAACAGCTGGATAACTCTGGGTGTGCTGAGGCATGCAAGCTTCAGACATGGAAGATTCTCTTTTTCTTCTACTGCAGTCACTAATTACAGCATGGAAGCTTTCACACTGAATTTCACCATCACAAACTTGCCCTACATAGCAGACATGGGAAACACCGGATCCAATAAATTCAACACCACAGAAAAAATCCTGCAGCACCTGGTGAGCTGAGATTTACCACACATACCCTACTCCTTTTTTCTCTACCTGCAAAATTTTCTTCTGCATATCTTAGACTCTAGGCCCTGACTAGTCAGAAGCTTATTTCCCTTATAAAGCATCTATATGGCTTGCTGGATAATAGCTAGCACTTATGTAGCACTTTAAAAGTTTTCAAAGAACTGTATATAAGTCATCTCATTTGATCTGCACAACAGCCCTAAGAAGTAAGTGCAATTATCAACTGTATTTTCCAGATGAGATAGCTGAAGCAGACAGATGTTGAATAACTTGGCCAGGGCCACACAACTAACAAGTGTATGAGGCTGTATTTAAACTTGGGTCTTCCTGATTCTGGGTTCTACCCTCTATCCACAGGGACACCTATCTGCTTCAGTCTTAATAAGTGGTGGACATGGAGTCAGTAAAGAACCAAGTTCAAATGCCACCTTAGATACTTACAAAATGTGTGACCTTGGGCAGATCACTTGGCTTCTCTCAGATAGCACCTATTTCATAGGTTGTTTGTGAGGAACAAATGAGATAACATGTACAGTGCTTTTTAAACCTTGAAATAATAGAGAAGTGTTGCCTTTATTCATTATTTTCCTCTCCTTTCTTTACCAGCTTGACCCCCTGTTCAAGAATAGTAGTGTTGGATCTTTCTATTCTGGATGCAGAGTGATATCTTTAAGGTGAGATCCCAGGATCTGAGAGTTGTATTGATGGGGGCATATATTCTCAGCTCCCAGTCACAGCTAGGGTTAAAATTGAAGAAATAACAGAGGCAAGCCCTCCCCATCTTTCTTCCATGTTCAAATTCTCCAAACTGCTGCTTCTCTATCACTGGGGGTTGGATTCTTGGAACAGTGATTCCCCTTATAAGTCATGATTTAGAACAAATTCTCTTATGTCAGGTTCTCTTTAATGAAGATCTGTGGTTGCTCAATAGTCCTACCCACACAGTAGATGTGGCAGCTCATCAGTCTTCCCAGAGTCACTTTCACCTTTTCCATGGTGGCTTAAGCATCTCAATTAGATGTCTCTGTAGCCCTCTCAGGGGTCTCTGTCAACATCTCCTTTCTAGTTGTAGGAAAGAAGAGTCAGCAACAGGTGTGGATGCTGTGTGCCTCCATTGGAGAGAACCCGGCACCCCCTTTCTGGACAGAGAGAGGGTATATTGGGAACTAAGCAAACTGACAAATGGAATCACCAGGCTTGGCCCATATACCTTGGATAAGAGGAATTTTTATCTCAATGGTGAGCAGCCTGTCTCTCCCCGAGCCTGTTTTTGTACAGTTCTAGTACTAACCTTTTCTCAATTTATTCAGGCCCTCACATCCCCTAGAACCTCTTCTCATTCTTCCTTCACTTAACCAACTGCATAAGACAGACCCTAAGGTGCTGTTCCTTCTTGGTTGATATTATCTAGTGGCAGCTATGGAGCTTATCAGAAATGTGATTTCCCTTCTCAGTTACTCCTTAGAATAAGATCTCTAATATAGAGAGACTTCTATTTTGTTGGATTATTGCCTGCTCAATACTCCTACCCATGTAGTCACTATATCATTATCACTCAATTATCAACCATTTTAATAAAAACTCAGGCAAATCAATTTCACCTTCTCTGTACTTGGATTCAAGTTCTCTGGTATCCAATCTGCCCTGGGGATAATCCAGGACAGGAAGTCAGAAAATTTGGTCCCTTTTATTCCAAATACCAGGGAATACCAAGGATGGATTGATTTGAACACTAATTCTACATGCCTCCACTGTTTTCCTCAAAATTACAAATACCTTTATTTTCTTTACTCTTCATGTCAGAGACCCTAATGGTAAATAAAAGAATTTTCATTTCCTCTTCCCCAAGGAGCAGATGCCCTAGAAGCATGTAGTAAGCAAATAGTCCTCAATATGCCTGTACCTCTCACATTGAGTTACTAGGGAGCTTTCTTCCTTTTTTTCTATAGTCTTGCTATTCCCATTATTTATCTGTCTTTTGGTTTCTAGGTTATAATGAGTATAATGCAGCCCTGCCTACTACCAGTAAGTGTTTTGGGTCCTTAGTCTTGTTCTCCCTATGACACTGGAGGTTGGGATTTGATTTAACAATATGAAACAATTGTGGCTTTGCTAGTACCCTTCTTTTAAAGCCCATTCAGGTATCTTGAGAGAGAAAAAGTCCTAAAGGTGGAAAGCGGTATGTAAAAGAGATAATGACCCACCCCTGAAGGTCTTGAGCACAGATAGATGATGCTTCTCAGGGGCACTACAGAGGGAATTTCTCAACAAGATGACCATGGCCTCTTAAGTTTTGAGATTCTGTGAGGAGAAGGTACCTCCCTCTCCTCACAGAAGAGGGAAGGCATCCAGGAAAGGAAGGCATCCGAGATTGTTCTGACCTTTCCTGACTTGGAGCTATGGCTTTGCTCTATGAGATTCCCTAGTTTCTCTGTCTGAGTTCACTGGTGGTGACTTGCCAAGCTGTTCCCACAAGCACATTGGGGGATATAGGGATTTATAAATCCATAGATGAATCTCAGCTTTGTGAAAAAGTGTTGAGAGGGAGACTCATGGGTTTATGTCTTGTGCAGCCTTGATTTCTATTTACTAGTCTCCACGTTAGACATTAGTGTAGCCAAAATGGTACATTGACTCATTTATTGAATAAATATTAAAGCCCCTCCCTCATTCCCCTAAACAGAGGCTGGGAGAGTGCTGTGTTAGTGCTCTGATGACCATAGCCTTGATGAGCTCTCCATCATTGAGTACCCACAATCTCTGACTATCTCTAATAACACTTCTTTCTGCAGTTTTTGGTTTAGACAGTACATCAACATTTGCATCTTTGCATGACTCCACAGGCAGGGGAACCTCCTCAGGTAAGAATGTGGCATCTTTAGTACCTTGGAGAGTGATCCCCCCACCCCCCACCCCCAACCCTGAACATCTTTGCCTTGGCACAACCTGGGGAGAGAAAATACTTTCTAAAAGGGGGAATGATCACCAGGACTTTTAAATTTTCCAGTTGTTCAGAGAAATATTCACCTGCAAATCAGGGGCCAGGGAAGCCATGTGACTCATCATGTTACCTTGTAGTCCTGCGTCATAGGGACTGGGCAAAATTTTATTCTCCATCAGTTAATTCAGTTCAACTCAGCAAGCGTTATTCATCATCTACTGTGTGCTAGGAAGTGTTCTGGGCACTCAGGATTCAAAGCCAATAAAAGAAAGAATTCTTGCTCTGCAGCAACTTGTTCTCTTGATATGCTAACAGATTAAATATGTATGGAATATATACTGAGTGAAAACAAAGGTATTTCAAGGGATAGAAGTAGAGAGAGAACTATTAACTAGGGAAGTCTGGGAAAGCCTCAAAGCTATATTTTGAAAGATGCTTAGTACTCTGTGAGGTAGAAGTAAGGAGTTAAGGGAATGCCTGGTCAGAAGAATAACTTTGGAAACTTGTCAGGAGACCTTTCCTCCCTCTCTGAAGGTGAAGAAAGTAGCCCAAAACATCTTAGGCAGGAAGCCCCAGACCTGAAAAACTTTAGTAAGAAGAACCCTTCACCATAGGACCCATTATGTCTTTTAGTGGTTGACTCTTACCTTCCACTTCTCTGGGTTGAGTTCACATCCAGTGGCACTGCTTTTCACCCTCTGGTCACGGGCCCTACCTATGTCAATCACATTCTGTTCTTGGAAGTGGTTTTCATTCATCATGATTATTTTTTTCCATCAGCTCCTGTGCTGACTTCACATGATCCAGCAGCCTCTTTGGCTTCACCATCATTTTCCAGCACCACAGGTAGAGAACACCCATATCTCTGATTCATTTGCTGTAGTGTCTTACCCTCTTTAGAGAAGAAATTAGGGGTTGGGAAGCCAAGAAGAGGGAAATTAGGGAAGGGGAAAGGTCTCCTAACAAAGGACATCTGTGGGGACAGGGGGCTGAAGTTTCTTCCCAGGAAGGAATACAGAATCCACAGGATATCCCTAGTTATGCTCACTGATGTTCTGTGGGCTCCAATATGGGATTTATCTTCCTCTTTTATTATAGCTGGTGGCCATGACCTAGAGGTTTTTAATATGAACTTCACTGTCACTAACCTACAGTACACAAAAGAGATGGAAAATTCTGCATCCAGAAAGTTCCTTAAAATACAGAGAACACTGCAATTGCTGGTGAGCCTCCCCAATTCCTGTCCCAAGTCCCACCTGTACAGCTGCCTTCACCTGTCTTTGACTCCTTACATGCCTAGATCTAGCATGTTGACCTCCTCTTTCCTTTACCAGCTCAACCCATTGTTCCAGAGAAGCAACATTGGCAACTTCTACTTGGGGTGCAAAGTGGTCTCCCTGAGGTGAGACTGCAGAGGCTGGGGAATGGGAATTGGAGTGTGCCCTTTGATCCCTCTAGGGCACATACTGCCCCCCCCCAGTTCTCCACAAAGGGGGCTTCTTCACATTCAACTGTCTTGAACTCCATTTCCAAATTCCCAGATTGCATTAAAGCCCTGTGCCTTTTGTGCATGATTTATCAGAAATGTGATTTCCCTTCTCAGTTACTCCTTAGAAAAAAATCTCTGTTATAAATAGGTTTCTATTTTGTGTGATTATTAGCTGCTCAACAATCATACCCACACAATCAGTGCACCACTGTCACATAATCATCTACCATTTTGCAAAAACTCAGGTAAATCAATTTCTATGCACTGGGTTGTCCCCCTATCAGGCTCTCTGGCATTCAGCCCAGTACTATCATGTCTCTTATCCATGTGTCTTTTTCTAGACCAAAGAAGAATGGATTAGCAACAGCACTGGATGTAGTGTGCACTCACAGGAGAGACCCTACCAATCCAGTTCTGAACATAGAGAAATTATATTGGGAAATAAGTAACCAGACATGTGACATCAGCAGACTGGGCCCCTACATCCTAGATAAAAATAGCCTCTATATCAATGGTGAGTAATTAATCAATAAACACTAATCATTGAGCAATTGCTATGTGCCAGATGCAGTGATAAGCCCTGGGAATACTAACACAAAGAAGGAAATAATTCTTACTTACAAGAAGTGTACATTCCAAGGGGTGGCTAAATGGCGCAGTGAGTAGAGCATCGGCCCTGGAGTCAGAAGGACCTGAGTTTGGATCTGGCCTCAGACACTTAACGCACACACAAACAAAAACCTAGCCATGTAACCTTGGGCAAGTTACTTAACCCCAATTGCCCTCCAAAAAGCAAAAAAAAAAAAAAAAGAAGAAGAAGAAGTGTACATTCCAGAGGGAGAGAGAACAGGGACATATTTAAACATTCAGCATCAATATAAAGTTAACAAATGGAAATATTTAGAAAATAGCTTCCATTTGCACTGATCTAATGCTGAAGTAATGATTCTCTTCGGTGAGCTTTTGAGTTTCTTTTTCCATCTGGCAAATTTGGCTTTTTAAGGCATTCTTCTCCTCATTGGCTTTTTGAGCCTCTTTTGCCATTTGAGTTAGTCTATTTTTTAAATTGTTATTTTCTTCAGTCAGGTTGTTGACTCTCATTTAATAATTTTCTTGCATTGTTCTCATTTCTCTTCCCAATTTTTCCTCCACTTCTCTTATTTGATTTTCAAAATCCTTCTTAAGGTCTTCTATGGCCTGCTCATATTTTTCTTGGAAGCCTTTGGTGCAGGAGTTCTGATTTCACTGTCTTCTTCCTGTTCCATGCTTTGATCCTTTTTTGTCCCCAAAATGTGAATGTAAAGTTGGGTTGCTCTGTTTACTTTGCTTCCCTCTTTTGCTTATGTTGCCACTCAATTACTTGACTTTTGGGCTTCTTGCCACAGTAGGACTCTGCTACCAGACAGAGTGCTGTGCTGGCCACTTGCTGCCGGCCCGCTGGGCTGTTCTCAGCAGGAGGTTAACTTATCTGTGTCATTATGTGGGCTCTGTAGCTCCAAAGTTTCTTCAGAGTCACATTTTACATGAATTAGAGGAGGTGAGAGCTGGAGCCCTGCAGAAGTCCTGTTTCTACTCACCTATCTTGACTCCTCCCTAAAGATCTACCTTTACAAAATCATGTTCCCCTCATGGGGCCCATCTTATCAAATCTCAGTGATCTCTATAAAGTCAAATTGGCCTCCTTGCATTAAACAGATAGATTAGGATCAAGGAAACGTGTGACATGCTTATTTTGTTGTTGTGGCCCCAGGGCCATGCTTTGGAAGAAAGCTATGATTCTAACTGGCAAAATAGGCATATCACACGTAACTTTGATCCTTAATTGTGAAGAGAAATTTTTCTATGGAAGCTGCAGAGAAGAGCTTTGCTTTTGGAGTAGATGATAGATAACTTCTGTCAATTAAAAATGTAAAGTATATAAGAAGGGATGTGTGTATCTATGGACAGCTCCAAAATAACTTCAGTGTTAAGATTATTCAAATGACAGTTGTGTCCAAAAATAATCCCATTTATATGCAATATTCTCCCTTCTTTTTCAGTTTAAGGATCTTCTGGGGGCAGCTAGGGGAAACAAAGCATAAAGATCCGGGCCTGGGGTCAGGAAGACTTGAGTTCAAACAAGGCCTCAGACACTTAGAGATATTAATGTCCATATTTTAAGTTATTTTCCTGTGATCTAAAACCCATTTTAGAAGATAATCTTCTTGACCGGCTACTCACTTCTTAAACCTTCCTTTCTTTGGTCACTATTGTGTATTGTATACCCAATCTATTCCATGGATCAGTCCCTCCATTTCTTAGCCACTAACAGATTGTTTTGATGATTTCCACTTTGTAAAACAGTGTGACATCTGGTACTGCCTCAACCTTGATTTTTGAGCAGAAATAGGTGTCAGTTAGCTACAACAAAAAGGCGAACTTTATACATTCAGTGCTGGTCACTAGAAAAGTCTCCCTGCTCTCCTTTGCTGCTGGGTTGCTCCCCTATACTTGTTGAGATTGCTCCCTGGGGGATTGTTTCTCCAGCTACTGATTGAACCAGAGACTGCTGAGAGGCTTTGCAATTTAGAGAGTTTAAGAAAGGAAGCTATGAAAGATTCTGGATCTAGCTCATTTTAGCTTTGCTCTTGGTGTGCTCCAGCCTATAAGCCAGAAGGCTGGGGAGGGGAGTGTGGAGACTTCTAAGACAAACACTGAAAAGGTTCGCCTTTGTCTGTTTGTCCACAGGCAAAGGAAAAGCAAAAGTGGGTTGATTCAGATGCCTCATCTTTTATCTTCCCCACCCAGTATTTTATTTTTTTTCCTACCAGGACTGTTAAAGTCAGAGATTTGGGGGATATACAGGAGACTTCTCCTCAAGTACATAGTCCTCTTCACAAGATGCTCAGGCAGAAAAACTGATTCCTTACTCCAGTTGTCCTTTTGAGCTGCAGAGATGGTCCCTTCCTTTTCCTAATAAGATTTAAGCTCCTTGAGGGCAGAAACTTTTAAATATTGTCATTGTGTCCTCAGTACCTAGCCCATGCAGTGCATGGTAGGTACTTGTTGAATTGAAATGAATTTCATTTTTTTATCCTTTGCTTCTATGTTTCATTGTTCATCTTTTGGTTTCCAGGTTACAATGGACAAAAGATGCTTCAACCTGGTGCCAGTAAGTATTTTTATCAACCAAATCCCCTTTGAATCCTGGACCATCTGTGAAACCTTAACCATATTCACCTCTTGGCATCTGGGCTTTAGCCCCAGGGAGATAAGATGGGTAGCAGCAGCTGTTGCTTTGAAAAAATCCCTACAAATCACTCAAGTGTCATGAGAAATGTGTCTCCAAAGAAGAGCAGGTTGCCTCAGGGAGGATAGTCAGTTCCTCATTACTGACTCTTATCAAAGAGGGAAAATGACTTTTTTTCTGGGAGATACATTAAAGGGTATCACTGGGCTAAGTGCCCTCTTTTTTTTTTTTAAAGAAATTTATTATTTATTTATTTTTTGCTTTTTGGAGGGCAATTGGGGTTAAGTAACTTGCCCAAGGTCACACGGCTAAGATTTTGTTTGTGTGTGCATTAAGTGTCTGAGGACGGATCCGAACTCAGGTCCTTCTGACTCCAGGGCCAGCGCTCTACTCACTGCGCCACCTAGCCTCCCCTAAATGCCTTCTTTGGGACCTTCTTTTGCTAAGATTCTGTGAGGACTAAAGCCTAGACTTCTTGATCCTTTCATCCCTTCCGAATATAGATGCATGACCATGGGTTTCTCAATTCCTCTATCATAAGATTCTTTGAGGTAGAAACCCCATACCTGTGGGTCTTTTGATCCCTTCCCAATATTAGATGCATGGCCACTGGTTTTCTGATTCCCGTATCAGAGGCTGGATGGTGATTACTTTTCAAACTTACCCCCAGAGAGGTCAAGGATATGGGTGAGATGAACATCAGGTCTGTGGGAAGCACCAGTATGTGGTGGAAAAATCACCTCATGAGCTACTTTGTAGGATTGATCTCCATTTCTCTTATGAATTAAGTTACTGAGATTATACCTCAGCTGATGATCTTCAGCTTACACACACACACACACACACACACACACACACACACACACACACACCCCGAGGAGTTTGTTCAGTCCTCTATTAAGGAAGCATCTATTTAGCATCATCTATTTGTAGCATCCTGTGTCATTGTACAAACAACCTGTTTCATTCTGTAACCATAACATTACTCCATATCTAATGACATCTCTTTCTGCAGCTCCTGGACTAACCAGCAAGCCACCATGTGAAATCCCTCTGAGACCTACAGGACCCGGACACTGGACAGGTAAGAAGGTGGAAACTTCAGTACCCTAGAGAGTACTCACCTACTCCCCTGCTTATGCCAAGGAAGGATGTACTATGTATGTAAAAGATAGACCAACTCTAGACCTTTCCAAACCTCCATCATTCATCTACAAAGACAGGGCAGGGAAATAGGGACTCGACATGTTACACTGGAGTCCCAGATCACACAGGCCAGAAAAGATTTCACTTTCAGGCTGTTGTTCTCACCAGAACCATTGTGTGGTAACTTTCTGTCTTCTTCAAAAGATAAGGAAAATGAAAGCCAGTGGTATCCTGTGGACAAGGCCCTGACCAGACCAATTTTGGCAACAAAGGCCATGGATAGAAGCATCCCTACTGCTCTCATGGTCCCTGAACCTTCCAAAACTCAGACATGATTGTTTTTCTCCCTCTGTTCTTGTAGCCAGTGACCCCAGATGGCAAGCATTTACTCTGAACTTCACCATCACAAATTTACCCTACACTATAGATATGGGATACCCAGGCTCTACCAAATTTAACAACACAGAAGGGGCCCTCCAGCAACTGGTGAGATTTTGCACTTACTACTCCATACCTTCATTTCTTAACCATCCCTTACCTTTCCGAGCATTTTCTAATCATCTTTCTTTGTCAGCTGAGGCCCTTGTTCCAGAACAGCAGTATTGGCTTGCACTACACTGAATGTGAACTGATCTCTCTGAGGTAAGACCCTAGAGGCTGATAGTTGGGGATTTGGAGGCTTCTCCCCAGGCCCCCAGGATATGCCTTGGTCTCATACTAGACTTGCAATAAAAGTTACTTCCCTCCATGTTTCTCCTTGGGCTCCAGTACCCCGATTGTCTAATTCCCAAAGTGCTTTGATCCCTGTCCCCTGTTCCAGGGATTTCAGTCATTGTGTAGGACAAGTTTCCCCTTGCCAAGATGGTTTCTCTCTACTGAGTGCCCTCATAGCTAGTGGAAATTTGTCACTCAGCTTAATTGGTGTCACTTATTCCAAGTTGCCTTAGGCACATCATCCAATCTTCTCTAGTTTTCATTACACCGTATCCCTGGGAAACATAGTCTTGTACTTCAACTTTCCTTTCCCCAGAAGGTGGGACTCCTGTCAGCTTTTACAATGGTAGTATCAGCACTGCATCACATTCAATGTGTCTTTCCATAGACCTGAAAAGGACAAATCAGCAACCAGAGTGGATGCTCTATGTGTCCATCAGAGAGGTCCCACCAGCCCAGTCTTCGACAGAGAGAGGGTTTACCAAGAATTGGGTAACCAAACTCATGACTTCAGTCAGCTGGGACCTTATACATTGGAAAAAGACAGCCTTTGCCTCCATGGTGAGCAGTCATTCTTATTTCAGTGACAAAGTTTGGGTAATTTTCACTCAGAGTAAGCTTTTTGTCATTGTTACTTTGGGGCTTTCTTCCCTTCCTACAAATGCCCCTTTTCCTGTGACCCTTGGTTATAGACTAGTGGTGGCAGGATTATTTCTTCAGGTGGGGCTGGGCTAGATGACTCTGAGGTTCGAGGATGCTCTCAGCTGGAACATTGAGTCAGCAAGCTATTGTTTCTCTCTACTCAACTGAATCCAAGCTTTGATTAGGTGATGCACTCAGCCATATCTTCATTTTCCCTCCCTGTAGCCACAGTGAAACGTTCAAATCCAAATGAATCTAAATCCAGGTTAGTTTTTAAAAACACATCTTTGCTGTGCAGATATTTGGGGATGATGGCTTTTCTTAGGCAAAAGTGTCATTACTTCTCAAAGGTGAGGAAAATGTTCCAGCCTGACTGGGGCTGCTGCTTTCCTAGACTTGTATCTCCCCTTCCCCATCCCCAACAAGCAAAAACACCTCCCCACCCACATGCAATACTCACTCTCTTGGAATCTACTGAAGGATACTTGCTTTTAAGATGGGGAGGCAGGTAAGTTGTGATCTACATGAAGAACTCAGAGACATATGGGAAGATGTATCAAACAGATATACAGTGAATAAGCTGAACCAAGAAAACAATATACACACGGGCTACAGCAATGTAATTGGAAGGTATCAAAAAGCCCAAATTCACCTCTATAAAATGATAATGATCAAGTGTTGGTTGAGAGGGGGGAAATGCTGAATATGCTGTCAGATGAGGTCACAATGTCCGTTGGTTTTGCTAAGCTGATTTTAAAAAACCTTCAAGCAAAGGAGACTTTCAAGTTAGGGGAGGGAAAGGCTATATTTGGAAATGAATATAACATAAAAACAAAAAGACATCAAGAAGCCTTCAATGAAGTTTTAAAACAAACCATAAAAATAATGAGTGGGCCAGCAGGGCAGACTCACTTCTATCCCCAGCACTTCATCTCTGATGTTGATTTTCAGCAAGGCTGGCTTACTATCCTCTCTTCAATCCCAGCTTGCCTGTGTAGTTTTGTGGGGCCCCTGTCTCTGTTCCCAACTTCCTGAAGAAAGCATGCTGAAAGGGAGAGTAGATTTGGACTCAGAGGACCTGAGTTCAAGTCTTATCTCTGACACTAGTGGCATGATCTGGGAAAGTTCTCTTCCTCCATTGACCTCAGTTTCTTAAATTGTAAAATTAGAATTGACTAAAGCCCATTCCTGCTCTGAGTCTGATGATCCTATGAACTGTTCCTCCCTCCACTCTAACTCTAGGTTATTCATCCCAGAGCACCCCTGGACAAGGGGAATACCAGTTTCATTTCAAGATCCTTAACCACAATCTTACCAACTCTGACCCTACATCCTCAGAATACCAAGCACTTCAGAAAGACATCCAGGACAAGGTAGGCTGCTGTGGCCACCCCACTCACCCAAGTTTCTTATTGGCTAATCTTTGGCTCTCATCACTTATAGATGTCTGAAGTGGATAAAACAGAAGGGAAGAGGGCATATATTAGCTCAAAGACAGGACATGAATTCATGTGGATAGGATCATTAGGTACAGATTTGCTCATGTTTCTTCTCTGTTTAAAACTCTCTAGTGTTTTCCTATTGAATAAAATCCAAGTGATCTTGTATGGCGTTCAAGGCCTTTCAAAATAATCTAACGCCATTCAACCTTTTCCATTTTCTTAATACTCACCTACAGTCACTCTAAGCTCCAGCCACACTAGACTACTCTCTGACCCACTCATACATTGCATGTTTTCTGTCTGCTTTGTGCTTCTGTTCTTGCTTATCCCTAGATCTAGTATGTCCTCATTCCTTTTCTTCAGGTGCTGAATTCCTACCCAGCCTTTAAACTCTCCCTCAAACACAACATCCTCCAGGAAGCTTTCTCTGATTCCCCTCCCCTGGATCATGAGTCTTAGGTCATAATAACCATTCCCCTGGGTCTTTGCATAGCCCCTCTTCTATCATGTAATAGAGTATTAAGTAGCCTCTGTGTCTGTCTGTTTCTCTTACTAGACTCTGAGCACCATGAAGTTTTGTCTTATCCGCACTTTGTACTGTGCATTTCTCCCATTCTAAGTATAGCTCTCTATAAGCTATAGATAGTGAATATTTGTTGAATGTATGACATATTTGGTCATTATAAAAGATGGTTTATGACTGAGAAAATGATATCCAATGTCCCTACTTCTATTACCTAGAAAAATATCTTTCCATGCTTTACCCAAGACTTTGAGAGGCCATCATAAGTCTGGAAGTCTTTAGCTGGGTCCACAGCTACATCACTATTGGACCTTCCTTTATGAACTAAGTGCATTTTATATGCTTTATTGGCAGCAATCACAGCGGAGTTATCATTAGGAAATCCAGGAACCAAAGGGCAGAAGCATAGTGGAGAACTTTTGGGTGAAGGTCATTGAAGATAGAAACAGAAATATCATCACATTATACTACAGACTACTTGAGCAGAAAGAGAAAACAAAGAGATTTAGAAAAGAATAGATTATGTGCCTGGTACACAGGCATAATATCACACAGGGGCTTCAATCATACAGACATCCTCTGGAGCTCTTCTCTGTCCCAAGCATAACAGCTAATAACTTCTTTATTTGCCTTAATGGCCTTTTAGATAGAAGAATCTTTGAGAGGAATCTACTTTTGTGTATTTTATTCTCACCAAGAAGGAAGAATTGGATGCTAGAGTGGAAATGATGGCTACCTTGGGGCAGGGGGAGGTAGTCATTCCATCTTAGAATTTGTGCTTGTGGAGAGAAGAGCTAGGAATAGTTTCACATACACCCTATCTTTAGGACAGTGGATTTCAAAAAGTTCAGATGAAGGAAATCTCATGGCTTAAAAATCTATGGAGGAAAGCCAGCTCAGGAGGAATAACAAGCTCTCAAGTGTAAAATTTTAGACAAACAATCATGATGAGGAAGAAAATGGAAAGAACAATTTGGATCCACAGGGAGCTCAACAACCGACTAGAATTTTTAAAGACATTAAAAAAAAATCTATAGGAAAGATGGAAATAAGAAGAGGTGTACTGGAGGATGAATACAAATTAAAAAAACCATGGTGTGAGAATATATGAAGTGTCAGAGGTGCTAAATCTCTAAATGCATGGAGGCTGCCAAGGAAGGTTTATTAGCAATGATATGGAATTCTTAGATAATTTTGAGAAAAAGAGGAGACTTAAAAGAATGGATAGGAGCACTGTTTGTAGTGGATGGGACAAGTAGGACAAATGCGACAGATGAGAGAGACAGCAGAGCACCTCCACTGTGTTTTTTTTCACCTTTTTTCACTGCCAAGAGGAATGGTCTTTGGTCTGGACAGGACAGGACCAAATGGCTAAAAAGGGATTGGTAGCTATGATAAGTAGGTTTTCATCTGAAAACTCTATCCTAGGATATCAAAAGAACTAGATGTAATTGATGAGCTCCCATCAGTGATCTTTGAAAAACTGAAGAAAAACAAGAATCATGAAGGATGGGAGCTTTACCATAGAACTGAAGGGATATCCCCACTATTTTTAGAGGAAGAGAACAGAGTCTGAAAACTATAGCCTACTGAACCTGACTCTAATTCCTGGCAAAATTCTTGAATACAATATTAAAGGGATCATTAGCCATAGTTTAGAAAAGGAAGCAGAGATCACAAAGACCCTAGAATGGCTTTATCAAGAACAGGTCATGCCAAACGAGCTTTATTTCCTTCTTCGACAGTGTTAGTGCATCTAATGAAAAGCTTTGTGGCAATTAGTACAAAGGAGTTGCCTCTTGTGTTTGTGGGTGCCCTCCTTCTCACTGGAGGTCTTTAAGCAAAGGCCATAGGGAATGTTGGAAAGAGGATTCTTGCTCGTGTTGAGATCTAAGATCCTTTCCAGATATGACCTACTGTGATCATTCCTTGGTGGGCATTAGAAGTTTTGTGTACACAAGATGTTTGCCCCACTAATGAAGAAGTAGGTTCAGTCTGTGTCCTAGCCCTGTCCCTTCCACTGCCATAGACCAAGGATGTAGAAGATCTCTCACTTATCACTTGATTGACCTTGAGACAATAACTTAAACTTCCTGGCCGCAGTGTCCTCGTCTGTAAATTTACAGGGCTGGACTACATGGCCTCTGAGGTCTCTTCTGATAGAGCTATGATCCATAGTCCTTCCTGAGGCCTCCAGGTTTGGAAGCATCTCCCCATCCCCTTTCACTCCCTGCATCCTGTGGCAGCAATAGTGGCTTTAAGGGCAAAGAACCTAGAGACCTCTTAGCACAAGGATGGCTTAGAGACCAGACTTCCCTGGGATCTGGAGGAAATCTTGGCTGTGTCTTGTTTATGAAACAAGTCTCTCAGAGAGTCCTCAGACCCCCACTCGCAGTCTAGCCTCTTCACACCTCTTCATTGTCACTCCCAAATTCTTGTTTTCTTCCACCTCTCCTGGGTCCAGCCAAGAAAGAGCTTGTCTCCATCCTCCTGGTCCCAAGGAAGCAGGTCTCTTTTTTCTCTTTCCTCCCCTTGTGTCTCAGGTCGGGGTTCACCCACCCATGTCCTGACTAAAATGTGACATCCTGTACCACACGCAATACTCCAGGTGAGGGAGGCTGACTTTACATCTCACTGTTGATGCCTCCTGCCTAGGTGTGTGATCTTGGGCACTTTGTAGTTCTGGGTCTCAGTTCTGCAAAATTAAAGGGATGAGCTAGATGACCTTTGAGGTCTCCTTCAGCTCTAGGCCTATGTGCCTGGGAGACAGGATTAAACCACCTGTCAAACCACCTCCCCTGGAGTGGTAGTGATGCCTGGATATGATTCCTGTCTTATTGGAAGGGCTCCAGTGCTCCTAAGACCCTGGACCACTGGCATTCCCCTTTAACACTATAGTGCACATAATGCTTCCAGGTCCAGACTTCCTATTAATGCCTTCCTTCTATTCCTGGTACTTATTCTCTCCCCATCCCTTCTGGTTACACATAAAGCTTAGACATTTCTACCATCTATACCCTTGGACCATATCAGTAAGATCCCTACTAACTCATGCCCCCCCCAATTTATTCTGATCACTATCTTCCTTCCTTCAGCTGCCCATCCATCCATCCATCCATCCATCCATCCATCCGTCCATCTGCCTGTTGATCCATGTATATTTCTATCTTTCTATCTATCTATCCATCCATGCATCCATGCAACAACTAATAAATATTTATTAACCAATATACCATATGGGACTATGCAAAAGATAGATAAATGGCCACAATTCTTGCTTTCAAGTAGTGTTCATTCTAATAGACAGAACACAACCATTATATGAGAGTGAAATAAGTGCAAGTGATATAGTGGATAAAGCATAAGACCTGAAGTTAGAAAGACCTGGACTAAATTCTGTCTTAGCTGTGTGACCCTGGACAAGTCACTTGACCTCTCCCAGCTTTATTTTTCTCATCTGTAAAGTGGGGATAATCATAGCACCTACCTCACAAGGTAGTTATCAAGATGACCTTAAGGGCTATAGCAACATTAGCACTGATTTTGAGAAGCTTGGACAAAGTGCTAGAAGAAATTTAAAGACAGAGGCTCACCTTACTTGGGGGTGGGGAGGAAAGGTCTGGGAAAGATTCTTGGAGGAAACCGATTTCTGAGCAAAACCACTACTGGCAATGTTTGTGTCTGAGGCTAATAGAGACCATGGTGGGGGGCACAAGGGGTGGAGCCCCAGGGGGAGGAAGCACTTTCTGACCCAATGCTAGTGCACATGCGTGTGTGCACACAAACACTTGTGGTGGATGAGACCAGGAAAAGGAGGGAGGTGGCTCAGGGCACTCTCACTTGCACCATCTAAATTCCCCAGCTGTAGGGAGGGGGAGATGTACCCCAAATGGAAACTGCCACTAGAGGGCAGGATCAAGACACTGAGGCCAGGGAGGAGAGAATGTGCTGAACAAGGGTACTGGTGCCCTGGGCCAAAGCTCTGTGGTCCCCCCCACAGTTATGTTCTGTGGCACAATTGGGTCTCCAGGAAAGGGAGAGGTTTTGATAGGAAGGAGATATTTCAGACATGGAGTAAGTGTGAGAACATGGAGAGGAGAGGGCAGGACAGGAATGGGGTGTAGCAAGAGTGGTTCAGTCTGGCTGGAATATAGAGCATGAGAAGGAAATGTGGAGCAATGGAAAGAAGGGAAGGGTTTAGAGTCACAGGACCCGGGTTCAGATCCTGGCTCTCTTACTTGCTATCCCTGTGACCTGTGAAAAGTCAATATCTCTAGGCCTCAGTTTTCTGAATTGTAAAATGATGTGTGTGGGGTGGGGGGCAGGGACTGGATGACCTTAAAAGGTGCCTTCCATAACGACAATGATTAAAGTAAAGAGTTTACAATACAGGTCAATTGGTTCCGAATTATGGAGGGCCTTGAATGCCAGATTTAGAGGCTGATGCTTTATTTAATAAGTAATGAGGAGGCACTGAGGCTCGTTTGAGTAGAAGAATGAGGTAATTGGAGAAGCCGTTAGGAAGATGATGGGGGAAGTTTGCTTATGATAGAGTTATGGATGCTTGGAAGGTGATTACAGCTTCCTTCCTGGTCTAGCTGTGGGCACATCCCAGAGAAGGCACTTAAAGGAACTTTACAGAAAGACACTCTGAGAGCCATAGTGAGGGTGTGCCAGCTAGGGTTTGTCCCAGGGAGCTAAAGTGGGATGGCAGCATGTTCGGTCCTGTGTGCCCCACCCCTGCGGTCTCCCCTCCCACCAGAGAGGGGTGGGGGGTGAGAGAGAGAGAGAGAGAGAGAGAGAGAGAGAGAGAGAGAGAGAGAGAGAGAGAGGGAGGGAGATATGATAGGGAGAGAGAGAGAGAGAGAGAGAAACATATGGCTGGGAGAGGGGAGTAGTGAAGGGAGGGGAGAAACAGAGACAGATAGAGACAGACAGACAGAGGAGAGAGACAGAAAAAGACAGGAGAGAGAGACAGAGAATCAGAGAGGAGAGAGTCAGAGAGATAGACAGAGACAGAGTTGGAGACAGAGAGAGAAAGAGAGAGAGGAGAGAGAGGAAGAGACACAGAGGGACAGGGAGGAGGAGGAGGAGGAGGAGGAGACAGACAGAGAGACAGAGACCAAGTGCCTGGCCCTGTCCTTATGGTAACTTTTCAGGCTCCCAGAATAGATCCCCCAGAGCTTCCTCAAGCTCTCTTTGGGTGCCTGGAGTGGGTGGAGGAACAGGGTCAGGCCACACTCTGATCTCCTATGCTGTTTTCTGTTTCAGATGACACAGCTGTACCTGGGCAGCCAGCTCCAGGACAGATTCCGCTACTGCCGTGTCACAGGCCTCAGGTGGGTGTGGCTCTGGCCAGGAAAACCACGTTCCCCCCCCCCAACTCTCCCTCCCTATCCTCTCCCCCCAACTGCCCTAGTGCTGGCACTCAATGGATAATTTATTCCTCTTCCCCAACCCCTGCCAAGCCCATCATTGGCTCCATCTGGGCCAGCCTGCCTGCTGGCTTCTGACAGAACTGAGATGTATGATCTAAGACTCCTTGGGGGCTGTTAGGGCAAGGCTAACTCTGGACATGTCAGATTTATCTCCAGTGCCCTTGTGATGAGACAAGAACAGAGACAGGCTGTAGCCAATCCTGCCTCAGGCCTCGTCCCTCCCCAGTGGGGCCTAATGGCACGGCCCAGACAGATTACAGAATCCAGTATTAGAGTGAACTACAGATGATGTTTAGTGAACATTAGACCTGGACAAGGGTCCCTAATATCACATTGCTGCTAATGGTCATCCATCTCCTGTCTAAAGACCTCTAATAAGAGAAAACTCATTTCTTCCCAAGGCTGCCCCTTCCTCTTTGGTGCAACTCTGTTTTTTTTTCCTTTCATCAAAATAAATTTGTCTCTTGATGAGGTATAATCCTGGATGCCTGGGGTCCCACCACCTCATGTCTTCCCCCTAAACTACCCCCCAAAATGACTTCAATATGCCCTGACCTCTCCCCTTCTCCAGGCCTCCCCAGAGTCTTCAACTTCCTTTGGACTTTGTTCCCCACCTTGTCTCCCTCTCCCTTTCCATTTCTTTCCCCCCATGTCCTTGCTTTGTATCCCCTCTTGTCAGAGCTTGATTTTACTTTTCCAGTCAAGTTCATGAATTATAAACCAAATGTCCCATAATCTTGGTCCATAGGATGGGCTCCGTGTGGGTCATCTGCAACTGCAGCTTCTCCTCCAACCTTGATCCCAACACCATTGGACAAGTATTTTTGGACAGGACCTGGAATGCCACAACTCACTGGCTCGGGGACTTATACGAGCTGGATAACATTCAAGTGACAAGTAAGGAGGATGCTGGGTCCTGAATGACGGGGGAGGGGGTGAAGGAGGGGATGAGAGATAGGAGGTGAGCAGAAGCAGAAGGAAGCACTTGGGAAGCTTATACCCCAGGAAGTGGAGGTGAAATTAAGACTTAAGGGAGTGAAACAAAGTTGAGCTAGGATGTTCCTTAGAATATGTCATAGAATGGCCAAAACAGGAAGGTTCTTAGAACCTAGAAAGTCAAAGCTGGGAGAGCCTTTAGAACACAGATTTAGAACCCAGGATGTCAGAGATGGGGGAGTCTTTAGAACACAGGATGTCAGAGCTTGGAGAGTAGCCCTTGCATACAGAATGTAGAAGGTTCAATCTGGGAAGGGCCTCAGAGACTCCAACCCTGTCGTTTTTCAGTTGAATAAACTGAGATCTGGTGAGCAGATGTGACTTTGCCCCAAATCACAGAAAGTTAGTGTCAAAGCTGGGAAAAAAACCAATCAAACTTCCAGACCTTCCCTACATTCCCTCTGCCCCAAACAAGGAGCTGGCCATGGTCCCTGTTCAGGACGGAACCTTATCACCTTTCCATGGGCCTTCTGAGAGTTCCAGTGAGGAAGGCTTCCCTGAAGCCAAAGTGGAGCCCCCAAGGGTGGCTTCACATACCTTGTCCCCATCTACCCACTTCAGGATCCCCCTTCTATCTTTTCCTCTATGAATGTTCAAACCTCTTTCATTTAGAAAACATTTATCTGGTGTCTCAAATGAGGGAATATTTCTAAAGCACTTAGCATATAACAGTTGCTTAATAAATTGTCCTTTCCCTTATTTTTAAAAATTTAATTTATTTTTTGTTAGTTTTTAAGTCCCAAACTGTTTCCCTCCCTCCTTCCCCACTGCCCACTAGAGAAACCACATATATATAATAGATATAATATATTATATATATGATATATTATATATATAAAATATGCAAAACCATGCCATGCATTCTCCTCTCCTCTCTTCCCCTTGCCTCTCCCCTCTCCCCACCCTTACCCTATGCCGTCTTCTTTCCCCTCCCCTTTCCTCCTCTCCCCTCCTCTCCAGAGGTCCATGCCTGGGATTTCATAGGCACAGAGAACTCCAGTTAGGGAACTATCTTTACCAGTGCACATCAATATATACTTTGTACCTTAAAGTCTTAGAGAGTGACCTTGAGAGGTAAAGGGACTTGCCCAGGGTCAAACAGACAGTATATGCCAAAAGCAGCTAGACTTGAACCCAGGTCTACCTGGCTCTGGAGTCTGCTCTCGACCCACTGCACCATATTTGCTCTCAAGGGGATAAAGGAGAAGACAAGAGGAGAGGCTGGTTCTGTGATTTCATGTGCGAGAAGAGCCCTTGGTGCAAAAGCTACCTCTACCAATGCAGATTTTATACCCTTTTGAGACTTATGAAATTTGGAGAGTTGGCTGGAGATATCATAGATTATTGCATTATAAATGCATTAGATCTGAGCATAACAAAGAGCTCTGTGAAGTCCTAGGGGATTGGCTATTCCTAGCCTGGGAAATTCAGGGAGCCTTCCAGAGGAGGTGACATTGGAGCTGGGCTTCCTAACCTTGTGTGCATTTTACATATGGGGGTAATCCTGTTGGGAATTTCTGGAATTCACACAAATACAGAAAAAAAGTGTCCTGGGAAAGGTCATCATAAGACAAAGCTTAGAAAGAGGTTCTGGGGGGGGGGTCTCTAGATCTGATGAACAAACCTCACTGCATCTCCTCTTTTCCACATGAAAAATGAGGGAACCAAAGTCTTAAATGAGCCTCCAGCTCTGATCATCTATGGTTCTAACTCACTAGACTTTTTCTGGGAGCAGTCAGGTGCTTCCTGGTCTCCTGAAATGGCCACTGGTGCCATCCATCTTAGAAGGTCAGGTCATGAGCCAGAGAAAGGGTCAGTAATCTTTCTATACCTAAAGCAAGAGAACCCTGGCCTATATGACCTCTATTTGACCTCTCCCAGCATGTGTCTCTATCACCATCACCATCACCATCACCATCACCATCACCATCACCATCACCATCACCATCATTTTCTTTGTTCTTTCCCCAGAGCTAGAACTACCCTTCCCATTGTCTACAGCTAAGCCATTGATCGACCCCAGACCTCAACACTTCCGGCTGAACTTCACTATCACAAACTTACTTTTTTCTGAAGATTTGACACTCCCTGACTCAGCCAAGTATCAGGAGAACAAAAATAGCATCGAAGATGAGGTGAGGTTCCAGCCCTTCCATTGCGCTTCTCAGGAGAGCCATAGCCAGCACCCAGCAGGGATCTCCAAGCAGGCCCTTCCCTGACCTTTCCCCCAGAGCATGGGCCACATCAGAACTTCAGCAGAATCCTGTATAGCCTTTATCTCTATGTTCCCTGGAGAATAAATAGAAGACATTTCAGTCTAAAGACTCTCTAAGAGGATGGGGTCAGGAGGGCAACACACAGGGCTTGTGGAGGTGGGGAGGTAGGAGGGTTTCCCCCACCCCAAACTGTTTTTTTAAATTTATTTTTGCTGGACATATGACTTCATTGATATAAAAATGTCTCAGTGAAGTGATTACCTCTACCAAAGCATATCAATACTTAACCTGCAACTTATAGGAAGTTGCCTATTAAGTGAAGTAGCTAGGGTAGTATGCTGAATTTGGGGTCAGGAGGACAAGGGTTCAAATCCTAAGACACTTGCTTGTCACCCCCAGCAAGCCACTTAACTCCTAGCCCCCACTTCCTCATCTGTAAAATGCTGGAGTTGGACTTGATATCCTTGAAGGTCCCTTACAGCTCTGAATTTAGGATACTATGGTTTGTCTAGCTAGCATCACATAGCCAGTATATCATAGAAGGAACTCAAACTCAGGTCTTCCTTGACCCCAGGTATGCCATGCTACCTCTAGTGGGGCAGGATAAAAGACAGCAGAGAAGAGACTCAAGGAAGGGAATGGACAGAAGAAATAGGATGAAGAGATAGAAGTGACTTTGGACACCATTTAGCCAGCCCCTTCATGTTACAGAAGGGATGCTGAGTCTGAAAGGGGGTCCACGATTTACCCAAGATGACTTTGTTAGTGAGAAGGAAACAAGTTTGACCCTAAAACAGGAAAGGAAAGTCCCTTCTAGAAAACTAGACTGCACCTGGGATGGTCCCTGGTACCCAGGAAGGTGAGCTCAGCCCATCTCTTATATTCATCTAGGCCCACCTGGGCCTAGACAGAGATGCTAGCCCAATAGCATGATTTTGCTTTTTTTAAAGTAATTTTTTCTTGGGCACAATCTGGACTGAGGATTGTATCCCAGGAAATTTTCCTTTTTCTTACAGCTAAACCATCTCTTCAGAAACAGCAGCATCAAAAGCTATTTCTCTGATTGTCAAGTACAGACTTTTAGGTGAGGTTTCTCCCTGGGAGCAGGTCCATCTAAGACTCCACTTCTCCTTAACTTCGCACCCCCACAATTCCAGGAAGCAGCTCTTGGTAGAGACCAGTTCCCAGAACAGAACACGTTCAGGACAGGGTATCCCTTCTAGCCCTTTCTCTGGCGTGCCTCAGGAACCTGTTGTTTCCCTCTTCCCTTTTCCTTCCTCCCCTCCCTTCTAAAATCTGCCCCAAACCAGCACCCAGGGAAGGGTGTCTCCTGGCCTTCTAGGTCCTTGGGTTCAACTTTTTGACTGGGTCCAAAGTCAAGATCTTTTCATTAAACAGATTTGTTCTGTGAAGTTTGGATTCAGTCAAAGAGCCACACTTGAGGACCTAAAGGGTCACGTGTGGTCTTAGGGCCACAGGTTCCCCACCCCTGGTACAGGAGATACAGAAAGCAGCAGGCCTATGTTGCCAAACTGCCTGAGAGACTAATCAGTTGTTCATTCAATCAGTCAATCAACAAGCATTTATAAATCTCCTACTATGTCCCAAGCAGTGGGACAGGTGCTGGGGAATATAAATCCAAAAATACACAAATAAAGCAGTCTTTGCCCTCAAGCAGGTTACAGTCATCGACCATTCAATAAGCTTTCGAGCAGAATATTCTATGCATTAGACACAGTGCAGAAGATACAAAAAATAAAGCAGGCCATGTCCTCAAGGAGCTTATAATCTAGATCCATATGAGTATTCACAAAACACTTAAGAAAGAAGTCTAATATTTTGGGGGGGCATTAGCAGCCTTACGGTGCAGTGAGAAGAGGGCCTCCATCTGGGAGGTTCCTGCCAGGGCCAGAGGCCTGCTCAGTGCAGCCCAGTTCCCTTGAGGCCATTGCTCAGGTCCCCCTCCTCCCCAGCTGCCTCCTTCCTCTCTCATTCGCTGACCCCACTCACTCTTCTTTAGGCGTGTGTCTCCTGGCAGCCACACAGGGGTGGATTCTTTATGTGAGTTCACATCAACTTCTCCAGGACAGAGCTTTGACAAGGCTGCTGTTTATGAAGAGTTCCTCAGACTAACAAGCAATGGCACCAAGCTAAAGGACTTTACTCTGGATCGGGACAGTGTCCTGGTGGATGGTGAGGGAGTGAGGTGGGAGGCTGGCCCTCCATCATGGTCTCTCTGTCCTTTTAAGGGGGTTCTTGGGGAATGAACACTGATGGGATGTGAGGAGGGATGAGGAATTCCTGGAATGCTAGACTTCTGGCATCTCAATCCTAAAAGACTCCCCTTCAACATTTTCTAATGCCTATATTCCCTCTTCCCTCCCTGACTGCCCCACTCCATTGCCATCTCTGTCCCCTACCATCATCTATCTCCATGATCCCCATATCTTTTTCTTTGTCCCCTATGGTCTTTCCACCTCTTGTCCTCTCAGCCAACCCTTCCTCACCCATTCTAGTTCCCCAGGTCAAGACCATAGGTTTCTTATCTTTATTCCATATTTCTCTGTCCTCAGAGTATCCTACCAACAGAATAGATGGAACTAAGAAAAGTGGTGAGTGTGGCATCAGCTTTGCCCCATGCCAGTTCCCTGGGGGGAGGAGAGCCGAAGCTGATCCTTAAACATAGGAGAAGTGGGGGGAGGGCACTCAATGTTGAACATCCAAGAACACTGTCTTGGACTGTCCTCACCAGGCAAGTGGACAGTGATCATCCCAACCAGTTGTCAGATGTATCTCCACTTGCTGAGCACCTTGTGAAGGGAGGTGGCCATAGAGATTGTGCTGTGCCCTGCACCTTAACCCATTCCCCTGTCACTAGATATGACTCAATATCACTGTCCCCTTTCCCTGTTCTGACCTTGGGTCTCTGCACTATCGACCTTCCTTGTCTCAGGGTTGTGTCACTAGATTCTTCTGCCTCCAAGAGATCTTTACCAGCTCCTTTTCTCCTATGCCCTGAGCCCCATCTCCTTTCTCTAAATTCTCTCTCATAGTCTGACCACCCTCTCTCCCCTAGGTCAGCTTATTATGAAGGACAAAGGTCTGGTGGTGTGGGAGGTGGGGGGATGCTCTGGGTTGAGTCCTTCAGCCCCCAGCCTCCAGCCTCCCCAGGTATTTCTCTTTGTCCCCTCCCTTCCCATAGGGTGGGAATTCCCAAGAACACTTCCCACTCTGCTGTCCCCCCATCCCCATGATGGCCCCTCAGCATCACCTCTTTTTCTCCCAGGCATGCCTTTCTGGGGCATCATCCTCATTTGCCTTGGTATGTTCCTGGGACTCATGGCAAGTCTTATGATCTGCTTTATGGTAAGAGAACTTGGGGAACAACTAAGTACCAGTAAGGATTGTGTATGTGAGATAGTCAGAGAGATTATCCCTATGAGAGGAAGTCTTTGTGGTGGCACAGTGGGAAGATCACCGTACTTGGAGCCAGAGGACCTGGATTCAAATCCTGCTCATAGATGTGACCATCATCAAGAGCCCTCTATGGACTTCAGTTTCCTCATCTGTATAAGATAGAGAGATTGGAATAGATGGGCTCCAATATCCCTCCCAGCTCTAAATTTGTGATCTCATGACCCGGTATGCCTCTCAGAGAGTCAGTGAGCATATGTGTGTGAGAAGGTAGGTGTGGTTATGGTTGCACATATGCACCCTCCTGTAGGAAAGGAGTAGTCAATGGGAACCAGAGAGTAATTTAGGAAGTGTAAGGAGTGTGTGTCTGTTAATGTGTGAAGGAGGAGGGTGAGTGTGCCTGAGTGAGAACTGGAGAGAGATGTCAGTGTGTCAGAGACTGGGAAAGAGAGTGAGAAAATGCACAGTGCCCTGCCCCTAAGTAGGTGCTTAACAAATGCTTATGGAGCAGAACTGAAAATGGAGGGACAGCATTGGAGAGAGAAATAATCAGAGACAGATGTAGAGAGACAGAGACCAAGATAGTCAGAAAGAGACAAAGATTGAAACAGAGATGGAGAAAGGGGTAAAGATGAAGAGACAGGCAGAAACTGAGGCAGAAGCAGAGCTAGAGATAGAAAGAGACAGAGACAGAGATAGAGAGAATGAATTCACCTAGGAGAAAGTTCCAGATTGTCTTCCTTCAGACTCTCCCTATTCTGTTCTCAATCAGTGGAGAGTTCTCTCAAGGAGGCTCATGAATACTCTACCTGGGTGCTTTCTCCTAAGGCTGACCTTAGGTTCTGGGGTAGGGCTGGGAAGAAATGTACAAAACTAACAAGGAAGACCAGTTCCAATACCCTTGGGTGCTGGCTATGCTCCTGGGGTTCACCAGGGCTGCCTTCATGCCTCCTCTGGGGAGCAAGGCTGGGTCCACAGCTATGCACAAGATTCTCTCAGCAAGGGTCATGCCCTCATAACTCCTTACCATCCTCCCTCCCTCAACCCTGTATAGGTCACCACATGCCTGAGGAAAAAAAAGGAAGATTACAAGGTCCAAAGACGAACCATCGGCTCTTACCTCTCCCACCTAGACCTGAGGAAAATACATTAATGATGGACTACACTAAAGATGTAACACATTTTACCAGTTAATATCCTGGAGTATACTGGAATAAACATGGACCTTGCTCATTCTGGATTGGCCAGAATATATTGACTCTGCCTCTTTCTTACCATTTGCCATGGGGTGGGTGAATTCTCAGGAGAACATACAGGGACTGGGGAGAGAGAAGTCTAGAGTCTAGGGTTCACTAAACCTCCTCAGGGGTCATCATTCCTCTCTGGCAGTGTGCCAGGCTCTCATCTGTTTCATCCCATTGCCAAAGTCGAGGAAGCGAAGCTTGGAGGATGAAGGAAAAGCCCAATGCCCATATTGGTCCTGAACACAATGGCTAGGGCTAATTGATCAGATAAGCACCCCTGAAAAACCAATTGGCTAGCAATATGCACTGCTGGAGGAGCCAGAAAACCCTGGATTCATTGGCTCCAGGACCCTTCCAATGTGTGATTCCCCCAACCCCTTGCTTCAAATCAAAGAACCCTTGTCTCCCTTTCCCACTCTGACCTACTACTGGCATGTGATCATCCACCTATCCCTATTTTCTAAGGGTTTTTCCTTGCTCACCAGCTTCACATCACCTTTGCTCACAGTCCTAGCTTCCTATTCCTCAGTAGCCTTCCATCTTGCCCCTTCCATCCATCCTTCCAAAGATTCCCCAACTGCTGTCTATCTCACCCTGATCTTTACTGTGACCAGCTCATCAGGCTCCCACTATAATCTCCAAACCAACTTCCCACTACCCTCCTGTTATGGCCCTTCATGGCTATAACCTTCAGTTACCTTCCCCCTTCTGTGATCAGCCTCCTCTTTTGACCTTCCTGACTTCAACATGGCTACCCATTCCATTATTTCTAGCTTATTCTCTGTCTGGGCCAGTAACATGAGAGATTTGGGCTATACAATCCAAGGAAGGAAGATACCTCTAGCCTGGCATTTTATTAGCCTGTGGGGAGACTTCCCATCACCAAATTCCTTCCTTAAACTCTCTTCTATGTCACCTGCTCCTTCAGGGCAGCTTCATGGCCTCCCTAAGCCCTCAACTCTGTTCCAACTGATTGCATGTTTCCTTTGTCATTTTTGACCCTAGTGATCTTATATCTCTTTCCCTGAGCATATCATATATGACCCACTCTTGCCATTGGGAAAAATATTTTGGATTTTATCAAAGTAGGCATCCACCTGATGTCCAGATAGAGTAGGTCAGTCTATGAGTCCTTCTGCCTGAGTATTTCTTTCATTCCCTGTTCTCACCTATGTTTTGTCTAGAATTCATTTGGATAAAACAAGAACGTTGATAAGAATATACCATATCTTTTCAGAATCTCTTTATATTTGGTAACTTTCTAATGAGAACTGGAGGCTAGTAGCCAAGTGTCAAAGATAATGAATGACCTATTTTACTTTGGGACCTTGCATTAACCAAGGCTCTGTCTAAACAAGTTAGTTCTGGAATTTTGGATGGAGTCTATACCAGTCCAGTTCCCTGATCCATATTCCTGGATTGGATGTCAGGGGAATTTCAACTTAAGAAATGATACTATTAAACCCAAAGACCCCAGCTTTGGGGATAAGAACTCACTATTTGGCAAAAACTGCTGGGAAAACTGGGAAATAGTGTGGCTGAAACTGGGCATAGACCAATATCTTACACTATATACGAAAATCAAGTCTAAATGGGTGCACGATTTAGATATAAAGGCTGATACTATAAGCAATCTGGGAGAGCAAGGAATACTTTACCTGTCAGATTTATGGAGATGGGAAGTTTTTTTGGACCAAACAAGAGTTAGAGAGCATTATGAAACCCCGAATGGATAATTTTGTTTACATAAAATTGAAAAATTTCTGTACAAATAAGGCCAATGTAACCAAGAGTTAGGGGGAAAACTGGGAAAGAATTTTTACAACCGGTGTCTGTTATTTATTAGAAATAAAGGCCTCATTTCTAAAGTATACAGAGAACTGAGTCAAATCTATAAATACAGGTCATTAGAGGTGGCTAGGTGTGCAGTGAATAGAGCACTGGCCCCTGGAGTCAGGAGAACCCGAGTTCAAATCCAGCCTCAGACACTTTACACAAAAAAAGTAGCTATGTGACCTTGTGCAAGTTACTTAACCCCAATGGCCCTGCCTTCCCCCCTCCAAAAAGAAAAAAAAAACCCAAAGAATACAGGTCATTCCCCAACTAATAATTGGTCAAAGGCTACGAATAGGCAGTTTGCAGAGGAAGAAATTAAAGAAATCTATAAGCATATGAAAAATGCTCTAAATTACTATTGATTACAGAAATACAAATCAAAGCAACTCTGAGGTACCACATCTCACCAGTCAGATTGACTAAGATGACAAAACAGGAAAATGATAAATGCTGAAGTTGATGTGGACAAATTGAAACACTAATGCATTGTTAGTGGAGTTGTGAACTGATTCAACCATTCTAGAGAGCCATCTGAACTATGTCCAAATATATAAGTCCATACCCTTTGACCTAGCAATATCACTTCTAGGGCTGTATCTAAAAGAGATCATAGAAGTGGGGAAAGGACTTGTATATACAAAAATATTTGTAGCGGCACTTTTTGTGGTGGCAAAGAATTGGAAATCAAGGGGATGCCCATCAACTGGAGAATGTCTAAACAAGTTGTGGTATGTGAATGCAATGGAATACTATTGCTGTATTAGAAATGAGGAGCAGATGGACTTTGTATACAATTACAGACACATCGCATGTGTGATGACTGACTTTGATAGACTGGGCTCTTCTTGGCAATGCAAGGTTATAAGACAACTCCAAAAGACTCAAGATGGACAGGGATATCCACATCCAGAGAAAGAACTACGGAGTCTGAATGCAGACTGAAGCAAACTACTTGTTCTCCTTTTTTTGTTTCTTCTTTCTTATTGTTCACTCCATTGGCTATAATCATTCTTTTGATTACATGCTTCCATGGGTGGGGGGGGGGGGATGGAGGGAGGAAAGGGATAAAATTTGAAACTCAAGGGATTGTGGAACTGAATGCTGTAAATTAAAAGTAAATAAATAAATTTTTTAAAAGACTAAAATAAAATAAGCTCATACAATAAAAAAGAAACGATACTGTTTATGTCCTCTAGTAAATGCTTTACCCTTTCATTCAATTCATTCATTTATATTTCTTCACACATGCATGCATTCATTCATTCCCCAAGCCCTTGTAAGGTCAGGTGATTCTCAAGATTTAAAAGATGGATCTTGGGATGAAGCAGGCAACCTCTTTGTGACTATGGATCCATTCACTGATCAACATAGTCACCCCAGAATAGCAGTAGTCATGGTTTCCAATGATTCCCTTTGGTGGATGAACTGTCTATGTGAACCATTGAAGGAGAAAGTGAAGTGGCAGGGTGGTCTCCCCAAGGAGGAATTGCATTATTGAGGAGAAATGAGGATGAATAAACTCCCCTTCTTCCTTCCCTACATTCTTACATATGTCCCAACCAATTGCTGGATCACCAAATTCCCCAGCAAAAGTACCCAGGTTCATCTGCCAAAACCTGAGACTCCCTGGCGCCCACCACCATCTCTGTGATCCACTCTGTCAAAGCCTCTTTTTTTTGTAGTTTATATATTTTTTTTTAGTTTACATCATTAATTTCCACAATATTTTGAGTTACAAATTTTCTCTTCATTTCCCCCTACCCACCACCCCAAAACAGCAATCCCACTGGATATCCCGTCCCCCAATCTGGTCTCTCCTATATCTTCTCCCATCTCCCCTCTGACGTTCCAGTAAGGCATGGTGGATTTCTATACCCCAGTGCCTGTATATCTTATTTCCCATTTACATGTAAAATAATAATAATAGTAATATGTATTTTTTAAACCTTTGATTTTAAACCTTTGAATTCCAGATTCCCTACCTCCATCATCACCCACTCTTACTGGGAAGATAAGCAATACAATATAAGTTGTACATGTGTAGCTATGCAAAACATTTCCATAGTGGATATATTGGAAAAGACTGACTATGTGTCCCCCCTATCCCATCCCACTCTCCCCTTGTTCTAGTCTCTACTTTGACCCTGTCCCTTTTCAAAACTGGGTGCTTCCACCTTCCCTTCCCCCCAGTCTGCCCTCCCTTCCATCACCCCCTTCTCATCCCTTTCCCCCCTACTCTCCTGTAGGGTGAGATACCCTATTTAGTGTGTATGTCATTCCTTCCCTAAGCCAAATTCATTGAGAATAAGGTTGACTCATTCCCTTTTGCCTTCCTGTTCTTCCCCTCCATTGTGACAGTTTTCCCTTGCCTCTTTTATATGAGATAATTTACCCCCATTCTATCTCTCCCCATCTGCTCTCATTATATTTCTCTCTCACCTCTAAATTAAACCTTGTAAGTATCATCCCTTCCTAATCAACCGGTCCTGTACCCTCTGTCTATGTATACCTGTGCACATATATACACATACTCACATATGTATTCATGCACCCTCCTATATAGACATATATGTATGTATACACACACACACACACACATATATACATACATACATTTCTATTCCCTTCAAATGTTCTCATTCTGAGAAAAGTTTCATAAGTTACAATGATAGTTTTTCCATGTAGGAATATAAATAGTTTAACTTTGATAAGTTCCTTATGTTTTCTTTTCCCTTTTTACCTTCTCAGGCTTCTCCTGCTTCTTGTATCTGAATGTCAAATTTTCTATTCAAATCTGTTTTTTTCATCAAGAATACTTGAAAGTCCTGTATTCCACTGAATGACCATGTTTTCCCCTGAAACATGATACTCAGTTTTGCTGGGTAGGTGATTCTTGGTTTTAATCCCAGGTCCTTTACCCTCCAGAATATCATGTTCCAAGCCCTTCTATCCCTCAGTGTAGGGGATATCATGTTCCAAGCCCTTCTATCCCCTGTGTTATCCTGATTGTGTTTCCACAATATTCAAATTGTTTCTTCCTGGCTTCCTGCCATCTTGACTCTGCCCCCTCTACTGTCCACCTTTAACATTTTTTAACTGCCAGTATATACTCATTTTTATCGATGTTTTTATTTAGCTAATGTATTTTGGTTGTATAAAGCAGTAGTTAATTACTCCCCCCATTTTTTTATTTTAGCAACTAGGCTGTAATATCTTTATTATAAGGGGTATGCCTGTAATTAATATTACTTTAAAAGTGATCACAGAAAGATTGAAATAAATTGTTAGTGGCAGGAACATTATCAGCATTCAGTTGTGTCAGAATGCCCATTGAAGCAAAAAACTGTATCATATGGTTGAGCACATTTTTTACTGTGTCCCCTGTCTGAAGGGAAGCAAAAATAAAAGAAGAAAAAATTATCTATTATTATATGCATATATGATAATGTATGAAAGGGAGGATAATGAGTTACATCCATCCCATGTTGGTCAACAATGAGTAGCAAAGTAATAAAGGCAACACATTGAGTGCAGATTTTAATGAATCTGCCTAGCTTGTTCCCTAGTTACATGGAATTATTTACATAGAGTATATGCATTTTGATAAAAACAAGAGTAAAATAATGTAGTACTAAGAATATTTGGGGGAAAAGTTGAGAAAGCTTGAACTTTTGGTTAATAGTCATGTTATTTTAGATAAAGAGGCCTAGGAAGTGAAGAATGAAATGCAATATAGGTAGTGGCCTTTATCTTACAAGAGCTTGTAACTTATGAAAAAGAACTGTATTCTGAGTGTGTTTAACAGTATCAAATATGTTGGCATATGTACACAGAATATTTGCTATCTGATTCAATATTAAAGGGAAAAGAAAAAATCATTTAACTTAAGTGATATCATAGCTAAAAGCTTTGTAATATAAGCAGGAGTAAAGTGAGTAATAATAACTTTATAATTAGAATCAATGTAGTAAGCTATATTTCTAGTGTTAAGATTTATAAATAATCATCAAACTTTTGTGAGAAAAGAAAAAAATTAGTTAAAATCTTATAACTTAATAGTTCTGTGTATACTTTAGAGCAAAACAAACTTTTAAAATTGAGATTATTAAGACTAAGTTGTTATAAAATTTTTCTTAAGTAACATAAATTCCCAAAGGATGATAAAAATTGAATTCCTAGATAATTGTGGAATTCTTTATAAATCATAAAGTGTTTTATTCAAAACGATATAGCAAAATGTCTTTAAGTGTCATACATCCCCAAAGTATTATTAACATACTAATTTTCTAGATGATTGCAGAATTCTTTAGATATTAAAAGGTGTTTTAGCCAGAAAAGGTATAGTAAATGAATCTGATCATAGTACTTTAAAAGCTATTGTTATTAGAATCTTCTTAAGGTGAGCCTTCAGTAGTTAAAAAATTTCTTTCACCAAATCATGTCTCCATAGCCAATTACAATTAAAATGTTTTATTCCCATAGAGCTGTAATAAACAATAAAGATTTACTAGGTTTCTCCTACATAAAGAATTTTATTTAATATTTTTCTTTCTCAAAGCCAAATTAACAGAAATCTTTTTAATATTTTGCAAATTTCTTAGCAAGTTACAATTAAAACAAGTTCCTTTCTCAGGCTGAATGACCTTGCCTCTACAGATAGTTTCCATGGGCTTTTGGCAGTTTTACAACATAAGTAAGATTGATATGGATTCTATGCAAGAGACTGGGGGGGTTAATGCTTATTCCCCTGTGTTGCTAACTCTCACACATGGAGGAGGAATGTTCTGAATGGGCAGAATTAATCCAAAATAAAGTTTTCACCCAGTCTCCTCCTTTCTATATACATTAATCAATCATCAATTTTAAGTTTTTAGCATTAAAACAATAAAATAACTCAATTGATAATCTTACAAATTCCAAATAACTGAAAATTAAATTTAGTTGTTACCTCCTCTCTAACTTCAAGTAGATATGTAAATACCTGATTTTCTATATGACATATATAAACATTATAAGATGTAAGTGACATAACTGTTTTTAAACAAGTTCCTTAACTTTTAGTTCCAACAAAATTCAGAATAAAAATTTGCTTATCTAACACTATTTCTGGCTTACAACGATCCCCACATATAATGACATCAATCTTATTTTCAAATCATCACTTGCAAAAATTAATGATAAAAATTGGGCTTATTGAGTGCAGAGGTTTTTCTCTCCTCACGGCTGCAGGGCCTGATAGTGGATGTAGGGGTTTGAATTGGAGAAGTCTATCTGCTTCCTTAAAGGTGTGGGCTTCAGGGTGCCTCAGGGGTATTGCTAGTGGGGTCCTTGATAACTTTAATATGTTTCCTCCCTTTTGCCAAACTGGGGAGGGTAACTTAAATTGCTTATTAATCTTCAGCATTCTCTTTTTAGCCTAATCTGGGAAGAGAGGCTTCAATGAATTTTTACAAAATTGTTTTTTGCTGACAAGACTTTTACTCCAGTCAATTGTATTTATGTGTCCACTCCTTAAACCCTTCTTTGAAAGTGAGAGCTTTGACTCTTCCAACAAAGAAGGAGTTGAAAATGGTGCCATATCCCTTTTTCCCCTGTACTAGAGCTCAAAACTTCATGTTTTTTTATCAAATCTTTATCAGATCTTAGAAAACATCCCAATTTGTCTAAATGCCAAATAGAATAATATATTCTGACTTATCTTTAGCATCAAATTAGGAATGACACTTTTTAGAACAATGAGGGCTAGGCTAGTAGTTAGCAGTTAGTGACTAGGCTAGAGGTCTGGGCCCAGCCACAATGTAAGGCTTATTGCCTCATGCAAATGCCTTATCCAATGAGACAATTTAATCAAGAGTCCAAGGGAAGTTCCCAGAGCATGTACCTCAAGGACTTAAAGAGAGCTGGAGGAGGCTCCCAGAGCCCATACCTCATCAGATACCACCCCTATATGGTCAAGGCCACTCTCTCTTTCAATCCTTATAACTTCATCTGGGCTTACCTGTAAGGCTGAGGACAGGAACTCAGCTATCCCTGTGCCTGTCACCACAATGACCCTCAGCACTAAAATCACAAACTTTGTCCCTCTTTCCTATCTAGTCATTCTTAGCCCTAAGCACCCAAGTACAGTAGCAGAGAGCAGCACAGATGCCCTACTGACCAATTCCTCTCCTACAGCTCCACTGTTGTCAGATTGGACTCCTGGAGGCTCAGGGGTCATCTCTGCTGATGTGATTCCCCTAGAGAAAACACCTAGTGGTCTGCCATATATAGGCTTTGAGAAAACCTCAGTGCTGTCCCTAACCACCTTAGTCATAGAAGCCATATTTGTAGTAAGCAAGATGACTAGAAACATCTCTGCATTTCCTCCAAAACTCAGCACCAAAACTGAAGTGAGACCTTCAGTTTCTCCTAGTACTAAGCTTAAGAGAAACCTTAGCAAGTTCTGAGGTTCAAACTGCCAGAAAGAAGCATTCTCTATCCAGGAGGCCCATGGTGACCACTTGATGTTGGATGAGGTACAAGTCTGGCTGCTGTGACCCAGGATGAGCTATGTGAGACCCAAAGTCTAGTGATCACTAAAATTTTACAGGAGAGTGATAGAATCTTTATTGTCTCTTACTACAGCAAAAGCCTCTAGAGCAGAAGCCATAACAGCATTTACCCTGAGCCTAGGACTAGGGGATACCCAGGCTTCCATGGGCATCTTATCCCTCCATTAGAAAGCAGTAGGACACACATCACTAGTCCTGACCCAGCTCTAAGCAAGCATTTTGCCAACTAAGAAATCACTGGGGAAGTCAGTACTGCTATAGTACTACAGTATTGCTCAGCTGCCTCTGTTTCCACAGAGCTGACTGAAATCACTGCATCAGCACCAGGGATTAATCAGCACACAGAGGTCTGTGGGTCTAAGTACATTTAGCCTGAAAGCCAACACTGCTCTGGCAGTTGGCTGTTGCTGTGACTTTAAGCTTTCCTTATCAACAGTCAGAATGTTTGTGTAAACAGTGTCAAAGTCAGTTGCCTAGCAACAGTCCCTCCAACATGTATAAATAAGCTCTACCTGCCTCTTTGTATTACCACTTTGGTTAGACCTCCCTAGACCCCATTCCTTTTCTACCTTTCTCCCCTACCCAAACTTGTAATATGACCCACAAACCTCCCAGTTCAAACTTGTCAACAAGTAAGTATTTAATTTCTAATTAAATGTCACATTAAGGAGTATTGATTTGACTTTGGAAAATACTTTGGATCAAGGAAATGAGAATTGTGTCTGGGTTGATGATGATGACGATGATAAAGTTAGTATTTTAGGGTTACAGAATTCTTTATAAATATTATCTAGTTTTAGCTTCACAAGGAAGTTTAATCTGATCCCCATTTTATAGATGGGGAAACAGAAGCCAACATAGATTAAGTGACCCTCACAGGGTTGACCCAATCTCGAAAGTGTCTGAGGCCATATTTGAATTAGATTTTCCTGATTCCTGATCTAGGATTCTCTCCACTTTGCTACAAGAATTTCCTTCTGTTGACATTTCTCTCTTTGGACCTCTATTTTGGGCCCTTTTTCGACCTGATCTCTATTTACTCCCTTGTAGTAAAATCTAGTAGTCCTTGTAATAAGTTCATTTTCCTCTTTTTTTATTTTGTGAAATGCTGACATGTCCAATGATTCTGACAAATGTCAGGATTAACAGGACCAGAAAAGTATGATTTGGGACTTTACACAAAGTACATATGGGGACAACATATTTTTTATAGTGTTTCACAAGTCTCACCTTATGGATCTGTGGATCCATCCATTCATTTTAAAAAATTCATTCTTAAATTTTGAATTTCAAATCCTCTTCCCTCCTTTCAGCCTTCCCCCCACTCATTGAGAAGTCAAGGTAACAAAAATATGGAGTTGTTTGGTTACTAGCCTATTAGATTATATAAAAGGTGGTTCAAAGATATTTGTTCTTTTTGAAGCTAAATTATACTAAGACTTTAAGTGTGTGTGTGTGTGTGTGTGTGTGTGTGTGTGTGTGTGTGGAGAGAGAGAGAGAGAGAAAGAGAGAGAGAGAGAGAGAGAGAGAGAGAGAGAGAGAGAGAGAGAGAGAGAGAGAAGGGGGTGGAGGGATGGAGGGACAGGATGTCAGGCCAGTCTTGAAGGCTGTCACGTCCACCCTTATCTAGTGTTCCCATTTCACACTGGACGGGTTGTACACCCTCTTGTGCTTAGTTCCCTTTGCATCACTACTACTATCAGGGTGAGTAAGAATTCAGGGTGCTCTGTTCCCTGCACGTCTCGGAGAGTGGTGAGCCAGCATCTGGTTGGCCTGGGAGCAGCTGCAAGAAACTAGCTGCTTCTACCTGCCTAAGTGGAGTTGGCCCTCAACAGTCATCTAGTCTAACTCCTGCTGTCATTTTGAGTTGAAGACACTGAGACCCAGAGTCACATAAGTAGGAAGTGAGACAGTTAAGATTGAAGCCTTTGCCTTCTTTCTCCACATCCAATATTCTTTCCACTGCATTGGGTTGCCAGAGGAATAGGTTTATATGGCTAAATGTTTCCTGAAGGATTCATTAGTTAATTCACTCTTCTGAGTTTACTTTGGAAGAAAGAATTAGGACACTTTCAGCTGAGTGTCATTAATGGTGATGATCATGGCTTTAATTTTTTTTATTAGAAAACATTCAGTATTAGCAATTGTTTAAAGCATGCCTTAAGGAAAAAGAAAGGCAAACATAGGTTTGCCAGTACATCAAAGTATCAAAGAACCAAAACCCAAAGGCAAAACCATAGAGATGCTGCTGTTGCCAATGATAGTGATATCATGGTTTATATCTGTAGCATCCAAAGGATGATCTTCATTACTATTTATCATTTATATAGCACTTTAGGGTTCAGGAAGCACTTTGTAGATATCAACTCATTTGGATAAACACTTCTGAACCTCAGGCATGGGAATGTCTCTCTTTTTCATCATGATGTTGAGAGATGGGAGAGGCTGAGCAAAGTTTGGAGGGTTAGAGGTTCCCTCATGGATGCAATGAATAGGGCCAGGATCCTGAATTTTCCTCCCAAGGACAACACCACCTGGGTGTCCCTGAATGTGCTGAATGACACACAAGCAGCATTTTAGACATCTCTCCTCTTTTGTGTAGTTGGGGCCTTGAGTGTAGAATGAGGTACACTGCAGAAATGTCCCAAGAGGGTTCTCGGGAATTTAATTCCATGGAGAGTACCCTGCAGCATCTGGTGAGACATGACTCCCTTCTGCCCCCTTTGCCAAGCTGCTTTCCTCAGCCCTAAGTACTGAGACTGGATCTAAAAGTCCCCCTCTCTCCTTTCACTTTCAGCTCCATTCTGTGTTTGCAAAGACTATTGCTTCCCACTATTGTGTTTGCAAATTGACCTTGCTGAGGTGAGATCACTGGCTTCATCAAGCATGGGTGCCCTTCAGAAAGGAGATGTCTCCAGCCTGCTCTAATGTGGGTCCAGGCAGATTTTCCAATTCCTCAATGAATTTATCCACAGCCTCTTGCCACATGATCTCAGGGAGGTGAATTCAGACTTGGAATTTTGGCAGTTCCCCACAAAATCCCTATTTCACCATCATCCATTTCCATGTTTGCCTCAGGTTTCTCAGGGGTGGCTGTCTGTACTTCAGGAGTTGTTATCAGATTTTTCAGGTCCCATTTCTGGCTTCTGATGCCCCTTATTGTCTCCATTCCCAGCCCTTTGAAAAGAGGAACAGCAACTGGAGTGACTTTAGCTGGTGCTCTCAGGAGGGATTTGGAGAACTCTGTCTTCAGCAGAGAACAGCTGTATTGGAGGCTAAGTGACCAGACCACGAATGTCACCAGACTGGGGCCCTATGTCCTGGATGACAAAAGTCTGCTTGTGAATGGTGAGCACAAGTGCTTTGCACATAGTAAATGCTTGATAAATACCTTTTTCATTCATTCATTAATCCATCCGTCCATCAGTTCATCCATGCACCCATCCATCTATCCATTCAATGATAAGTAGCCTAGGTCTGCAAATGAACTTCTTTGTTTTAGTTCCTCATTTCAAGGGCTGGAGCCACGTGTCCCCAATTCACTCTCTCTTTTGAGATCCAGATTTCTTTCTTTTGCTTACCCAGGTATCAGGGATGCTATGATGCAGATTTCTTACATTCTTCTTCTTAGGAAGTGTCTCTAGCACATGGGAGAGACTAAGCTGTCAATGAGATCTTTGGAGGGGAGGAAATTTTGTGCTGCCCTGAAATACAACTAATCCCTGACCTGGATCTTCTTCCCATCTTCCCTGTGCTGCCACTTTGACTCCCCTTTTTCTTGACCCTATTGGCCCCAGATCTTCTCTCCTCAAACTTTTGTCTTGCTTTACAAGGTGGGTGTCTCTCTTTCTCTCTCCAGATTATAATCACCTGGCCTTTGCCTTCCATGTTAAGTACTTCAACTTCCCCACACTTCTGAGACCCCTGTTGGGAAGGAAACAGCTCATTTATTCTGCCCTCCATTCCCAACCCTGAGTTGTAGGATGGATAGAGAGGAAAAGAGAAGGAAGGGTGGGGGTGTACAAATGACTGTGGTCTTCAAACTTTGCTGTTTCTGCCTCTAGCACCATCATTCTCTCGGTTCTATAAATAAGATTGAGTTCTGGGCCTCAGTTCTCCTTTGGCAGACCAAGCTTAGGATTGAGTTGACCCTCCCAAATTGAACTCAATCATTGAGCTGAGTAGAGACATCTTTCTCAGTGTCCCAAAGGGCTTCTAATGTCCCTCTAAAATACTCTCATGGTGAGAGATATGTTCTAGTGGGTTCCATTGAGACAGTAAGATATAATAGAAAGAGCATCTTAAACTTGGAGTCAGGAGATTTTGTTTCAAATGCTGATTCCAATGTGCTTTGTGACCCTTCACAAATCACTTAAGCTCTCTGAGCCTTGATTTCTTTACCTGTCCAATGGGAGCCGTAATGATTGCTATGTCTCTGGGTTGCAGTGAGGAAGGGAGTTTGTAAATCTTAACTTGCTATCATAGAACTGTGGTGGTGGTTGTCATGCTTCTTCTCAATCATAACATTCCCTAAGGCCCATGCCTTGGCTCTTTGTTATTCTAACTACAAAATCCTTTGGAATGCTCTTCCAAAAGCAGAGCTTCAGTTTCCTCTCTGTGCTGAAGGTTCCAAAAGCATCATCTGTTTTCCCATGAACTCCCAACTCTTTATCTCCAAGTTCCTCTGTCCATTTGCAATCGATCATGTGACTGCTGCCTGAAACAATATTCCCGGTTTGAACTCTTCCTCATGCCTTCCCTATCCACTAATTTCTCTATCATGTATATCACTATTTTACCCTTCCCCTAGGTTTTCATGTGGAAAGCCTTTTTTGCTGCATCCATATGCTTCCCAGTCTATCCAGTCAGTCACATGGATTCTTCTGAAGAATTCTCCATTGCCACTAGCACCATACCTTAGTCTGGGTTCTTAATAGTCTTACTCCTAGATTGCTTCATCAACTTCTTTTTTTTTAAACAAATGCTTTATTAACTTCTGTTTTACATCATTCATTTCTGCCAGATTTTGAGTTACAATCATTTTCCCCCCATTATTCCTCTACCCAACCTCCCAGAATAGTAGTCCCACAAGATATCGCTTCCTCCAATCTGCTCTCTCCCATACCCCCATCGACTTTTCCATTAGAGGAAGGTGAATCTTTGTGTCCCAATGCCTGCACATCTTATCTCCCAACTACAAGCAAAAGAGTATTAATAATAGTATTTATATATATTTGAAACATTTAATGTTAAGACCTCTAATTTCAGATCCATTTCCTTCCTCCCTTGTCACCCATTCCCTCTGGGGAGATAAGTAATTCAGTATATGTTGTACATGTCTAGCTATGCAAAACATTATCATAGATATATTGTACAAGGCTGCTTATAATTCCCTCCCATTCATCCCACCCCCCACCTGGTCCATTCCCTACATGATCCTGTCCCTCTTCTATAGTGGGTACTTCCAACCTCCCCTCACCCCAAGGATGCCCTCCCATCCATCATCCCTCCTCTCGCCCCCCTTCCCCCTATCCTGCTGCAGATTGAGATATCCCATTTAGTATGTATGTCATTTTCTCCCTGAACCAAATTCAATGTGAATGTGGTTTTGCCTTTTAGCCTTCCTTATTCTCCCCCTCCTTTGCAACCACTTCCCCTTGCTTCTTCTACATGGGATAGTTTACCCTACCCTGTCTCTCCCCATCTCCTCTTGCCACTTTCCTCTCTCACCTCATAATTTCATCCTTGAGTATTCTCCCTTCCCAACAAATTCAACCTATGCCCTCTATCCATATATAACTGTAACCACATACACACACATTCACATATATATTCATATGACCACACCCCCTTCTTCCATTATTTTCATAGTGAGAAAGGTATCATCAGTCACAGTTATTGCTTTTCCATATAGGAATGAAAATAGTTCAACTTTGATAAGTTCCCCTTGATCTCTCTTTCCCGATTACCTTCTCAGGCATCTCTTCCTTCCTGTGTCTGGATGTCAAATTTTCTATTCAATTCTGGTTTTTTCCTCAAGAATGCTTGAAAGTCCTCTATTCCACTGAATGACCATATTTTCCCCTGAAACAAAAATACTCAGTTTTGCTGGGTAGGTGACCCTTGGGTTCATTCCCAGTTCTTTTGCCCTCTGGAATATCATATTCCATGCCCTTCGATCCCTCAATGTAGAAGCTGCCAGGTCCTGGGCTATTCTGATTGTGTTTCCACAATATTGAAATTGTTTCTTCCTGGCTGCTTGTAGCATTTTCTCCTTGATCTGGGAATTCTGGAACCTGGCTATAATATTCCTGGGAGTTTTCTTTTTGGGATCTTTTTCAGGAAGTGATCTGTGGATTCTTTCAACCTCTATTTTGCCCTCTGGATCTAAAACATCAGGGCAATTTTCCTTGAGAATTTCTTGAAGGGTGATTTCTAGGTTCTTTCCTGATCATGGCTTTCAGGTAGTCCAATAATTTTTAAATTGTCTCTCCTGGATCTATTTTCCAGGTCAGTGGTTTTTCCCATGAGATATTTCACATTGCCTTCTAATCTTTCGTTTGTTTGGATCTGCTTAACAGCATCTTGATTCCTCATAAAGTCATTAGCTTCCATTTGCTCCAGTCTAACTCTGAAGGAATGAATCTCCTCAGTGAACTTTGAGATTCTTTTTCCATCTGGCAAATTCGACTTTTTAAGGCATTCTTCTCCTCATTGCCCTTTTGGGCCTCCTTTGCCATTTGAGTTAGTCTATTTTTTTAAGGTGTTGTTTTCCTCAGTCAGGCTGTTGACCCTCATTTCATACTTTTCCTGCATCCTTCTCATTTCTCTTTCCAATTTTTCCTCCACTTCTTATTTGATTTTTAAAGTCCTTCTTAAGGTCCTCTATGGCCTGCAACCCACTCATGTTTTCCTCTGGGGCTTTTGGAGCAGGACTTCTGACCTCACAGTCCTTTTCCCGCTCTATGCCCCCAAAATAGGAGTCTAGGGTTGCATTTTTCTGTTTCCTTTGCCTTGGCATGTTGCCACTTAATTACTTGACTTTTGGGCTTGTTGCCACAGTATGTCTTTGCTACAGATAGGGGAATTTTCGTCCCGAACCCGTGTGGGGGGCAACTTCCATTTCTGGCAAGCTGTAAACCCACCCACGACTTCCACCCTAGATCACAGTCCAGATCCAGGGAGGTTAAAGCAAGAGCGATTACCCCCCAAGACTGATCACTGTATCTCCCCACGATTTGTAGGCTGGGAGCCATAGCTGCCTCTGAAAACTACAAAATGGCGTGTCTCCTCAGAGGCTTCTAGCCCCCAGGGGAGGGAGCTGACGCATTCCCCAAATACAGGTTCCAAAGTCCATAGGACACTAACCTCTTACTTTGTCCTAGGCATGTCTATGTTGATAATTCTGGAGTCTCCACAGCTCCTGGTGTTCTGGGGTTCCTCCAGCCAGCTGCTGGCCCTGCCGCCCTGGGGCTAAAACCTCGGCTCACAGGGACCTGGGCTCGGCTCGGCTCCTGCGCTCTGTGCGCTGCTAGGTCCCAGACCTCTGCGCTGGTCCTTCCTGCAGGGCTGCTGGGCTGTCCTCAGTGGGAGGTTAGCTTCTCTGTGTCATTCTGTGGGTGCTGGGGCTCCAGAAGTTGTTCAGAGTCCCCTTTTACATAGTTTGGGGGGAATCTGGGGGCAGAGAGGCTTGGACGAGCTGTTTCTACTCCGCCATCTTGGCTCCGCCCCGCTTCATCAACTTCTAAACTAGATTTTCCCCTCTAGGCTTTCTCACCTTCTAACACATTTGAAATATATTCAGATATTTCAATACTTAGTAGCATTTTGTAAACATTTACCATTGTACCAAATGCTATTCTAAGTAATGGAAATACAAAGAAAAAGTGAAAATAATTCCTACCCTCAAGGAGCTTACAATAGGAGATACATATGTACCTGAGGTTACATATAAAATATATACAGAGTTTAGGGAAGGTAATTAAGAATGGACAGCATTAGCCATTGGAGAGGGCAGGAAAAGCCTCCAACTGAACTTGGCTGAGCCCTGAGAAAAAAGCAAGTCATGGTTAGGAGAGGGAGAGGTAAGGAAGAATAGCATTCCAGGTGTGTGGATGATACCCTTAACCCCCAGGGCACAGGCATAGGGGAAGAAAATTTGTTAATTCACAATTTTCAGCTCCAAGATGAGGAAAGAAATATTTAGAGCTATACTGCTACCTATTTTCAGTGACTTTAGGAGCATATTTTATTTTTGAGTGATTCACACAGAGAAGTTGAAGGTTTTGCACAATATACTTCCCTAATGAGGAAACTCATATGGATAAAAAAGGATCCTCTTCAGTCTTTCTTAGACTGGTTATATTTTCTCCTTGACAGCTGTCTGGTTAAAGACAAAATATCAATCTTCAGAGTCAAATATCTTCTTTTTAGTCACTTGAAGATCTTATAAATGCGAATATTCCTTCCAACACAGCAAATCTCAATGTATTAATGACTTCTTAACCTGGATAATCATTATCTCTATAGACCATAGAAGATCCATCCAGTGCAGTGGAGGCTTTTCCCTAGATCTTTTCACGCTCTATGGGCAATGAGATTATCCATCTGCTCTCCCTCTCTCTCGCTTCATGACTAACCCACCTCCTTAGGCAATCACATACTCACTGGATGGTTTCTTTTATGCCACATCTTGTGGATGTGTCAACACTGGCACCATGCTGCAGCCTAATTATCTCTGCCATGTCTCCATTGTCATGTAGCTACAATTTTGTTCCTTCAAAGCTTGTGTTGTTCCATGATAGCATCACTCTTGTAAAGCAATGGCCTTTTTGTATCATGGACTAGTTTGGGACCATTAAAAGCATTACATAATTTCCCAGTAGCAACCCAGCCAACTTTTTCCTCCTTTCATCCAGGACACAACTCAATCACTACGTAATATTAATACAATCATCTTCTTTAAACTAAACTTTTGGGGCATCTGGGTGGTGCAGTGAATAGAGTACTGGCCCTGGAGTCAGGAGAACCTGAGTTAAAATCTGGTCTCAGATACTTCTTGTCCCTTACTATATATGTCACCTTGGGCAAGTCACTTAACCCCAATTGCCTTGCCTTTCCCCTTCCAAAAAAGCAAAACAAACACACTAAACTTTTAAATCCATGTTATGCTGCAGAATAAAACAAACCACAAAAACCACCTACTCTACAACATGGCTCACTCAGAGTACCCTAAAAGTTGTACTCATGTTCGAGATACTTTTGGGGTCAGCATCTTTTCAAAAAGCCATAGTTCATGAGTCATTATCCAATGCTGCTTCTCTGTGGTGGCTTCAGTGAATTGTAGCTACTTAGTGAGCAGTTCAATACAAAACAGCTGTAATAGTGGTTACAGCTCTTTAGCAGGCTAGAGAAATTTCAACCTACTTGTGAGTCTGATCCACAGCTTCACCTAGTTGGCACAGCAAACAGCTTTCAGGTCAAGGGGACTACTTTGCTTATCCTGCAGCAACAGCTCCTCCAGAACCACCTGATTTATGAATTATTCACTCAGTAGATTCTTTTCAGCTCTGATCATGTCCATAGTTATAAGGCCATGTAGACTACTGAGATTGACTCAGAAAGATTGGGAGGCATAAGGAGGAGCTGGAGACATTTTCCCATCTTTGCTATGGTTATAGTCACTCTTGCTACATTACAGTGACTAACTCTCACCATTTTGGATTGAAGCCCATTGGACTGGTTTTCAGGAAGTTCTTTGTCAGGCCCATCTTTGTATCTAATCTATTCAACACTGCTCTCCAAAAGGCACTCCTCCAATCAGTCTTATCTCCCCTTATTCATTTTTGTAGACTTGAATAAGTCCCTTCTTCTCCTTGGGCTATAGTTTCATTTTCCTAAAATTAAGGGCTTGGATTCGATAACTAAGACAATAAGGTTCCTTCCAGCTTTAATAGGCTATAAGATTCTGAATGTTTCTTGCCCTATGAATACTACATGCTTGATTCTGCCTCTATGAGGGCAAAATAAACTCAGTTATGAGTTCTATAACCACATCTTATCTAAACTTTGTATTTACTCCAGGTGAACACACCACAGGTGAACACACCACAGTCCACACTATTATGCCAAAGATGCATATTGTATCCTTTCTACAAATTAGTTTTAGATATTTACCTGAGGATCAGTGGGGACAAGAGACCCGCCAATGGTCACACAGCTAGTGTCAAAAGTGAAACCAGGTCTTCGAGTCCAAACCCAGGCATTGACCCAGTATAGCTTACTGCTCCTCTACTCCACACACAAGAGGCACTAGACAAATGTCAGCTCAAGTTGAAAACCTGGGCATCTCTCTCGCTTCTTTCCTGTAGCCATGAAATCCAGTCTGCAGCCTTTTGTAGTGAATTTCACCATCACCAACCTCGGTTATGCAGCAGAGATGGGACTCCAGAAGTCAGTTCAATTTACCATCACAGATACTATCATGCAGCATTTGGCGAGACCGCCTGCTTCCTGCCCTCCTGTCTACCTTCTCTCAAGTCCTGACAATCCACCTGACATACAAACCTTTTGTTTCTTTCTTTTTTTATGAGCTTGGTTATACATTCAAAAACAGCAATATTGGCTCTCTGTATGCAGGATGCAAGGTGACTGAACTCAGGTGAGGCTACCCAACTGGGGACTTTCCCTGGGAAGGTGCTCTGGGTCTGAGCCACAGTCTCCAAAGATTTTCTTTAAATATTGACTCACAAATTATATTTCCTCTAGTTTCACAATACCCAATTCCAAATGTGGATTCTGTTCTCCTTTCTCTCCCTCCAGAAGACTTTTGTTTTGGGGTTTCTATCTCAAATCATTTCTGTTTTTAACATCCTCTCTCCATCCATCCATCCATCCATCCATCCATCCATCCATCCATCCAGCATTTATTTAGTATCTATGCTCTGGACACAATGGTAGGCACTGGGGATAAAAAGGCAAAACAGAAGTAAATATTCTCCTCCCCGCAAAAAAGCTCCAAACAGTTCTTGTCCTCTAGGGGCTTACATTCATTTTTGGGGAAAGCAAAAGAGTCATTGTGATCTGAGCACAATTTTGGCTATGCCTGAATCATTTCTTGGTTCTGTTGCTCCTAATGACTTTGGATTCTGAAGAGTTCCACCTTCTGAGTGCAAATTCCACCTTTAATACATATGAACTGTATGAACATAGATGAGTAACTTGAGCTCCCTTATCTTAGGTTCCTCATCTGTAGAACAGAGAAAATAACACACACCATTTTCTTTATAAAATTGCTTTAAGGGAGAACTTTGCATTGTCACTCCAGAAAAGAGAGTTTTCATTACTGTTTTTCTGACTTTACAAACACTTGCAAAGGATTGCATGCCTTCCAGTATTTCTGGGTTTTTCAATAGTGTCTTCTTTCCTAGGCCTGTGGAGGAAGGATCCCATACAGCTGTGAGTGCTCTCTGCACCTATCACCAGTTCATTAACAGCTCGGGTTTGGATGCCCAAGATGCTTTTCATGAGATGAGCAAGCAAACTCGTGGCATCTGGCAATTAGGCCACTACTCTCTTGACAGAGATAGTCTTTTTATTGATGGTAAGCAGCCTCCAGGAGGGCAGGCTTATCTCTGCCTCTGTTTTTTCTTCCTCATCTTTTGAATCTGAAAATTAGCATTTACTTCTGACATTTTGACTATGAACAAGGTTCTAATCTCATTCAGAAACTCAGAAGGCAGAAAGACAGGCTCTAGAGAGGTTCCTCTAAGGAACCATTTTCTCAGAGATTTTTGGTTTGCTCTCACCTAATGGCCTTACAGAGCACTGTCCTTGCTCCTGTCTTGTTCAAAATTTTTATCAATGGCTTGGAAAGAAACAATGGAAGCCAATTATAGATGCCTTGAGACTAGGAGATAAAAGGTAGTTGATATGTTGGGTAGAACCAGAATCCAGAAAATTGAGATAATGTGACAAATTTAACAAGGTAAAATTTAATAGGAATAAATATAAAATTCCACATGTATAGAATAGGGAAGACATTATATAATCTACTGTAACAATTTCTGGGAAGATATCCTGGAAGTCTTATTGAGTTACTAGCAAACAGTTTTATATGTCAACCAAAAAATCTCTGACCCTGTGAGTCTATGTGGAAAGTATTCTAGTGTCTAGAAGGAATGAGGACTAGTAGTCCTGCTTTTGTGTTGCGGTGGTGGGTGTTTATTGAATATTTTATTTTTCACATATTACATGTCAAAACAATTTTTAACATTTGTTTTTTTTTAATTTTGAGTTCCAAATTCTCTCCCACTCTCCTTTTCCCCATTCTCATTGAGAAGGCGAGTTATTTGATACAGGTTATACATGTGCAGTCATGCAAAACATATGTGACAGTCCTGTTGTCCTTTGGCCTGATCGAGCCACATTTGTAGTGCTGTGTCCAGTCCTGGAAACATGTCCACTATTCAGCAGACAATAAAGTGTGGGAGCTCAGTCAAGTTGAACAGCACTGACCATCATGTGAGATGATGAGATGGTTTGACTCTAGGGATCAGTGACAAGCTAGTTATATGTATAGAATGGCAAAATCTTGAAGGAAAATCATTTGAAGCTATGCTTAATTGAAGCATCTTGAAATGTTCAGCACAAAGAAGAGAGAAATGAAGGGTCTGTCCTGAGCAAATGTCGCAGAATTATTTGATTTGGCCCCATAATCTAAGAAAGAACTTATTAGCCCTCAGGGTTGTCCCTATCCCGAAGTAAAAGGATCTGCTTTAAGATGGAGGGCTTGAATTGTCCATATACCTGAAGGCTTCTAGGCAGAGGTTGAATGGTCCCTTGCCAGTGTTTTGATAAAGGAAATTCTAGTTCATGTTGAAATTTGATTTGAGACCTTCCATGCCCTTTCCATGAATGAGATTCTTGGCAGGGAGCTTGTGCAGGATACTGATATCATTTTGTGGATTCTTTACTCTTTTCCTAGTTCCCTCTGGCTGGAGGAAAATCCCATCAGATGGCCTCAGTCATCTTCACGAAAGACTGCATGTGGAAAATGTGCTAGATTGGTAGTCAAGGATCTGAATTCAGATCCTGGCTCTGCCACCTCTTGCTCGTGTGATCTGTATGATCCAAAGTGAGCTTCCCTTAGTGGAAAGGGCACTGAACTTAGAGTCAAGAAGATCTTGTTCAGATCTGACAATTAGACACTTACTAGCTGGGTTTGATCGAGCAAATCCTTCTAATAATGATAATTGCCTAATGATAAAATAATAGTAATAGCATTTCTTGATACTGTATAGGTTGTCTCATTTGGTCTTCACAGTAAAGCTGTGAAGTAGGCGCTATTATTGTCCTAATTTTTCCTATGTGGAAACTGAGACTGAGAGAGGTTAATACCCTCAAGCAAGGTCCTGAGTTCAAACTCAGGTCTTCCTGACTCCAAGCCCAGCATCCAATGCAGTCTGCTGCTCTGAAGGATAATTCACTTATCTTCTCTGAATCTGTTTTCCTCTTCTAGAGAAGGAAGGGGTTGCATCAGAGAGCCTCTGAAGTCCTTTCCAATTTTTTACTTTTGACCCTAAGCTTCCCATCAAGCCAGGAGAGCAATGAGAGCAGCTACATAGACCAATCCTATTTTCCTATAGGCCAGAGTGAAGAGAATGCATTGTTACAGGCACATAGCTTCTCTTTCTCTCATCCTCATTTCTCCCAAGCTGCAAACTTCCTGTTCCCCCTATCTCATGCCAGAGAGTGAAGGCTCTCCTGCAAGAAGCAGTTCTGTCTCCCAAGTGATCAGGTGCAGCAGACTGGATCCTGTTTACCTGGGTCTTATAGTCTGAGTTTTCCTTTTTTCTCTTCTGCCATGTTGAGCTCACTCCTCTCATTGTCTGCCTTTTGGTTTCCAGGTTATAATGAACATGGTTCAGAACAACCCCTTCCTTGTAAGTATGTTGACACTCTAATCTCATCATAATTACAGGCCATGTGGGAACCCTTGAACCTTATTTCTTATTTCTTTCTGCGTTGGACCCCAATGCCTTTTCCTATGCCCCTGAGCCTGTGATTCAGTCAGAAAGGAATCCAAGAAGTAGATTGAGCAGCTTTTGGGAAATATTGGGGGAGAAAGACCTCTGTCACTGGAGGCCTTCAAATGGAGGCTAAAGGACCACTTGTCAGGGATATTGAAATGTGCAGGTGTTCTTTAACTAGATGTATGCTGAGCATCATTTCACCTCTGATATTATATGATTTGGTAATTCTATGAAAAAAAGGCTCCAGTGAAGGGAAAGAGAACTCAATATCCTTCCAGTCCCTCTTGCCCTGGACCCTTGGTCTCATGTTCCAGTATTTCCAGTTCTTTTGTTAGATATTAGGTGGAGATGACTTGTTAAACTGTCTTCTCAATCAATAATTTACTCAGTAATCATTTATTACGTCTCTATCAGTTACTGAACTAGGTGCTCAATTTTTTTAAATTTTTCCTCTGAAAGGTGTTTACATTCTATTGCAGAGGATTCCAGGTCCTCTGTCTGAGGCTGCATGGTGATGACTTAGCAAGGCATCCATGGGATGGTCAAGGGAATTAACGGTGGACCTCAGCTCTTTAACACAGATTTTCTTTTTTTCAGTATTTATTTATGTTTTGTTTTCAACATTCATTTCCACAAAATTTTGAGCTCCAAATTTTCTCCCCATTTCTCTCCCCCATCCCCACCCTAAGATGTAAAGCATACTGATTACTCCTTCCCCTCATCTGCCCTCTCATATATCCCCTTCCCATCCCACCCTGTCCTCTTCCCCTTTTCAAAAGTGTTTGCTTCTGACTACCCCTTGCCCCAATCTGCCCTCTCTTCCATCATCCTCCCCCCTTTTATTCCCTTCTCCCCTACTTTCCTGTAGGGTAAGATACCCAGCTGAGCATGTAGTTTATTCCTACATGCGGTGCATCCAGACCTCTGTGCACTGCGGCATCCAGGCCTCTGTGCGCCATGGCATCCTCTTAGACATTTTAAAGGAGACCTCCTTGTGGTGAATCTTGCGCCTCTAAATGCCATTTCTGCTCACAGTGTCACCAGCAGGGCACTTTAACCATGTCCTTAGGAAAAGATGCTCCTGTGAGAACCGAGGCAGCCAAGTCAACCAGAAGTGTCTGTCCACATTCATTCAGTCAGCCGTTTGTCAAATACTTACCAAGGATTTCCTTCATGTGAAACACTGAATTAATGACCACGTAAATATTGGGATGACCCCACATAGTTGTGGGCCACAATGGTCTCTGTCACTCTTCAATGTCACTACTTCTTCTTAAATTTTTTACACCTTTTGGTGCACCTACTGTATCATCATTTATTAACTTTCAAGGCATCCTCAGGGCCTGGAACCTCCACAGATAGAAATTTGGCAACATTGGTAAGTACCCTGGGGAATGTCCACTGGGTCCTCCATTGAAGCTGAGAAGAGAATATGATGATGAAAAAGAAAATGACCTTAAACCTTAAGATCACATCATTTTCAGAAATAGTCACCTTCCAAACAAGGGCAAACCAGTATCTGTGACTTGATGGAAATAATATCTTGGGTGGGCTAGGGTGACCTTGGTGTGGTGTATATCTCCCACAAAGTCCTTTCCCACAAAACACACAGCCCCCTACCCCCCTACCCCATCACACACACAAGAAGACGACAAAAATTTCTGGCAGTTGATTTAACAGTTAATCAAAAAATATTCCCATAGTCCTTTGAAGTGAGATCATGTTTCCCATGCAAAACCTAAAGAAAGTGAAGGCCTGGAGCATTCTAGACCGGAAGCACAGAGTCTGCTTAGTTTGGTCAATAGCAGGCTATTATATAAATCTCTCTTTCCTCCCGTGGTCCCCGAGCCTTACCCTACATGCTTTATGTCCTACCCAAGGGATTCTGTGACTAAGTGAAGCTGATCATTTTTCTCCCATATCTAATATAACATTCTCCACTTTGTGGTTTTCTCAATGATTTCTGTTCTTCATAATTTATCCTCAGCTCCAGTGAGAACCACTGGAACCACTGTTGCTCCTGCCACCTGGTCAACTACATCCCCATCATCTAGTACCTCAGATACAAAAGTTGCCCCTACTATGCATTCCTGGGATCTTCTTATTGTGCTTAACTGGAAGAAGAGAAGAACAGTGGGAGGGGCATAGGCAAGGAAGGTCTGGGAAAGGGTAGACATTTTCTGATATGCATGTCAATGGAGCCATGGAGTATGAGTTTCCTTTTCTGGAAAGAACAGAACAATAGAAGACTAGGATGTCAGAGGGTCTATGTGTTTGATGTCCACAGGGCTCAGGCATGGGTCTTCTGTTTCTCTCCTCTGTTACAGCTGCTGGATACAGCCTGGAACTCTTCACATTGAACTTTACTGTAATGAACTTACTCTATTTGGAAGACATGAATTACCCTGGCACAGGGATTTTTAATTATATTGAGAGAATGCTTCAGTGTATGGTGAGATACCATAGGCCCTGCACAATCCTACCCCTGCACAGCAATCTTCTCCACTATGGAGGGTAAAAAGGTGGTTATTCATTGCCCTTCTTGTTTCCTCAACAGCTGAATCAATTGTTCAAAGAAAGCAGCATCAGTTCTTCCTATATAGGACGTAAAATAATTGCACTGATGTGAGATCTGAGAAGAAGATCTGGGGCCTTAGATCATCTCCCCGATCCCACAGGTTCATTGCTAAGGTTCAGGGAGGGTAGACATCAGAGGCAGTGTCCCCACATAGTGTCCATTTCCTCCATTTTCAAATCTGAAATCAGCTTCCTTCCTCTTCTCTTCATTCCTGGGTCCTTAGGAAAGTGATTTCACTTGTCTGTCATGATTGGGAACAAATGCTATCCTGGGGACATACTTCTTTCCAGGGGGACATCTGTGGCTATACATCCATCCTACCCACACCAGGAATGGGAGTTTTCACCATCATGGGCTCACTATCAGTGTTTTTGATGTCATTTAATTTCAGTTTAACTGTCCCCAAACTCTCAAGCAAATCTTTCAGCATTTAAACTTGGGGGCCTCAACAATTGTTTTCTTCCACAGATGTCTGAGGGGTGGCTCAGCAACTGGAGTGAATGCTGTGTGCACCCATAGAGGGGGACCAACCAATCCTTCTCTAGACAAGGAAAAGTTGTCTTTGGAGTTGAGCAACCAGACTGATGGCCTCGCCAGACTGGGTCCCTACATTCTGGAAAGAAAAAGTTTCAAGATGGCGAAGTAGAAACAGGATTGTGCCAGGGCTCCAGCTTCCACATTCACCAATCCATGTAAAAGGGGAATTTGAACAAACTTTGGAGCTACAGAATCCACAAAATGACACAGAGAAGCTAACCTCCCACTGAGGACAGCCCGGCAGCCTGGCAGTCTGGCAGGGAGTGGCCAGCACAGTGCTCTGGGAGCCGACCCCAGCCCTGAGTGAGCCAGAGGTTTTAGCCCCAGGGTGGGCCTGACCAGCAGCCGGCTGGAGGGACCCCAGAACACCAGCAGCTGTGACCGTTTCCAGAATTATCGACACAAAAATACCAATGACAAAGTGAGAGGTCAGTGCAGTATGGACTTGGAGACCCAGTAGTTTGAGAGCTCATCACCGTCTTCCCCCAGGGTGAGAAGCCGCTAAGGAGCTGTGCAGTTGCCACCATGTTGCAGCTTCAGCTCCTGGCCTGCAGACTGTAGGGGGACCCGGCGACTAGTCTGAGTGGGGGGGTGGGGATAATTGCTCTTGCTTTAACCTTCTTGGATCTGGATTGCCGTCTAGGGTGGAGGTCTTGGGGTGTGTGACTAGCTTGTCAGAGCATGTGGAGGCTTCAGAGAGGGCACCCAACTAATACCTCTGACAGCTGAGAAACCCCAGCATTTGGTATAGAAGCTCCCCTGTCTGGTGGCAGAGTCCTACTGTGGCAACAAGCCCCAAAGTCAAGTAATTGAGTGGCAACATGACCAGATAAAGGAAACAAAATAAACAGAAAAATTCAACATTAGACTTCTGTTTTGGGGGCAAAGAGGATCGAAGCATAGAACAGGAAGAGAACTGTGAGGTCAGAGCTCCTGCACCCAAAGCTTCAAATGAAAATACGAGCTGGTTACAGGCCATAGAGGACCTTAAGAAGCAAATAAGAGAAGTGGGGGGAAAATTGGGTACAGAAATGAGAAAGATGCAAGAAAATTATGAAAGGAGAGTCAACAGCCTGACTGAGGAAAATAATGCCCTAAAAACAGACTAACTCAAATGGCAAAAGAGGCGCAAAAAGGCAATGAGGAGAGGAATGCCTTAAAAAGCCGAATTTGCCAGATGGAAAAAAATCTCAAAGGCTCACTGAGGAGAATCTTTCCTTTAGATTTAGAATGGACCAAAGGGAAGCTAGTGACTTTGTGAGAAATCAAGATGCTGTTAAGCAGATCCAAACAAATGAAAGAATAGAAAGAAAAATGTGAAATATCTCATGGGAAAAACCACTGACCTGGAAATAGATCCAGGGGAGGCAATTTAAAAATTTTTGGACTACCTGAAATGATCAAAGAAAGAATCTAGAAATCATCCTCCAAGAAATTCTCAAGGAAAACTTCCCTGATGTTTTAGAACCAGAAAGAGATCCTCCTGAAAAAGATCCCAAAAAGAAAACTCCTAGGAATATTATAGCCAGGTTCCAGAGTTCCCAGATCAAGGAGAGAATATTACAAGCAGCCAGGAAGAAACAATTTGAATACTGTGGAAGCACAATCAGGAAAACACAGGATCTGGCATCTTCTACACTGAGGGACTGAAGGGCCTGGAATATGATATTCCTCAGGTCACAGGACCTGGGATTAAAACCAAGAATCACCTACCCAGCAAAACTGAGTATCATGTTTCAGGGGAAAATATGGTCATTCAGTGGATTAGAGGACTTTTAAGCATTCTTGAAGAAAAAAAACAGACTTGAGTAGAAAATTTGACATTCAGATACAAGAAGCAAGAGAAGGATGAGAAGGTAAACAGGAAAAAGAAATCATGAGGAATTTATCAAAGTTGAACTATTTACATTCTTACATGGAAAAATGATAATTATAACTGAGAAAACTTTTCTCAGTATGAAAATAGTTGAAGGGAATAGAAATAGAAATAGAAACATATATATATATATATATATATATATATATATGTATAGTCTTTATCAGAGGGTATATGGGCATATGAATACATATGTGAATGTGTATATGTATGTATATATATATGAATATATATATATGTGTGTGTGTGTTTACATGTATAAGTAGATAGAGCACACAAGACCAAATAAAAAGGAAGGGATGATACTTAGAAGGTGAAATCAAGAGGTGAGAGAGGAATATAATGAGAGGAGATGGGGAGAGACAGAGTGGGACAAACTATCTCATATAGAAGAAGGAAGGAAAAATGGGTACAATGGAGAGGAAGAACAGGAAGGCATAAGGGAATGGGTTAACCTTATAATCATTGAATTTGGCTCAGGGAGGGAATGACATACACACTAAATAGGGTTTCTCACCCTACAGGAGAGTAGGGGGGAAGGGGATGGGAGAGGGGAAGATGGAAGGCAGGGCAGGCTTGGTGGGAGGGAAGTAGTAGGAAGCACACTCTTTTGAAAAGGGGCAGGACCAAAGTAGAGAATAGAACAAGGGGGAGGTGGGATAGCGGGGAGGGAAATATAATCAGTCTTCTACAATATATCTACTATGGTAATGTTTTGCATTAGCTATACATGTACAACCTATATCGAATTGCTTATCTTCCCAGTAAGGGTGGGTGACAAGGGAGGAAGGAAATGAATTTGGAATTCAAAGTTTTAAAACCAAATGTTTAAATATATATATATATATATATATATATATATATATACTATTATTAATAATATTTTACATGTAATTGGGAAATGAGGAGGGGATATCCTGGGGGACTGCTATTTGGGGAGATGGGTAGGGGAAAAATGGGAAGAAAATTTGTAACACAAAAACTGGCAGAAATGAATGAAGTAAAACAGAAGTTAATAAAGCATTTGAAAAAAAAAGAAAAAGTTTCTACCTTGGTGGTAACAGTCTTCAATGGGGTAAGAATTTACCTATTACCCTCCAGCACAAGTTCTGTAATGGGACCATAATCCCAAAATTATTATCTTTTCCTTTCATCAGCAGTCTGATTCTGGTCCTTGTTGAGCACAACTCCACCCTTCCCTCCCCCGTCCCTTTCCCCCCTTGAGATCACCTTATCTGGATATGTCTCCATCCCTCCTAATCACTTGATCCTGATATGTCTCCATCCCTCATCCCCTAGCCCTTTCTAATCACCTGATCCTGATATGTCTCCATTCCTCATACCCTGGCCCCTCCTAATCACCTAATCCTGATATGTCTCCATCCCTCATCCCCTGGCCCCTCCTAATCACCCCATCCTAAGCTTCCTGCCCCTCAGCCTAGGATGAACTTTGCACCAGCAGGAAATTGAAATATACACTGACCAATCAGATTGTGGTTTCGGCTTACGTAACCTGGATATTGAATCTCTTTAAAAACCAGCACACTGTCCATGCAAACTCATTGTTTGATTTGGGTATATGTGACCCTGGCAGTCCTGAAGCAATAAATTCCACTTCTAAATTTTAATCTCAGGGATCTTCTGTCTCCTTTAAGCTCAATATCCTAATCCCCCTCAAACCCAGTCCTCCCTCATCCAGGAACCTTCATCAAATGGGTCATACCTGTTCCTACTTCCCTGGTTTATTAACCCATTTCTTCCATTGTCTGAAATGTTTCCATTAGTGGCAGATCCTGAGGTCTGCTTTTGGTCCTGTTATATGAATTATTTTTGTACTCGATTGGATCCAATCATAGATTGAAGGAAATGTGCAAAGGACAAGAAACCAGGAGCGTCAGGAGATGGTTAACAATGTTAGTCAGAATTCAAAATCAATGAAGATGAGAAAGGTGCATCACCTCTAAGAACCTGACATTTAACAAATACTAGGTCAAACTATGGATATAGACATGCAAAGTGAACTGCCTAACCAGAGGATGATGGGGACATGACACGAAAGAATTCACATGGAGAAAATTATGAGTTTAAAATCTCCACATGATCCAATAGTGTGATGGAACCATCCAATCAGTCCCCATAAAGACAAATCTAGACCCTATAAATAGAATGTTGTTCCATTGTCCTCTGGTCTAATCTGTCCCCATTCACAATATTCTCTTGTTTTCTGTGGATACATGCTTTAGGAAGAACATATACAGAAAGAAAATGGTCATCAATGAAAGTTAAAACTGTACTAAAATATAGTTTGAAGGAACTTGGTGTATTTAGTTACCAATCAAAGAGGTTTAATGATTTGTCTTCAAATTCAAAGGCCTCTCATGGAGCAAAGCATTTTACATCCTTCGACTTGACCTCAGAGAGTAGAGTTATAATATTTGAAAGTTGCTTTTGAATGTATTTACATTTACAGAAAGGGAAAAATTTCCCTTAATCATAGCCATTCAAAAGTAGAATGCACTGTCTCAGGAAAGAGTGTTGGTCAGTCCCCTTATGGAAGGTCCTCATGCTAAGCCTGAATGGCATTCTGCTGGAAATGGAATTAGAAGAGTTCTTCTCTAAGAAGCTTGGACTACAATGAATTAATAAGTAATTACTGTTGTGCATAAGGGTTCATTCCTGCTCTTAGGGATGCCTGGGATAGTCAGTAGGTGGCTTGATCTTGGCTATGTTTCTGAGGGCACCCAAAATAAAATTATTCAGGACTCTCTTTGCTCCAGCTAAATCCCTAAAGCTATAAGGGTCCATATTACCTCTATCTTCATGACAGAACTTCATGAAACAGAGTAAGAATTACCCAGAAGAATGCTAATATCTTCCCTTAAGAATATGACAAGAGAACTCAAACTCTTGTGTTCACTTCATGGCTAAGGCTCAGGGTGGGCAAGCAACAAAGGCAATGCCTCCACCCAGTGGCCATTTCCTACATTTTCAAATCAGAAAAAGGTTTCATTCCCAGTCTCTTCATTAAAGTGATTCCTCTTGTCTGTCATGATTTGGCCCAATGCAATCACATTGATAGCTCTTGATGCCATCCTAGCATCTATGGAATTTCCTTCTTCTCCTTTTCTGATCTCCTTCATTATATGTAATTTGGCTTTACAGGTTACAGTGAGTACCAGACCCTGCATCTCATAACCAGTAAGTGTTTTGATATTCAAATCGAATTTCGTCCTATGTTCCTTCCACTTTAGTCCCCTCAGGGGTCTATAAAAAGGATTTCTCCACCTCCCCCCACCCAAACTGTGTCATGAAATATAGCAAATTTCCCACTACTAGAAATTATCATTAAAACACAAGATGTTAAAAATGCTTCAGAAGAAGGCATTCTGAGGGCATTTCTTATACTGAGATTCTATGAAGAAAGTGTCCCAGGTCAGAAAAAACAGGCTCTAGGTCCTCCTGGACCTTCATGATCCAGAGACACTGTGACATTTCCTGGGATTCCAGGTCTTCTGTCTGAGGCTGCATGGTGGTAACTTAGCAAGGCATCCCCATAGCATGGTCAGGAGAATTAGTAGTTGATCTCAGCTGCTTAAGAGAGATGTTCTGAACGAGATCTTATGGTGATGTCTCCTGTACTTCTAAATTCCACTGGTGCTCACAGTGACACCAGCAGGGCATTTTAGCCATGTCCTTATGAAAGACTGCTCCTGTGAGAACCCAGGTAGCCAAGTCAACCAGAAGTGTCAGTCTACCTTCATTCAGTCAGTCCTTTGTCAAATACTTGTCAGGGATTTCCTACATGTGGAATGCTGATTTAATGACCATATAAATATTGGGATGACCCAACAGAGTTAAAGGCCACAATGGCCTCTGTCACTGTTCAATTTCCCTTCTTCTTCTTCTTCTTCTTCTTCTTCTTCTTCTTCTTCTTCTTCTTCTTCTTCTTCTTCTTCTTCTTCTTCTTCTTCTTCTTCTTCTTCTTCTTTTCTTCATTTTTTACAGCTTCTGGTTCACCCACTGTGTCCTCCTTTACAGCATTCGAGGCATCCTCAGAGGCTGGATCCTCCACAGGTAGAAATTCGGCACCATTAGTACTCTGGAACATTTCCTCTGGGTCCCACATGGAAGCTGGGGAGAGAATATCATTATGAAAAGGAAAATTCCCTCAAGCCTTGAAAATCAACTCATTTTAAGAAATACACACACACATACACACATGCCAAAAAAGGACATAAATTTCTGGCAGTCAATTTAACAGGTAATCAAAAATATTCCCAAAGTTCTTTGAAGTGAGACCATGTTTCCTAGGAGAAAACTAAAGCACAGGAAGGCTTGGGGCTTTCTAAACAGAAAGCACAGAACCTGACAAGTTTTGTCAGTAGCAGCCTATTACACAAATATGTTTCCTCCTCTGAGTCCCTGAGTGCCACCCCACATGCTTTACATCCTACACTAGGGATTCTGTGACTATCTCAGGTTGAGCACTTTTCTCCCCCGTCCAATATGAAAATGCCCACACTGGGCTTTAGCTATGACTTCCATTCTTCATGATTTATCCCCAGCTCTTGTGAGAACCAATTTCCCTTCAGACACCTTGTCAACTCCATTACCATTGTCCAGCACCTAATGTACAGAGGATGCACCTAGAGTGCATTCCCAGGAGAGTCTTAATGTGCTTAGCTAGAAGATGAGAACAACAATGGGGGGGGGGGTGGCATAAGCAAGGAAGTTTTGGGAAAGGGGAAAGGTTCCTTAATATGGATGTCAATGTGACCATGGAGTATGAGTTTTCCTTTTAGGAAAGAATAAAACAATACCACAATAGGGCATCAGAGGGTCTATTCGTTTAATATGCCTAGGGTTCACACATTCTTCTGTTTCCCTCCTCTGTTACAGCTGGTGGACACAGTCTGAAATTCTTCAAAATGGATTTCACCATCACCACCTACTCTTCAGAACAGATATGAATTACCCCAGCTCTGGCCCTTTTAATTCCATTGAGAAAATGCTTCAGCAAGTGATGAGATTCCACAGGGCTTGCCCAAGCCCGCTGCTGAACAGCAAACTTCTCCACTGTGGACGCTGAAAAGCTGGTTACTCATTGCCCTTCTTATTTCCTTGACAGCTGAGCCATTTCTTCAAAGGAAGCAGCATTGGTTCCTCCTATGGTGGTTGCAAAATGATTGCACTAAGGTGAAACCTGAGAATAAAATCTGGAACCCTTAGATCATCTCCCTTGATCCCCCATTTTCATGGTAAAGGGTAAGGGTAGGCCAGGAACAGAGGCAGTGTCTCCACATGCTGTCTATATCCTCCATTTTTAAATCTGAAAATGGTTTCCTTCCCATTCTCTTCATTCCTGGGTCCTTAGGAAAGTGATTCCCCCTTGTCTGTCATGATTGGGAACAAATTCTATCCTTGGGAAATACTTCTCTCCAGGGAGAGATCTGTGATTGTACATCCATTCTACCCACACCAGGAATGGAAGTTTTTCTGCCATCATGGACTCACTGTCAGTCTTTCTGATGTCACTTCATTCTTGTTTAACTGTCCCCTATCTCTCTCTCTCAAGTAAATCACTCAGCATTTAATCTCTGGGGCCTGAACAATTGTTCCACAGATCTATGAAGGGTGGCTCAGCAACAGGAGTGGATGCTGTGTGTTCCCATCGAGGAGGACCAACCAATCCCTCAATAGACAAAGAAAATCTGTATTGGGAATTAAGAAAAAAAAACTGGTGGTTTTATGAGTGTAGGCCCCTACAGGCTGGACAATGAAAGTTTCTACCTTGATGGTGAGATTCCTCCCTGGGGCAACCCCTTTCCCTTAAGCATAAGTCTGTAATGAGACTAGTCCCACATTAGCATCTTTTCCTTTTGTCCCCACTCTGATTCAGGCCCTAATTCCCCCAGAAACCAATCCTCCCTTGTCCAGCCACTGCCCCAAATAGGTCATATTTGTGTCTACTTCCCTGTTTAACTTAACCCATTCCTTTTCATTGTCTCAGTTGTTTCCATTAGTGCCAGCTCCTGAGTTCTGCTTTTGATCCTGTTAGATGCAGCATTTTAGCAATCACTTGGATAGAATCACAGATGGAAGAAAATGTACAAAGGACAGGAAGCTAGGAGGGTCGGGTGGTTAACAATGTTAGTTAGAATTCAAACTCAGTCAAGATGAGAAAGGTGCATCACATCTAAGAACCTGACAAGTAACAAGTGTAAGGTAACAATATGAATACAGACTTACAAAGTGAACTGGCTGACCAGGGGATGATGGGGCATGACTAGAAAGAATTCATATTGAGAAGATTGTAAGTTTAGAAGACTGAAATTTCAATATGATGTAATTGTCTGATGGAACAAAGCAGTTAGTCCCCTGTGAAGAGAAATCTAGTCCATGTGAAGAGGAAGATTGAAGTTTCACTGTCCTCTGGCATGATCAGCCAACATTTACAATATTCTCTTGTGTTTGAGGATATATGCTATCAGAAGAACATATGCAGAAAGAAAATGTCCACTATGGGAACTGATAATCAATAATATCATATTTTAGCCAAAGTCTGAATTAATCAAACAAACTGCTTTGGTTGATTTTAAAATGCCTTTCCCTGTGTTAGCAACTTCAAAGACCAGAGGTGAGATTCCCCTTATCTTGGGACTTACTCCACATGAGAGCAAAATAGGCATCCTGAGACCATAAAATGTAAATAGGCCCTGCTCTGGTCATTGTCAATTTGTATTTACAACCAAGGAACTCTGTTTAACATATAGATGGTAACAAAAAGAAGTCATAAAGTTTTGTGACATGGTCATCCTGAATTGTGATGGCTCTAAAAATGTATAAAAAGTCTTATGATTCCTCTGTTCATCAGTCAAGACTTTAGTCCTGCACTCCTTGCACAAGTACTGCTAGCCTTAAGGGAATAATGAATAAATAATGTAATTTTTATATTACTATTTGTTTGTCTCCTTTAACCAAACTTTTTCTAAAGGTCGATAGAACTTTAAATTATGTGGTAAATGCATTGTTTGAAAGAACTGGGTTCTTTAAGTACAAGTAAAAGAGGTTTAATGATTGATTGTCTTCAAATATTCAAAGGCTTCTCCTGGGTAACCTGCAGGTAACATCCTTCTAGTTGGACTCAGAGAGTAGAATTATAAATAATGTGTGAAAGTTCCTGGGGAATGTATTTAGATTCACATTAAGGGAAAATGTTCCATTAATTAAAGCCATCCACAATGGAATTCACTTTCTCAGGAAGCAATGCTGGTCTTTCCCATTATGTAAGGTCATCCTGCTAAGCCTAAATGGCATTTTGGTGGGAATTGAATTGGAAAAGTTCTTTTATAAGAAGCTTTAACTACAATGAATGAAAAGCGGTTTTAAGTGGTTACGGTTATACATATGGATTCCTTCCCAGTTAGAGATGTCTGGGAGAGTCAATAGTTTATTTGGCCTTCTGCTGTGTGCCTCCACCCAGGGTCCCTTTGCTTCATTTTCAAATCTGAAAACCTTCATTCGGGGTCTTTAGGAAAGTGATTCCTCTTCTCCGTCAGGATTTGGCACAAATGTAGTCAAGTTGACTTAATCCCATCCTATAGTCTCTCAAATTTTCTTTTCTGATCTCTTTCCCTTCATTTGATGTAATTTGGCTGTTATGGTGCTATCACCATGGCTGTCTGGTGGTAACTTGGCAAGGCATCCCCATGGGATGGTCAAGGCAATGAAAAGTTGATCTCAGCTCCTTAAGAGAGATTTCTGAAGAACTCCTGGCGGTGTCCCTTGTACCTCTAAATGCCACTTCTACTCATAGAGTCACCAGCAGGGCACTTTAGCCATGTCATTACAAAAGGCTGCTCCTGTGAGAACCGAGGCAGCCAAGTCAACCAGAAGTGTCTGTCTACATTCATTCAGTCCATTGTTAAGCACTTTTCTGGCATTTCCTACATGGGGAACATTGAATTAATGGCCCGATAAATGTTGGGATGACCCCACGTAGTTGTAGGCCACAGGGGTCCCTGTCCGTTTTCAATGTCACCTCTTCTTCTTTATGTTTTAACAGCTTTTGGTGCATTTACTGTGTCATCCTTTATAACTCTCCAGGAGCCCTCAGGGCCTGAAAACTCCACAAGTAGAAATTTGGCAACGTTATTCCACTGGGTCCCATATGGAAGTTGTGGAGTGAATATGATCCTGAAAAATTGCCCTAAGCCTTAAAAATCACCTCATTCTAAGATATGCTCACCTTCCAAACAAAGGCAAGCCAGTATTTGAGACTTGGTGTTACAGCTGGGGAGGGGGGAATGTAACCTTCTTGTGTTGCATATTTTAAGCCCCCCCCCACCCCACACACACACGAGAGAAGGACATGAATTTCTGGCAATTTATTGAACAGCTATTAAAAAAATATTGCCATGGTTATATTGAAATGTGTCCCATACAATACCTAAAGACCATGAAGGCCCGGAGGATTCCAGACAGGAAGCACAGAGTCTGACAGGTTTTGCCAGTAGCAGCCCATTACACAACAATCTCTTTTCTCCTGTGTTTGCTGAGCACCATCCCACATGCTTTAGTCCTGCCCAAGGGATTCTGTGACTAAATCAAGTTGATCACTTTTCTCCCACATCCAATACAGAATTGTCCACATTGGTCTTTTTTGGTGATTTCCATTGTTCATGATTTACCCTCAGCTCCTGTGAGAATCTCTTTCCCTCCAGACACCTCACCAACTTCATCACCACTGTCCAGTTCCTCATGTACAAAGGGTGCACCTAGCATGCATTCCCGGGAGTATCTTATTGTGCTTAATTAAAAGATGAGAAGAACAGCTGAAGGGGTATAGGCAAGGAAGGTTGGGGAAAGGGTAGAGGTTCCTTGATATGGATGTCAATGGGGTCATGGAGTATGAGTTTTCCTTCCAGGAAAGAATAAGCAATGGAAGAATAAGGTGTCAGTGGGTCTATTTGTTTGATGTGCCCACACTTAGGCATTGGTATTCTTTTCCTCTCCTACCATAGCTGGTGGCCACAGCATGGAATCTTTTACACTAAACTTCACTATTGACAATATGTCCTACAAGGAAGACAAGGCACACCCGGAATCTGTGTATTTTCACTACACTGATAATACCTTCCAGCAACTGGTGAGATTTCTCAGTCCCTGCCCTGAACTTGGGATCTTCCAATGGAAAAGTTCATGAGTGAGAGGATATGGGTTCTAGTCCTACTTATGATGCTTCTTGACTATGTGTTTTTGGACTATTTACCTAACCTCCCTGGGCCTCAGTTTTCCTCATCTGTAAAATTAGGACTGAAATAGCAGAATTCATAAATGAATGAATGCACATTGACTAATCAAGGGCTTACTGTGTGCCTAGCACTCTGCTAAGCATTGGGAATACAAATAAAAGTAAACAAGACAGTCCCTCCTTCAAGGAACTTGTGTTCTAATGGCAAGAGGGGTCTAAGACAACACATGGAGGGGTCTAAGACAACACATGAAGCAGATCTGGAAAAGCAGTAGATTGTATGCTGCAGGTTGCATGGTGTCACAATGTTTGAGAAATGTCACAGGGCCCTGGTTCTAGGGAAGATAAGGTGAAAGCCCACCTTTCAGCATCCAGGATTCTGTTGGGGAGAGGTAAAAAAAGGAGGATGATGACCAGAGCTTAGGCAGTCTTGTAAGTAGCTAGCCCATAAAAGGGCTGCTAAGGTCTTCCCAAGTTCTAGATTTATGATCTCATGAACCCTCCTGTACAATAGTCTTCTCCATTTCTTGGGCTTCACCCTTACAAAGCCCATTTGCTCACTCATCTTTTCCTTTCTTTTCCAGCTTAGTCCCTTATTCATGAAAAGCAGCACTGCTTCCTTCTACTCAGGATGCAAATTAACTTCACTGAGGTGAGACTTGGGAAGCTAAGACTTGGAGTTCTCAGTCTGTCTTTCCTGGGGCTATATGCACACAACCAGGGCTCTTGGTAGACAAGATACAAATATACCCTGCACTAAGTGACCTTTTCCTCCACTTTCCAATTCCCCAGCTACTTCATCTCCATCTTTCTTGTCCGTGGAATCTCAGGAATGGAGATCTTTGGCTATTCCACACTGTTCTCTACAGAAAAGGTGTAGCTTTGGAAGTCCTTTTGGTATCCCTATCAACCATTATCATATTTCAGAGATCTCAGTTTTACTTCCCCAGTACCCAAGTCCCTAGGGGTCAGCCAACTCCAGTCTTATGAGATTTTATCAACATTTCTTTTCCTAGACCAATGAAAAGGCGACTCTGCAGGTAGAGGGGATATTGTATGCACCTGTTGGCAAGATCCTGCCAGACTGTTCCTGGACATCAAGAAACTTTACTGGGAACTGTGTCACCAGACCTATGGCATCACCAGGTTGGGCCCCTATAGAATGGACAGAGGGAGCCTGTATATCAATGGTAAGCTACCTTATTGAAGCAAGCCTTGGCTCCTGTGCCTTTGTCATGTTCTCTTATGTTCTAATCCCACCAATGTCTCTTCTCTCATTCTCATTATGATTTAGCCCTCCCCAAACCCCAAACTTTCTTCACATTCATCTCTTGTGCATTCAATTACACAAAACTCATCTTGCCCATACCTACTTGTCCAGAGAATGTGTTCTTAGTTATTTTGATTGTTTTCAATCAGTGTTAGTCACCAAGCTCTGATCTTGGTGTTGTCTGGTTCTTCATATTTAACAATAATTTGGATGATGACATAAATGAAAGGAAGCCAATATATGCATGATGCAAAGTTGATAGGGTAGGTAGCTACCATGTTTCGAAGAATCAGGATCTAGGAAGGACTCAACTCACTTGGCATATGGGCTACGATATTTAAGAAAATGAAATTTAGTGAAGATGAGCATAAAATTATGTAATCAGATTTTTAAAAATAAACTGTAAGTTGATATTGTACAGGATGGAGTAGATATGACTTCACAGCATTCTGTGGGGGTTCTCATAAACTTCAAACTCAATAATGAATGACAAGCTCAATGTCAGTGACACAGGATAGTTGAAAAATATCATGTAATATCGGGATGCTCAATGACAATTTAAACATCCAGAAGCTTAGAAGTGATAGTCCCGGGGGCGGCTAGGTGGCGCAGTGAATAGAGCGCCGGCCCTGGAGTCAGAAGGACCTGAGTTCGGAGCCGGCCTCCGACACTTAATCCACACAAGCAAAAGCCTAGCCATGTAACCTTGGGCAAGTTACTTAACCCCAATTGCTTTAAAAAAAAAAAAGAAGAAGTGATAGTCCTACCATCCTTTGGACTCATCAGACTACATCTGGAATATTGCATCCAACCTCTTAGTTACAATTTAGAAGGAACTTGGGCAGGCTGTAGACCAATGTGATTATGGAATGGAATTCCTTTCAGTTCCAACCCAATAAGCATTTAATTAGTGTTTATTGAATGTCAGTCATTTTGCTGAGGACATAAAGACAAACATCAAATAGTCTTTGAAGTTTAGGAGTTTACATATATCCAGAAAAAAAAAAACATAAAATATATTCACAGCAAATACAAAATAATTTCAGGGAGAGATCACTTAAAAGACATGGACGTCAAGAAAGAATTAAATGTTATTTAAGGTGAAGCATTGAGAGGATGAGGGGTTCCAAGCTGTGGAAGTGAGGATGGAGGAGAGCCTTCTAGGTAGGTGTGTACTTATGTAAGGTCAACAGATGGAATGCCCCGTATGGATAAAACATAACAACTAGAATATCTAGTATGTGAGAGGGAGTCATATGAATTAAGTCTATAAAGGCCATTTGGAGCTAGCTTAATTGCTTTTATTGCCTTTAAATGTCAAATAGGGGCACTTACATTTTATTCCCTAGGCAATCCTAAAGAAGTGGGTGTGCAAACCATAGACCCATGAACCTTCTTGAGAAAATGAGTGACATGGTCAGACCTGAGCTTGAGGAACATTAACAACTTTGTGTGGAAGATGGGTTGGAGTACAGAGAGTCTAGAATCAGGAAGGCCAGTTTGGAGGCTATTGTGACATCCCATGCTAGCTAGTGGTGATGAGGACTTGAATCAGGGCAGTGGTTATGTGTGCATATGTGAGTGGTGATGTAGAAATACAATTGATGTTAATTTTCCAAATTGGAGTAAGGGAGAAGAAGAGCTGAGGATGACTGTGGTGAACCTCGTGATGATGGTGCCATCAACAGAAAGAGGTAGAATATGATGAGAGGTGGGTTTAGAAGGACATACGAGTCCCATTTTGGACACGTTGGGTTTAAGATGAGTTTATGACATTCATAGGGACATGCCCAGTAATCATCTGGTGATGTGGGACTTACAAGAGACAAAAGACTGGGCAGTTCTAGAACTTTTTTCCTTAAAGATAAAGATTAAATCATTGAGAGCTGTTAAGGAGAGAACATTCAGGAGAAATGGTGTGGTCAATAGTATTAGACATTGTAGAAAGGTCAAAGAGAATGAGTGCTGAGGAAAGGCCACTGAATTTAGCAATTAAGAGATTGTTGGCAAATTCAGAGTCTCAGTCAAATGGTAGGATCAGAAACAAGATTGCAAGAGGTTGAGAAGTGAGTGGGAGAGGAGGAAGCAGCTTTGTCTAGATTGACTGTGAAAGGAAGATATGTAATGATAGCTTAAGGCGGTGACAGGATCTAATGGAAGCTTTTTTTTCCCCTAAGGATGGAGCATATTTGTAGTAAGTAGAAGAGGAACTGGGGCATTTGCAAATGTTCCCATGCTACTGTCATAGAGAAAATGGATAAATGTTGACTAGATGGCAGTACAGTTAAGTAGTTTCAAATTGGTAAAATGACTGGACCTAAAGAATAGTCAGTAATAATTTAATGTCATCTTTGAAGGAGGTATATAGTAGATTGCCCCAGTGATACTTCTTTGTTTCAAATCCTCCATATGCCAAGAGATAGCAAGCTGAGCCACCGTGTCTTCTGTTCTCAATCTAGCCTCTCCAGTGTTCTTTTGGTTCTCTTCCCATCTCCTTTGATATTTCCTCTCATTGTCTGTCCTTTGTTTTCCAGGTTATAATGAGCATTGCTCAGGTCAACCTACGACAAGTAAGTGTCTTGTTATATAAACATCCTTTGATTCTCAGGCCAGTGAAACTTATTCACATATGGAATTGGTCCTCAGTATGACGGAGCAAAGTTAAATCATCGTGGCTTTCTCTACCTTGTAGCTCACTTGAGTGTCATTAGAAAGGACTCCCTATATTGGAATCAGCTACCTCAATATGGAATGAGTGTCCCATCACTGTAACTCTTCAGGCAGATGGTGATTATCCTTTCTCAGGGACATTAGGGAATTCCTGGTTTATATGCCATCTGAGGAGGTTTGCAGTGCTGAAATTCTGCATGGAAAAGATCCCATGTAGAGAAAAAGGACATCTAGGTCCTTCTGGTCCTCCATGACCATCCCATCACTCTCTGGGATTCCCATGTCCTCTGTCCCAGGTTGCAATGGTGATAATGTAATAAACTGTGCTAAAAGGAAAGTCACAGGAATTGACATTTCACAGATGAACCTCAACTGTAAATGTGTGCCTGGAGCAGGAATTACATGATGGGATGCCTTGAGACCTTAATTCTATTTCTTCCCAGCAGTGAATGTAACCTTGGCCAGTGAAAGCCCCTCCTATGGTCACTCAAGAGTTATCAAAGCAGTTTGATGACATTCACTTATTTATTTTGTGAAACATTACTAATCACTTCCTTCATATAGAAGCCAGAGATGGTACCCAGTCAATAAGCCTTTATTAATCTCGTACTATGTACCAAATAATGTACTGAGTTCTGGGAGTACAGATAAAGAATAAAAAAATGCCCAGTACCTGCTCCATAAGAATTTGCGATCTTAACTGTATATGCCCCTTTATGTTCACCTTTTAATAATACTCTTCCTCTACAGTTTCTGGATCAGCCACTGGGATCAGCTTTCACAAATTCCATGGGATCTATAGGGCCTGGAACCTCCATAGATAGGAATTTAGTGATTTCAGTATTCTGGAAAGTGCTCACTGGGCTTTTCAAAGCTCCTAAAAGAAGGAAAAAGGAAACAAACTTAGACTTTCCAAACAAACCTTTCTTGCTCTAAGAAGTTGCAGCAGGACAAGATAGGAGGTATGTCTTGGCATGTCCTCTGAAATCGTCTGTCATAAAGACGAGACAAGATTCAAACATCTGGTAATTTGCCAGAGAGACTCCTGGAGGCACTTGGCATGAATATTTTCATGCCACTCAAAAGATGAAGAAAATTAAAGCCCCTTCAAAAAGCCCCCCTTGTCTGACCAGCGTTAGTATTTCCCCAGTCCCTGATACCTCTTGTGATAATTCAACTTCATCTTATTCTCTTCTAGAACATTAGTCCCTGCTTGGTAATCTCCACCATTAGATTGTGACATCCTTGAAAGCAGGGACCATCTTCTGCCTCTTTTTTTGTATTTCTAGAACTTAGCATGCTGTCTTGTATATAGTAAGTTCTTAATAAATGTTTTTGAATGATTGGTCAATCTTGACCAAGCCAAGCAGAAACCTTTTCCCATATGATGGTATTCTTTTGATTCTATAGTTTTACCAATTGTGGTTTGGCCAAAGGTTTTCTTTCATTCTGATGTATTCTCAGCTCCTGTGTCAACCACTTTTGCTCCAGTAACATCTTCCAGTTCATTATCATTCTTTACTACCACAGGTATGAATTGCTAGCATCTCTGAATCCTTCCCTGGAGTGTCTTAATGGACTTTGTCATGAGATTAGTACTTGAGGAAAAGCTGAATCAAGCAGAATTGGGGAAGTGGGAAATCTTTCCTACCAGGGATATCAGTGAAACCAGAGTTTTCCTTCCAGAAAGGAACAGAACAGCCACTATGTATGCCTGGACATGCCAGCAGATGTGGCTAATGCTGACCCATAGATTTTTCTCTCTCTCTCTTACTTCAGTTAGTGGCACTGGTAGCTTGGAATCGTTTGTTCTGAACTTCACCATCACAAAATTATGCTACACAGAAGACATGGGGAACGCAAGTCCTGACACTCTCAACTCTACAGAGCAGGCCTTTCAGCACTTGGTTAGTCTTTCCCACTGCCTACCCCATCCCCTAACTGCATAGCTGACTTCCCCATTCCTTGACTGGGATCCATCTTCCCTCACCCCCAAGTTCACTTGGCTCTTTCCTTCCTTTGCCAGATTAATCTCTTATTAAGAAAAAGTAGCATTGGACCCTTCTTCTCTGGCTGCAGGGTGACTTATTTGAGATAAGAATTGCAGCATTTCCCCCACAGGCTTGAGAATAAACCTCCAATGGAGTTCTATTAGATAAAAAGGCAACTTTTTCACACACTTGCCTTTAGTCTCATTTTCTCTTCTTTCAAATTCCCAGTCAACTTTATCCCATACCTCTCATCCCTGAATTCTCAGGAAAAATGATTTCACTCATAAGTAGTGATTTAGAACAAGCAGTCTAATACCAAGAATGTTCTCTCCAATCGGGGTTCTCTGGCTTCTCAGTACTCCTACCTATACAGGTAATGCTAGCTCACCAACCATTCCAAGGTCAGTATCAGCCTTTCCCAGGTCACCTCAGGCATATGTTTAACCGTATCTATACCCAGAATAATCCCATCAGATTTCTCAGCACCAATTTCATAGGTGTCCATGTCACCCTCCACATTTTTTAAACTAGACCTATGAAGAATGCATTTGCAGCTGGAGTGGAGTTCTTGTGTACCTATCACATTGTCCCTGCCAACCCTGTCCTGGACAGAGAGAAGATGTATTGGGAGTTCAGTGGGGAGACATATGGCATCACCATTCTGGGTCCCTACTGCCTGGACAAAAATAATCTTTATCCTGAAGGTGAACTACTTAATTGAGCCAAAATATTGGCCACTATTCCAGTCAGTCTTCTGATATAACCTCAGTATCATTGTCTCTTCACATTTTAAAGCATTATTCTTTTATCCAAGCCCTAACTCCACCCCTGCCCAGAATCCCTTATTCCAATTCCTCCTTTGTTCAGCCACCTGCAAAAGTTAGAACCTGCTTTGGGTGGGTAGGTGGCTCAGTGAATGGAGCACTGGCCCTGGAGTCAAGAGGACCCAGGTTTGGATCCGGCCTCAGACACTTAACACACAAAGAAAAAAAAACTAGCCATGTGATTTTAGGCAAGTTGCTTAACCCCAATTGCCCTGCCTTTCCCCCTCATCATTTGGAGATTTTGAAATAGATGCTCTGTGACCACTTGTCATTGATGCTGTAGAGGATTTCTGTGGCATAGGTGCCCTCTGAGGGCCCCTTTAACTCTGAAGTCCTCTGATTTTGGAAGGGAAAAGCCAATTTCATAGAGTTGTTGTGAGGAACAAATGAGATAACATGTATAGTGCTTTTTAAACCTTAAAATAATAGTGTTGCATTTAATCATTATTCCCCTCTCCTTCCTTTACCAGCTAGACCCCCTGTTCAAGAATAGTAGTGTTGGATCTTTCTATTCCGGATGCAGAGTGATATCTTTAAGGCGAGATCCCAGGATCTGAGAGTTGTATTGATGGGGGCATATAATCTCAGCTCCCAGTCACAGCTAGGGTTAAAGTTGAACAAATAACATTTCTTCCATGTTCAGATTCCCCAAACTGCTGCTTCTCTATCACTGTGGGTTGGATTCTTGGAACAGTGATTCCCCTTATAAGTCATGATTTAGAACAAATTCTCTAATGTCAGGTTCTCTTTAATGAAAATCTGTGGTTGCTCAACAGTCCTACCCAGTAGATGTGGCAGCTCATCAATCTTCCCAGAGTCACTTTCACCTTTTCCCATGGTGGCTCAAGCATCTCAATTACCTTTGATAACCACTAGATGTCGCTGTAGACACTTGGAGGTTTCTATCAACATCTCCTAGTTGCATGGAAGAAGAGTCAACCTGTTGGAGTGGATACTATGTGCCTCCATTGGAGAGAAGCTGGCACCCCCTTTCTGGACACAGAGATGGCATATTGGGAACTAAGCAAACTAACAAATGGAATCATGAGGCTTGCCCCATATACCTTGGATAAGAGGAATTTTTATCTCAATGGTGAGCAACCTGTCTCTCCCCCAGCCTGTTTTTGTACAGTTCTAGTACTAACCTTTTCTCAATTTATTCAGGCCCTCACATCCCCTAGAACCTCTTCTCATTCTTCCTTCACTTAACCAACTGCATAAGACAGACCCTAAGGTGCTGTTCCTTCTTGGTTGATATTATCTAGTGGCAGCTATGGAGCTTATCAGAAATGTGATTTCCCTTCTCAGTTACTCCTCAGAATAAGATCTCTAATATAGAGAGGCTTCTATTTTGTGGGATTATTAGCTGCTCAATACTCCTACCTATGTAGTCACTATCTCATTATCACTCAATTATCAGCCATTTTCATCAAAACTCAGACACATCAATTTCACCTTCTCTGAACTTGGAGGTCTCTGCCATCAGGCTCACTGGTATCCAATCTATCTACTCTCAGGGATCCTGGGAATAAGCCAGGACAGGAAGTCAGAAAATTTACTCCCTTGTATTCCAAAGACCATGGAAGACCAAGGATGGATTGATTTGAACACTAATTCTATATGCCCCGACTGTTTTCCTCAAAATTACAAATATCTTCATTTTCTTTACTCTTCATGTCAGAGACCCCAAGGGTAAATAACAGAATTTTCATCTCTTCCCCAAAGAGTAGATCCCCTAGAAGCATGGAGTAAGCAGATAATCCTCAGTATGCCTGTACCTCTCACATTGAGTTACTAGGAAACTCTCTTCCTTTTCTTCTAGAGTCTTGTGATTCACATTATTTATCTGTCCTTTGGTTTCTAGGTTATAATGCAGCCCTGCCTACTACCAGTAAGTGCTTTGGTAACTAAGTCCCCTTTGGGTCCTTAGTCTTGTTCCTACATGACACTGGAAGTTGGGATTTGATTTAGCATTATGAAACAATTGTGGCTCTGCTAGTTCCCTTCCTTCAAAGCCCATTCAGGTATCTTGAGAGAGAAAAAGTCCTAAAGGTGGAAAGAGGTATGTCAAAGAGATAATGAATTTCCATCCCTGAAGGTCTAGGGCACAGATTGATGACTGCTTGTCAGAGGCCCTGCAGAGGGAATTTCTTAACAAGATGACATCTGAGAGCTTTTTAAGTTTTGAGATTCTGTGAGATTCTCCCTCTCCTCACAGAAGAGGGAAGGGAAGTGCAAGGAAGAAAGGCATCCAAGATTGTTTCAATCTTTCCTGACTTGGAGCTATGGCTTTGCTCTATGAGATTCCCTAGTTTCTCTGTCTGAGTTTCACTGGTGGTGACTTGCCAAGCTGTTCCCCCAAAGTCATTGGGGGATAGAGGGGTATTCATAAATCTACCTAAAAAAAAACCTCAACTCTCTGAAAGAGTGGTGAGAAGGAGACTTATAGGTTAATATCTTGTGCTGCCTTGATTTCTACTTACTAGTCCCTGAGTTAGACACCAGTGTAATCAAAATGGCATATTGACTCATTTATTGAATGGATATCAAAGCCTCTCCCTCATTCCCCTAAACAGAGGCTGGGGGAGTTCTGTGTTGGTGCTCCCATGACCACAGCCTTGATGAGCTCTATACCACAATCTCTGATCATCTCTAATAACACTTCTTCTGACAGCTTTCGGTTTAGACAGTGCATCGACATTTGCATCTGATTCAAACAGCACATCGACATTTGCTACCCCCCATGACTCCACCTGGAGGAGAGCCCCCATAGGTAAGAATGTAGAATCTTCAGTACCTTGGAGAGTGATCACACCCTCCCCCCATCCCGAAAAACAACACTGCCTCTGCACAACCTGGGGAGAGAAAATACTTTCTAAAAGAGGGAACAATCACCAGGGCTTTTAAAATTTCCACTTGTTCAGAGAAATACTCTCCTGTCAAGCCAGGGGCCAGGGAAGCTAGGACTATGTGACTTGTCATGTTACTTTGTAGTCCTGTATCATAGGCACTGGCCAAAATTTTATTCTCTTGTCAGTTAATTCAGTTCACCTCAGCAAGCATTATTCATCCTCTACTGTGTGCTAGGCAGTGTTCTGGGCACTCAGGATTCAAAGCCAATGAAAGAAAGAATTCTTGCTCTCCAGCAACTGGTTCTCTTGATATGCTAATAGATTAAATATGTATGAAATATATGCAGAGTGAAAATAAAGGTATTTCAAAAGGATAGAAGGAGAGAGAGAACAATTAACTAGGGAAGTCTGGGAAGGCCTCAGGGCTATATTTTGAAAGAAGCTTGGTACTGTGTGAAGTAGAAGTAAGAAGTTAAGAGAATGCCTGGTCAGAAAAATATCTTTGGGAACTTGTCAGGAGACCTTGCCTCCCTCTCTAAAGGTGAAGAAAGTAGCCCAAAACATCTCCAGCTAGGAAGCCCCAGACCTGACAAACTTTAATAACAAGAACTGTTCACCATAGGACCCATTCTGTCCTCTAGTGGTTGATTCTCACCTTCTATTTCTCTGGGTTGAGTTCCTATCCAGTGGCACTGCTTTTCACCTTCTTGTCATGGGCCCTGCCTATGTCAATCACATTCTGGTCTTGGCAGTGGTTTTCATTCATCATGATTACTTTTTTCCATCAGCTCCTGTGCTGACTTCACATGATCCATCAGCCTCTCTGGCTTCACCATCATTTTCCAGCACCACAGGTAGAGAATACCCACATCTCTGATTCATTTGCCCTCTTTAGGGCAAATTTGTGTCTTGCCCTCTTTGGAGAAGATATTAGGGGTTGGGAAGCCAAGAACAGGGGAATTAGGGAAGGGGAAAGGTCCCCTTACAAAGGGCACCTATGAGGCTAGGGGGCTGAAGTTTCCTCCCAGGAAGGAATACAGAATCCACAGGATATCCTTGGATATGCTCACTGACGTGTGTGGGCTCCAATATGGGATTTCTCTCCCTCTTCTATTATAGCTGGTGGCCATGACCTGGAGGTTTTAAAATTGAACTTCACTGTCACTAACCTAATGTACACGAAAGAGATGTTAAGCCCTGAATCCAAAAAATTCCTTAAAATACAGAGAACACTGCAATTGCTGGTGAGCCTCCCCAATTCCTGTCCCAAGTCCCACCTGTAAGCTGCCTTCACCTGTCTTTGACACCTTACCTGCCTAGATCTGAGCACATTGACCTCCTCTTTCCTTTACCATGTCAGTTCATTGTTCCAGAGAAGCAACATTGGCAACTTCTATGAGGGGTACAAAGTGATCTCCCTGAGGCGAGACTGCAGAGGCTGGAGAATGGGAATTGGAGTGTGCCCTTTGACCCCTCTGGGGTACATAACCCTTCCCCGCCAGCTCTCCACAGAGGGGGCTTCTTCACATTCAAGTGTCTTGAACTCTATTTTCAAATTCCCAGATTGCGTTAGAGCCCTGTGCCTTTTGTGCATGATTTATCAGAAATGTGATTTCTCTCCTCAGTTACTCCTTAGAAAAAATCTCTGCTATAAATAGGTTTCTATTTTGTGTGATTATTAGCTGCTCAACAATCATACCCACACAATCAGTGCACCATTGTCACACGATCATCCACCATTTTGCAAAACACTCAGGCAAATCAATTTCCATGCACTGGGTTGTCCCCCCATTAAGCTTTCCCCCATCCCGCCCAGTACTACTATGTCTCTTATCCATGTGTCTTTTCCTAGACCAAAGAAGGGCTGGATGTAGTGTGCAGTCACAGGAGAGACCCTACCAATCCAGTTCTGAACATAGAGAAATTATATTGGGAAATAAGTAACCAGACATGTGACATCAGCAGACTGGGCCCCTATATCCTAGATAAAAATAGCCTCTATATCAATGGTGAGTAATTAATCAATAAACACTAATCATTGAGCAATTGCTATGTGCCAGATGCAGTGATAAGCCCTGAGAATACTAACACAAAGAAGGAAATAATTCTTACTTACAAGAAATGTACATTCCAATGGGAGAGAGAACAGGGACATATATAAACATTCAGCATAAATGTAAAGTTAATAAATGAAAATATTTAGAAAATAGTTGGTGAGAGAAGGTTCTAGCAGTGGGGATCAGGAAAGACCTCATGCAGAAGATGGCAGCTAGGTGGGGAAGTGAATAGAGCACTGGCCCTAGGGTCAGGAGGATCTGAGTTCAAATTCACCCTCAGACACTTAGCAATTACTTAGCCTGTGACCTTGGGCAAGCCACTTGACCCCATTTGCCCTGCCTCCCCCCTCGAAAAAGCACAAAAAAAGATGGTGCTTGAACTGTCTTAAGTGAAAGGAGGGACTCTAAAGCAGGGGCAAGGAGGGAATATATTCCAGACTTGGAGGATGTCCAGACCAATGATATGAATGTGCGAGAGTAAATGTCATGTGAGGAAAAGAAAGAAGCCAGCTTGGCTGGATTGCTGGCTGCAGGGGTGGGGGAGAGAGTTTGGAGCAAAATTATAAAGAGCTCTAAAAGATAGAGTTTATACTTAGTCCTAGAGAATAGTATAGGCAATTGGGAGAGTCACTGGAGTTGATTGAGTGGGGGAGTTATATGGTCAGAGCAGGTTTAAGGAAATTTACCTTTAACAGCAGAAAATACAGTGGACTGTATTGGGGAGAGGCTCAAGGAAGTGAGATCAATTATAAGGTCTTTGCAAAAATCCAAGTGAGAGGCCTTGAACTATGGTGGTAGTTGTGTGACTAGAGGGAAGAGGTGAGTTGAAAATCATGAAGGTAGGGGCAAGGAAAATTGAGGAGTCCAGGATATTGCAGAGGTTACAAACCTGGAGAATGGAAAAATGGTGGTTCCTTTGATGGAAATGGAGAAATTTGAAACAGCATCACTTTGGTATCAGTGCTTCTTTTCTACCTTGTCTCCTGTCATAATCCCAGAATTAGCATTTTTCTCCTGTCCTTCCTATTCAGTTTCAGACCTTGACCTCACCTATTTGCCTTCCTTCTTATTCATCTGTTGTTGATCCAACTGCACAAGACTGAGTCCACCCACACCTACCTGAAAAGGGACCCTATCCCTCATAGGATAGTAGCCACCACAAAATTCTTTCCTTGGTCTTGTACTGTGTGTTTAGCAATGACTTAGATGGAGATGTTGTTCGGTGATTTCAGGTTTCAGTCATGTCTGTTGGGGTTTTCTTGGCAAAGATCCTGGAGGGGTTTTCCATTTTCTTCTCCAGCTAATTTCATAGATGAGAAACTGAGGCAAGCAGAGGACTTGCCCAGGGTCACACAGCTAGTAAGTGTCTGAGACTGTATTTGAACTCAGAAGTTGAGTCTTCCTGACTTCAGGCGTGGCGCCCTATACGGCTATGGCGCCACCTAGTGGCCTAGATGGGAGACATAAATGGCACAAAATGACTGAATAACACTAGCTGATATGTTGGACAGAATCAAGATCCAGAAATAAACCAGCACACTGAAGTGATGGCCCAAGACCAATGAGATGGAATATTAGAGCTGTCCCAAAGAGAAGGGTCAGGCTGGGAACAACCTGCTACAAGCCAGACACTACGCTAAGCACTGTACACAATATCTCATTTTATCCTCCCAACAACTCCATGTGAGGTCGGTTATTACCTTCATTTTACAAGAAATTAAAAATAAGTGATTTGTCCAGGGTGAAATAGCAGGACAGATTGGAACTCTTGTGTTCCAGAATCTAGGGTCCAGCCCTCTATCCAGTGAGCCTTCCAGCTACAAATTACTCCAGAAAGTATTTTTACAGGACTCTGCCATGATTCATTGAAAAAAATTAGGCAGATTTAGCTTGAAGATCGCTTTAAAGTCTTCCTAAGGCATCATGTTAACTACCATGTTAATTGTAAGAACTTCATTCTTTCTGCCTGACCCCAAAGGACAGAAACAGGGGTAGCAGACACAGTTACAAAGAGACAAAGCTGGGTGACATATAGTGCACTTCAGCGGTAATATGGGTTCTTCTTTCTGCTTCCACTCATATTTATAAAAATGTTTTCCATCATGCTGCCTCTGTCCGAGTCCTGCACTTACTTAGGAATGTGTCATTCTTAATATATACTGATACTTTACATCATCTGGCTGCTCCTTTTGAACAAGATCTACCTTTTCAAAATCATGTTCCCATCCTGGGGCCCATCTCATCAAATCTCAGTGATCTCTACAAAGTCAAATTGGCCTCCTTGCATTAAACAGATAGATTAGGATCAAGGAAACATGTGACATGCTTATTTTGTTGTTGTGGCCCCAGGGCCATGCTTTGGAAGAAAGCTATGATTCTAACTGGCAAAATAGGCATATCACACGTGACTTTGATCCTTAATTGTGAAGAGAAATTTTTCTATGGAAGCTGCAGAGAAGAGCTTTGCTTTTGGAGTAGATGATAGATAACTTCTGTCAATTAAAAATGTAAAGTATATAAGAAGGGATGTGTGCATCTATGGACAGCTCCAAAATAACTTTAGTGTTAAGATTATGCAAATGACAGTTGTGACCAAAAATAATCCCATGTATATGCAATATCCTCGTTTCTTTTTCAGTTTAAGGCTCTTTTGGGGGCAGTTAGGTGGCGCAAAGAATAAAGATCTGGGACTGGGATCAGGAAGACTTGAATTCAAACAGGGCCTCAGACACTTAGAGATATTAATGTCCATATTTTAAGCTATTTTCCTGTGATCTAAAACTCATTTTAGAAGATCATCTTCTTGACCAGCTACTCACTTCTCAAACCTTCCTTTCTTTGGTCACTATTGTGTATTGTATAGGTATAATGAGGTATAATCTCATCTATTCCATGGATCAGTCCCTCCATTTCTTAGCCACTAACAGATTGTTTTGATGATTTCCACCTTGTAAAACAGTGTGACATCTGGTTCTGCCTCAACCTTGATTTTTGAGCAGAAATAGGTGTCAGTTAGCCACAACAAAAAGGCGAACTTTATACATTCTGTGCTGGTCACTAGAAAAGTCTCCCTGCTCTCCTTTGCTGCTGGGTTGCTCCCCTATACTTGTTGAGATTGCTCCCTGGGGGATTGTTTCTCCAGCTACTGATTGAACCAGAGACTGCTGAGAGGCTTTGCACTTTAGAGAGTTTAAGAAAGGAAGCTATGAAAGATTCTGGATCTAGCTCATTTTAGCTTTGCTCTTGGTGTGCTCCAGCCTATAAGCCAGAAGGCTGGGGAGGGGAGTGTGGAGACTTCTAAGACAAACACTGAAAGGGTTTGTCTTCCTCTGTTTCCCACAGGCAAAGGAAAAGCAAAAGTGGGTTGATTCAGATGCCTCATCTTTTATTTCCCCCACCCAGGATTTTCTTTTTTTCCTACCACAACTGCTCAAGTCAGAGACTTGGGGGGTAAACAAGAGAGTTCTCCTTAAGTGCATAGACCTCTCCACACAGATGTTCAGGCAGAACAAACTGATTCCCGACTCCAGTTGTCCTGTTGAGCACCCGCCCCCAGATGATCCCTTCCTTTTCCTAATAAGATACAAGTTCCTCAAGGGCAAAAATGTTTAAATATTGTCATTGCGCCCTCGTATCTAGCCCATGCAGTGCATTGTAGGTACTTGTTGAATTGAAATGAATTTCATTTTTTTTTATCCTTTGTTTCCATGTTTCATTGTTCATCTTTTGGTTTCCAGGTTACAATGAACAAAAGAAGCCTCAACCTGGTGCCAGTAAATATTTTTATCAACCAAATCCCCTTTGAATCCTGGACCAGCTGTGAAACCTTAACCATATTCACCTCTTGACATCTGGACTTTAGCCCCAGGGAGATAACATATGTAATAACAGCTGATGCTTTGAAAAAGTCCCTACAACCCAATCAAGTGTCATGAGAAATGTGTCCCCAAAGAGCAGGTTGCCTCAGAGAGGATAGTCAGTTCCTCATTACTGACTCTTATCAAAGAGGCAAAATGACTTTTTTCTGGGAGATACTTTAGAGGGTATCTCTGGGCTATATGCCCTCTTTGGACCTTCCAGGGCTAAGATTCTGGGAGGAAGAAACCCTAGATTTCTTGGTGCTTTCATCTCTTCCCAAGTATAGATGCATGGCCATGGGTTTCTCAATTCCTCTATCATAAGATTCTATGAGGAGGAAATCCTATACCTGTGGGTCTTTTGATCCCTTCCCAATATTAGATGCATGGCCACTGGTTTCCTGGTTCCTCTGTCAGAGGCTGGATGGTGATTATTTTTCAAACTTACCCCCAGAGAGGTCAGGGATATGGGTGAGATGAACATCAGGTCTGTGGGAAGCACCAGTATGTGGTGGAAAATCACCTCATGAGCTACCTTGTAGGACTGATCTCCATTTCTCTTATGAATTAAGTTACTGAGATTATACCTCAGCTGATGATCTTCAGCTTACACACACACACACACACACACACACACACACACACACACACACACACAAACACACACACAGTTGTTTGTTCAGTCCTCCATCAAGCAAGCATTTATTTAGCATCACTATTTGTGGCATCCTGTGTTGTTGTCCAAACAGCCTGTTTCAGTCTGTAACCACAACATTATTCTATATCTAATGACATGCAGCTCCTGGCCTAACCAGCAAGCCACCATCTGAAATCCCTCTGAGACCCACAGGACCCGGACACTGGACAGGTAAGAAAGTGGAAGCTTCAGTACCCTGGAGGATACTCACCAAGTCCCTTCTTTATGCCAAGGAAGGATATTCTATGTAAAAGATAGACCAATTCCAGATCTTTCTAAACCTCCATCATTCATCTAGAAAGACAGGGCAGGGAAACAGGTATTCAATGTGTTATACTGGAGTCCCAGGTCACACAGGCCAGAAGAGATTTCACTTTCAGGCTGTTGATCTCACCAGAACAATCATGTGGGAACTTACTGTCTTGTGTGTCACTCAAAAGGCAAGGAAAATTAAAGCCAGTGGTACCCTGTGGACAAGGCCCTGACCAGGCAAATTTTGTCAATGAAGTCCAGGGATAGAAGCATCCCTGCCACTCTCATGGTCCCCGAACCTTCCAAAACTCAGAGAAGATTGTTTTTCTCCCTCTTTTCTTATAGTCAGTGACCCCAGATGGCAATAGCTTACTCTGAACTTCACCATCACAAATTTACCCTGCACTATAGATATGGCTCTACCAAATTTAGCAACACAGAAGGGGCCCTCCAGCAACTGGTGAGATTTTGCACTTACTACTCCATACCTTCATTTCTTAACCATCCCTTACTTTTCTGAGCATTTTCTAATCATCTTCCTTTGTCAGCTGAGCCCCTTGTTCCAGAACAGCAGTATTGGCTTGCACTACACTGAATGTAAACTGATCTCTCTGAGGTAAGACCCTAGAGGCTGATAGTTGGGGATTTGGAAGCTTCTCCCCAGGCTCCCCAGGATATACCTTGGTCTCACACTAGACTTCCAATAAAAGTTACTTCCCTCCATGTTTCTCCTTGGGTTCCAGTACCCTGATTATCTAATCCCAAAGTGCTTTGATCCCCATCCCCTAGTCCAGGGATTTCAGTCACTGTGTAGGACAAGTTTCCCCTTGCCAAGATGTTATCTTTCCACTGAGTGCCCTCATAGCTAATGGGACTTTGTCAGTCAACTTAATTGGTGTCACTTATTCCAAGTTGCCTTAGGCACATCATCCAATCTTCTCTAGTTTTCATTACACAGTATCCCTGGGAAACATAGTGTTGTACTTCAACTTTCCTTTCCCCAGAAGGTGGGACTCCTGTCAGCTTTTGCAAAACCAGTATCAGCACTGCATCACATTCAATGTGTCTTTCCATAGACCTGAAAAGGACAAATCAGCAACCAGAGTGGATGCTCTATGTGTCCATCAGAGAGGTCCCACCAGCCCAGTCTTCGACAGAGAGAGGGTTTACCAAGAATTGGGTAACCAAACTCATGACTTCAGTCAGCTGGGACCTTATACATTGGAAAAAGACAGCCTTTGCCTCCGTGGTGAGTAGTCATTCTTATTCCAGTGACAAAGTTTGGATAAATTTCACTCAGAGTAAGTTTTTTGTCATTGTTGCTTTGGGGTTTTCTTCCCCTCCTCCAAATCCTCCTTTTCCTGTGGCCCGTGGTTATAGGCTAGTGGTGGCAGGATTATTTCTTGGGGGGGGGGGGTAGGACTAGATGACTCTGAGGTTCGAGGATGCTCTCAGCTGGAACATTGAGTCAGCAAGCTGTTTTTTCTCTCTATTGAACTGAATCCAAGCTCTGATCAGGTGATGCACTCAGCCATATCTTTATTTTTCCCTTGCTGTAGCCACAGGGAAATATTCAAATCCAAATGAATCTAAATTTGGTTTAATTTTTAAAAAAACACCTTTGCTGTACAGATACTTGGGGATGATGGCTTTTCTTAAGCAAAAGTATCATGACTTCTCAAAGCATAGGGAAATTGATGTTCCAAGACTGCCTGGGGCTGCTGCTTTCCTGTACTTGTATCTTCCCTTCTCCTGTCCCTAACAGCAAAAACACCTCACCTCCCACATGCAATACTCACTCTCTTGGAATCTGCTGAAGGATACTTGCTTGTAAGATAGGGAGGCAGGTAAATTGTGATCCATATGAAGAACTCAGAGACATATGGGGAGATGTATCAAACAGATGGACAGTGAGTAAGCTGAACCAGGAAAACAATATACACACGGGCTGCAGCAATGTAATTGGAAGGTACCAAAAGCCCCAAACTCACCTCTATAAAGTGATAATGATCAGGTGTTGGCCTAGAGACAAGTTGAGAGTGGGGAATGCTGAATATGCTGTCAGATGAGGTCACAATGTCTGTTGGTTTTGCTAAACTGATTTTTTAAAACCTTCAATGCAAAGGAGACTCTCAGGTTAGGGGAGGGAAAGGCTATATTTGGAAATGAATATAACATAAAAACAAAAATACATCAAGGAGACTTGAACAAAGTTTTAAAACAAAACCATAAAAATAATGAGTGGGCCAGCAGGGTGGGCTCACTTCTATCCCCAGCACTTCATCTCTGACGTTGATTTCCAGCAAGGTTGGCTTACAATCCTCTCTTCAATCACAGTTTGCCTGTACAGTTTTATGGGGTCCCTATCTCTGGTCACAACTTCCAGAAGAAAACATGCTGAAAGGGAGAGTGTAAATTTGGACTCAGAGGACCCGAGTTCAAGTCTTATCTCTGACACTAGTGGCATGATCTGGGAAAGTTCTCTTCCCCCATTGACCTCAGTTTCTTAAATTGTAAAATTAGAATTGACTAAAGCCCATTCCTGCTCTGAGTCTGATGATCCTATGAACTGTTCCTCCCTCCACTCTAACTCTAGGTTATTCATCCCAGAGCACCCCTGGACAAGGGGAATACCAGTTTCATTTCAAGATCCTTAACCACAATCTTACCAACTCTGACCCTACATCCTCAGAATATCAAGCACTTCAGAAAGACATACAGGACAAGGTAGGCTGCTGTGGCCACCCCACTCACCCAAGTTTCTTATTGGCTAATCTTTGGCTCTCATCACTTATAGATGTCTGAAGTGGATAAAACAGAAGGGAAGAGGGCATATATTAGCTCAAAGACAGGACATGAATTCATGTGAATAGGATCCTTAGGTACAGATTTGCTCGTGTTTCTTCTCTGTTTAAAACTCTCTAGTGTTTTCCTATTGAATAAAGTCCATGTGTTGTTGTATGACATTAAAGGTCTTTCAAAATAATCTAACACCATTCAACCTTTTCCATTTTCTTAATACTCACCTCCAGTCACTCTAAGCTCCAGCCACACTAGACTACTCTCTGACCCATTAACACATTGCATGTTGTCTCTCTGCTCTGTGCTTTTGTTTATGCTGATCCCTAGATCTAGTATGTCCTCATTCCTTTTCTTCAGGTGCTGAATTCCTACCCAGCCTTTAAACTCTCCCTCAAACACAACATCCTCCAGGAAGCTTTCTCTGATTCCCCTCCCCTGGATCATGAGCCCCAGGTCATAATAGCCATTCCCCTGGGTCTTTGCATAGCACCTCTTCTATCATATAATAGAATATTAAGTACCCTCTGTGTCTGTCTGTTTCTCTTACTAGACTCTGAGCACCATGAAGTTTTGATTTATCCACACTTTGTACTGTGCATTTCTCTCAGTCTAAGTATAGCTCTCTATAAGCTATAGATAGTGAATATTTGTTGAATGTATGACATGTTTGGTCATTATAAAAGATGGTTTATGACTGAGAAAATGATATCCAATGTCCCTACTTCTATTACCAAGAAGAATATCTTTCCATGCTTTACCTAAGACGTTGAGAGGCCATCACAAGTCTGGAAGTCTTTAGCTGGGGCCACAGCTCCATTGCTATTAGGCTTTCCTTTATGAACTAAGTGCATTTTATATGCTTCATTGGGCAGCAATCACAGTGGAGTTATCATTAGGAAATCCAGGAACCAAAGGGGAGGAGCATGGTGGAGAACTTTTGGGGGAAGGCCAATGAAGGCAGAAACAGGAATATCATCACAGTACACTAGAGACTACTTGAGAAGAAAGAGAAAGCAGACAAGGGGTTTTAGAAAAGAATAGATTATGTGCCTGGTACACAGGCATAATATCACACAGGGGCTTCAGTCATACAGACATCCACTGGAGCTCTTCTCTGTCCCAAGCATAACAGCTAATAACTTCTTTATTTGCCTTAATGTCCTTTTAGCTAGAAGAATCTTTGAGAGGAATCTACTATTGTGTATTTTATTCTCACCAGGAAGGAAGAATTCGGTGCTAGAGTGGAAATGATGGCCACCTTGGGGCGGGGGAGGTAGTCATTCCATCTTAGAATTTGTGCTTGTGGGAGAAGAACTATAAGTAGTTTGACATGCACCCTATCTTTAGGACAGTGGATTTCAAAAGATTCAGAGGAAGGAAATGTGGAATCTCATGGCTTAAAAATCTATCAGGGGAAGCTAGATCAGGAGGAATAGCAAGCTATCTAGAATAATATTCTGGACAAACAATTATGATGAGGAAGAAACTGGAAAGAACAATTTGGATATAGGAGCTCATCAACCAACTAGAATTTTTAAAGACATTTTTAAAAAGACTATAGGTAAGACGGAATTAAGAAGAGGTGTACTGGAGGATGAATACAAATTAAAAAAACCCATGGTGTGATAATATATGAAGTGTCAGAGGTGCTAAATCTTTAAATGAATGAGGGCTGTGGAAGAAGCCTTATTAGTAACAATATGGAATAGTAGATATTTTTGAGAAAAAGAGGAGGCTCAAAGAAGGGATAGGACCACTGTTTGTAGCAAATGGGACAAATATGATAAATATGACAGATGAAAGAGACAGCAGAGTACCTCAACTGTGGTTGTGGCTGTTTTTTTCCTCCTCTTTTCACTGCCAAAGGAAATTGTCTTTGGTCTGGATAGGACAGGTAGCCAAGATAAATAGGTGGGCAGAAAGAGAGTGCCTACTTGGCCTTCCAATTGTTAGAAAACTATATCCTGGGATACCGAAAGAGCCAGATGTCACTGATGAGCTATGTGTCAGCGATCTTTGAAAAATTGTGAAGAAAAAAAAAGAATCATGAAGGATGGAAGCTGTACCATAGAGTTAAAGAAAAGAAATATCCATACTATTTTTCAAAGAAGAGAGTGGAGTCTGAAAACTAGAGGATACTGAACTTGGCTTTAATTCCTGGAGAAATTCTTGAACACAATATTAAAGGGATTATTAGTCATAGCTTAGAAAAGGAAGCAGTGATTGATCACGAAGACTTAGAATGGCTTCATCAAGAACAGGTCATGCCGAGCTAACTTTATTTCCTTCTTTGATGGTTTTACTAACCTGGTAGATCAGAGGAGGGCTAAGAATAAAGTTGACACAGATATTAGAAAACCATTTGATTAAGTGCCCCATTCTATCCTTTGGGCAAGATGGAGAGATGATCATTTTTTTGTTGTTCAGTCATTTTTAAGTCATGTCCTACTCTTCACTGACCCCATTCGGGGCTTTCTTGGTAAAGATACTGGAATGGTTTGCCATTTTCTTCTCTAGATAATTTTATAGATGAGAAAATTGAGGCAAACAGGGTTAAGTGACTTGCCCAGGGTCACACAGCTAGTAGATCGGATTTGAACTCAAATCTTCCTAACTCTAGGATCAGTAGTCTATCCACTGTCCATCACTGGTTATAGATGATCATATAGCTAGCCAGATTCAAAAGTAACCAGGCCCAAAGAGGGTTAATGGTTCAGTGTCAACTTGGAAGCAGATCCCCAGTGGAATTGCCAGGAATCTGTGCTATTTAACATTTTTATTAGCCACTTGAAGTCATAGAGAGCATTCCTCATCAAATTTGCAAAAGGTACAAAGCTGGAAGGGGGAGGATACCCAACACATTGGATGACAGAGACAGGATGGGCTGAATTGATTAAGAAAAATTTAATGGAGATAAATGTAAAGTCATGCATTCAAAAATTTTTAAATCAGTTTGAAAAAAGTAGCAGCAGTCTGTCTGAAAAGAGCTTGGAATTTCCTTTGGATTACAAATTCCTCATGCAGGAACAATGGAAATGTCTAAAAAAGAAAATAAGATTTAGGATGAAGTAAGAGATGCATCACATGCAAAGATTAATGAGATGATAAATCTGCTGGGCTTGGCCCTGCTTAAAGCACTTTGGGAGTATTGTGTGCATTGCTAAGCACCACATTTTAGGAAGCTGACAAACTGAGGCATATCCAGAGGAAGGTGACTGGGAGATAATGGGCATGGAGTTCATATCATATCATGATTGGTTGAAGAACTAGTGATCTTTAACCTGGATGAGAGAAGCCTGGTGGTGGAGAAGGCAGGGAAGTTCTCAGTGGAAAGAAGATTACATTTCTTCTGCCCAACCCCCATGGGTACCATAAGGAGCAATTGGTGGATCTAAGGAAAAGCTTTATGGCAATTAGTACAAAGTGGTTGCCTCTTGTGGTTGTGGGTTCCCTCCCTCTCACCAGAGGTCTTCAAGCAGAGGCCGTTGGGAATGTCATAAAGAGGATCCTTGCTCATGTTGACTTTGGTCTAGATGACCTCCAAGACCCTTTCCAGCTATGAGCTACTCTGATATTTACTCGGTGGGCATTAGTCAGAGGTTTTATGTACACAGATGTTTGCCCTACTAATGAAGAAGTAGGCTCAGTCTATGTGCTAGCCCTGTCCCATCCACTGCCATAAACCAAGGATGTAGAAGATCTCTCACTTATCACTTGATTGACCTTGAGACAATAACTTAAACTTCCTGGCCTCAGGGTCCTCATCTGTAAATTTACAGGGTTGGATTACATGGCCTCTGAGGTCTCTTCTGGTAGAGTTATGATCAATAGTCCTTCCTGAAGCCTCCAGATTTGGAAGCATCTCCCCATCCCCTTTCACTCCCGGCATCCTCTGGCAGAAACAGCAGCCTTAAGGGCAAAGAACCTAGTGAACTCCTAGCACAAGGATGGCTTAGAGACCAGACTTCCCCGGGATCTGGAGGAAATCTTAGTTGTGTCTTGTTTATGAAACAAGTCTCTCAGAGAGTCCTCAGACCCCCACTCACAGTCCAGCCCCTTCCCACCCTGAAAAACCTTCACTTTCACTCCCAAATTCTTGTTTTCTTCCACCTCTCCTGGGTCCAGCCAAGCAAGAGCTTGTCTCCATCCTCCTGGTCCCAAGGAAGCAGGTCTCTTTTTTCTCTTTCCTCCCCTTGTGTCTCAGGTCGGGGTTCACCCACCCATGTCCTGACTAAAATGTGACATCCTGCACCACACGCAATACTCCAGGTGAGGGAGGCTGACTTTACATTTCACTGTTGATGCTTCCTGCCTAGGTGTGACCTTGGGCCCTTTGTAGTTCTGGGTCTCAGTTCTGCAAAATTAAAGGGATGAGCTAGATGACCTTTGAGGTTTCTTTCAGCTCTAGCCCTATGTGCCTGGGAGACAGGATCTGAACAAACCACCTCCCCTGGAGTGGTTGTGATGCCTAGATGTGATTCCTGTCTTATCGGAAGGACTCCAGTGCTTCTAAGACCCTGGACCACTAACGCGATAGTGCACATGATGCTTCCAGGTCCAGACTTCCTATTAATGCCTTCCTTCTACCTCTGGTACCCTTATTCTTTCCCAATCCCTTCTGGTTACACGTAAAGCTTAGACATTTCTACCATCCATACCCTTGGACCATATCAGTAAGATCCCTATCAACTCATGCTCTCCCCCCAATTTATTCTGATCACTATCTTCTTTCCTCCATCCATCCATCCATCCATCGATCCGTCAATTCATGTATATTTCTGTCTATTTGTCTATCTATCTATTTATCTATCTATCTATTAATCCATGCATCCATGCAAATAACAGATATTTATTAACCAATATACCATATGGGACTATGCAAAAGATAAATGGCCACAATTCTTGCTTTCAAGTAGTGTTCATTCTAATAGACAGAACACAACCATTATATGAGAGTGAATTAAGTGCAAGTGATATAGTGGATAAAGCATTAGACCTGAAGTTAGAAAGACCTGGACTAAATTCTGTCTTAGAGACTTACTAGCTGTGTGACCCTGGACAAGTCACTTGACCTCTCCCAGCTTTATTTTTCTCATCTGTAAAGTGGGGATAATCATAGCATCTACCTCACAAGGTAGTTATCAAGATGACCTTAAAGGGCTATAGCAATATTAGCACTGATTTTGAGAAGCTTGGACAAAGTGCTAGAAGAAATTTAAAGACAGAGGCTCACCTTACTTGGGGGTGGGGAGGAAAGGCCTGGGAAAGATTCTTGGAGGAAACCGATTTCTGAGCAAAACCACTACTGGCAATGTTTTGTGTCTGAGGCTAATAGAGACCATGGAGGGGGGCACAAGGGGTGGAGCCCCAGGGGGAGGAAGCACTTTCTGACCCAATGCTAGTGCACATGCGTGTGTGCACACAAACACTTGTGGTGGATGAGACCAGGAAAAGGAGGGAGGTGGCTCAGGGCACTCTCACTTGCACCATCTAAATTCCCCAGCTGTAGGGAGGGGGAGATGTACCCCAAATGGAAACTGCCACCAGAGGGCAGGATCAAGCCACTGAGGCCAGGGAGGAGGGAATGTGCTGAACAAGGGTACTGGTGCCCTGGGCCAAAGCTCTGTGGTCCCCCCCCCTCCCCAGTTATGTTCTGTGGCACAATTGGGTCTCCAGGAAAGGGAGAGGTTTTGATAGGAAGGAGATATTTCAGACATGGAGTAAGTGTGAGAACATGGAGAGGAGAGGGCAGGACAGGAATGGGGTGTAGCAAGAGTGGTTCAGTCTGGCTGGAATATAGAGCATGAGAAGGAAATGTGGAGCAATGGAAAGAAGGGAAGGGTTTAGAGTCACAGGACCCGGGTTTAGAGTCATAGGACCCGGGTTCAGATCCTGGCTCTCTTACTTGCTACCCCTGTGACCTGTGAAAAGTCAGTCTCTCTAGGCCTCAGTTTTCTGAATTGTAAAATGATGTGTGTGGGGTGGGGGGCAGGGACTGGATGACCTTAAAAGGTGCCTTCCATAACGACAATGATTAAAGTAAAGAGTTTACAATACAGGTCAATTGGTTCCAAATTATGGAGGGCCTTGAATGCCAGATTTAGAGGCTGATGCTTTATTTAATAAGTAATGAGGAGGCACTGAGGCTCATTTGAGTAGAAGAATGAGGTAATTGGAGAAGCCGTTAGGAAGATGATGGGGGAAGTTTGCTTATGATAGAGTTATGGATGCTTGGAAGGTGATTACAGCTTCCTTCCTGGTCTAGTTGTGGGCACATCCCAGAGAAGGCACTTAAAGGAACTTTACAGAGGACACTCTGAGAGCCATAGTGAGGGTGTGCCAGCTAGGGTTTGTCCCAGGGAGCTAAAGTGGGATGGCAGCATGTTCGGTCCTGTGTGCCCCACCCCCGCGGTCTCCCCTCCCACCAATGTCCTAGAGTTTCTTCCACACAAGCATTCATTCCCAGCTATGGCTCTGCACATCTAATGGAGGATCCGAAGATTCCTTGTCCTGCCCCATTTATTCTCTGGGCTTATATACCTCAGCCACAGAATGATCTGGAGTCAATCCCTGTCTCTGATACATGCTGGCTGTGTGACCCCGGGAAAAGCACTTAACCTCTAGGGGCCCCAGGTTGCTCTCTAAGGCAATTAGATTATGTGGCAAGTGTGATCTGCATTGGTGGGAGAAAGAGAAGGAGTTAAGGAGAGAGAGAGAAACATGTGGCTGGGAGGGGGGAGAAGAAGGGGAGGGGAGAGACAGAGACAGAGAAAGAGAGAGAAAGAGAGAAGAGAGAGACAGAGAGGAGAGAGAGAAAGAGGAGACAGAGAGAGAGGGAGAGGAGGAGTAGGAAATAGAGAGAGACAGAGACACACAGACCAAAGGCCTGGGCCTATCCTTATAGCAACTTTTCAGGCTCCCAGAATAGATCCCCCAGAGCTTCCCCAAGCTCTCTTTGGGTTCCTGGAGTGGGTGGAGGAACAGGGTCGGCCCACACTCTGGTCTCCTATGCTGTTTTCTGTTTCAGATGACACAGCTGTACCTGGGCAGCCAGCTCCAGGACAGATTCTGCTACTGCCTTGTCAGAGGCCTCAGGTAGGTGTGGCTCTGGCCAGGAAAACCATGCCCCCCCCCAACTATCCCTCCCCATTTCCCCCATCCCCCTCACCCCCCCACACTTCCCTAGTACTGGCACTTAATGGATAATTGATTGCTCTTCCCCAACCCCTGCCAAGCCCATCATTGGCTCCATCTGGGCCAGCCTGCCTGCTGGCTTCTGACAGTTCTGAGATGTCTGATCTAAGACTCCTTGGGGATAGTCAGGGCAAGGCTAGCTCTGGACAGGTCAGATTTTTCTCCAGTGCCCTTGTGAAGAGACAAGAACAGAGACTGGGCTCAGCCAACCCTGCTTTGGGCTGAGTCCCTCCCCCATGGGGTCTAATGACAGGGCCCAGACAGATTGCAGAATCTAGTATTGGAATGAACCTCATAGGATGTTTAGTGCACATTAGACCTGAATAAGGGTCCCTAATATCACATGGCTATTAGTGGTCATCCATCTCCTGTCTAAAGACCTCTAATAAGAGAGAACTCATCTCTTCCCAAGGCTGCCCCTTCCACTTTGGGACAACTCTGTTTTTTCCTTTCATCAAAATAAATTTGTCTCTTGGTGAGGTATAACCCTGGATGCCTGGGGTCCCACCACCTTGTGACCTCCCCTTAATCTTCCCCCGAAGGGACCTCAATATGCCCTGCCCTCTCCCAGTCTCTAGGCCTCCGCAGGGTCTTCAATCTCCTTTGGACTTTGTTCCCCACCTTGTCTCCCTCTCCCTTTCTATCATTTCTTCCCCCACCCCCGTGTGCATGCTTTATATCCCCTCCTGTCAGAGCTTGATTTTACTTTTCCAGTTAAGCTCACAGACTATAAAGCAAACGTCCCAAAATTTGGTCCATAGGATGGGCTCCATGTGGGTCACCTGGAAGTGCATCTTCTCCTCCAACCTTGATCCCAACACCATTGGACAAGTATTTTTGGACAGGACCTGGAATGCCACAACTCACTGGCTCGGGGACTTATACTAGCTGGATAACATTCAAGTGACAAGCAGGGAGGATGCTGGGTCCTGAATGATGGGGGAGGGGGTGAAGGAGGGAATTGGAAATGGGAGGTGAGCAGAAGCAGAAGGAAGCACTTGGGAAGTTTATACCCCAGGAAGTGGAGGTGAAATTAAGAGTGAAACTGTGTTGAGCTAAGAAGTTCCTTAGAATATGTCATAGAATGGCCAAAACAGGAAGGTTCTTAGAACCTAGAAAGTCAAAGCTGGGAGAGCTTTAAAATGGAGATTGTCAGAGCTTTGGGGGTACCCTTAGAACATCAGAACTGGGGGAGCCCTTAGAACCCAAGATATCAGAGCTGAGAGGGCCCCTAGAACCCATGATGTCAGACCTTGGAGAGTAGCCTTAACATACAGAATACATGGTCTCTCCACCTCTTTGTTTTCTCAGCCATTCCTTCCTCACCCATTCTAGCTCCCTAGGTCAAGACCATAGGTTTCTTACCTTTATTCCATATTTCTCTGTCCTCAGAGTATCCCTCCAACTGAATAGATGGAACTAAGAAAAGTGGTGAGTGTGGCATCAGCTTTGCCCCATGCCAGCTCCCCAGGGGAGGGGGGAGGGGATCGGAGGATGATCCTTAAGCATAGAAGTGGGGGGAGGGCACTTAATGTTGAACATCCAAGAACACTGTCTTGGACTGTCCTCATCACACAAGTGGCCAGCGATCATCCCTACCAGTTGTCAGATGTATCTCCACTTCCTGAGCACCTTGTGAAGGGAGGTGGCCATGGAGAGCGTTCTGTGTCCTGCGCCTTAACCCATTCCCCTGTCACTAGATATGACTCAATATCACTGTCCCCTTTTCCCTGTTCTGACCTTGGGTCTCTGCACTATCACCCTCCCTTGTCTCAGGTTTGTGTCACCGGGTTCCCTGAACCATCTCTTCTGCCTCCAAATGACCTTCCCTCAGTTTGCCCAGCTCTTTTTCTCCTATGTACTGAGCCCCATCTCCTTTCTCTAAATTCACTCTCATAGTCTGACCACCCTCTCTACCCTAGGTCAGCTTGTTCTGAAGGACAAAGGTCTGGTGGCTTGGGAGGTGGGGGGATGCTCTGGGTTGGGTCCTTCAGCCCCCAGTCTCCAGTCTCCCCAGGTATTTCTCTTTGTCTCCTCCCTTCCCATAGGGTGGGAATTCCCAAGGACACTCCCCACTCTGCTGTCCCCCCATCCCCGTGATGGCCCCTCAGCATTACCTCTTTTTCCCCCAGGTATGCCTTTCTGGGGCATCATCCTCATTTGCCTTGGTATGTTCCTGGGACTCATGACAAGTCTTATGATCTGCTTTATGGTAAGAGAACTTGGAGAACCCCTAAGTGCCAGTAAGGACTTTGTGTGTGAGAGAGACAGAGAGAGTATCCCTAAGAGAGGAAGCCTTTGTGGTGGCACAGTGGGAAGATCACTATATTAGGAGCCAGAGGACCTGGATTCAAATCCTGCTCATAGATGTGACCACCATCAAGAGCCCTCTATGGACTTCAGTTTCCTTATCTGTATAAGATGGAGAGATTGGAATAGATGGGCTCCAATATCCCTCCCAGCTCTAAATTTGTGATCTCATGACCCAGTATGCCTCTCAGAGTCAGTGAGCATAAGTGTGTGAGAAGGTAGGTGTGGTTATGGTTGCACATATGAACCCTCCTGTAGGAGAGGAGTAGTCAATGGGAAACAGTGTAATTTAGGAAGTGTAAGGAGTGTGTGTCTGTTAATGTGTGAAGGAGGACGGTGAGTGTGCCTGAGTGAGAACTGAAGAGAGATGTCTGTGTGTCAGAGAGACAGAGAAAGAGAGTGAGAAAATGCACAGTGCCCTGCCCCTAAGTAGGTGCTTAACAAATGCTTATGGAGCAGAACTGAAAATGGAGGGACAGAGTTGTGGAGAGAAAGAATCAGACAGAGACGTAGAGTGACAAAGACCAAGATAGTTGGAAAGAGACAAAGTTTGAAACAGAGATGGAGAAAGGGGTAAAGATGAAGAGACAGGCAGAAACTGAGACAGAAGGAGAGCTAGGGAAAGAGAGAGACAGAGACAGAGATAGAGAGAATGAATTCACATAGGAGAAAGTTCCAGGTTGTCTTCCTTCAGACTCTCCCTATTCTGTTCTCAATCAGTGGAGAGTTCTCTCAATGAGGCTCATGAATACTCTACCTGGGTGCTTTCCCCTAAGGCTGACCTTAGGTTCTGGGGTAGGGCTGGGAAGAAATGTACAAAACTAACAAGGAAGACCAGCTCCAATACCCTTGGCTGCTGGCTATGTATGCTCCTGGGGTTCACCAGGGCTGCCTTCACGCCTCCTCTGGGGAGCAAGGCTGGGTCCACAGCTATGCACAAGAGGTTCTCAGAAAGGGTCATGCCCCCATAACTCCTGATCATCCTCCATCCCTCAGCCCTGTGTAGGTCACCACATGCTTGTGGAAAAAAAGGAAGATTAAAAGGTCCAAAGATGAACCATGGGCTCTTACCTCTCCCACCTGGATTTGAGGAAAATTCATTAATAATGGACTACACTAAAGATGTAACACATTGTACCCAGTTAATATCCCAGAGTAGACTGGAATAAACATGGACCAGAATGGATTGGCCAGAACACACTGACTCTGCCTCTTTCTTACCATTTGCCCTGGTGTGGGTGAATCCTCAGGACGGCCTACAGGAATTGAGGAGAGAGAAGCCTATGGTCTAGGGTTCACTAAACCTCCTCAGGGGTCATCATTCCTCTCTGGCAGTGTGCCAGGCTCTCATCTGCTCCTTCCCATTGCCAAAGGTGAGGAAGCCAAGCTTAGAGAATGAAGGAAAAGCCCAATGCCCATATTGGTCCTGAACACAATGGCTAGGGCTAATTGACCAGATAAGCACTCCTGAAAAATCAATTGGCTAGCAATATGCACTGCTGGAGGAGCCAGAAGACCCTGGATTCATTGGTGCCAGGACCCTTCCAGTGTGTGATTCCCCCAACCCCTTGTTTCAAATCAAAGAACCCTTGTCTTTCCCACTCTGACCTACTACTGGCATGTGATCATCCACCTATCCCTTCTTCCTTAGGGTTTTGCCTTGCCAGCTTCACCTCACCCTTGCTCACAGTCCTAGCTTCCTGTTCCTCAGCATCCTCCCATCTTACCCCTTCTATCCATACTCCTATTAAGATTCCCCAACTGCTTTCTGTCTCCCCCTGCTCTTTACTGAAGCCCAGCTCATCAGGCTCCCACTGTGATCTCCAAACCAACTTTCCATCACCCTCCCATTATGACCTGTCCACCAGGCCTTCCTGGCTATATTCTTCTATGACATTCCCTCTTCTGTGACCAGCCTCCTCTTCTGACCTTCCCCTAAGTCTCACATTCCCCTTACCCTGGGCTACCTCATGCTCTGACCTCCCGCCTTCACCAAGACCACCCATTTTCTAGCTTATTCACCGGGTCAGAAAAATGAAAGATATGTGCTATATGATCCAAGGAAGGAAGATCCCTCTAGCCTGGCATTTTATTAGCCTGTGGGGAGACTACAACACCACCTGCCTTCCTTGAACTCTCTCCTGTTACCTGCTCCCTCAGGGCAGCTTCATGACCTTCCTAAGCCCTCAACTCTGTTCCAACTGATTGCACATTTTCCTTTGTCATTTTTGATGCTGGTGATCTTCGACTCTTCAATGGGGGGGGGGGGTACTTAGAGGTCATCTCTACTTTTATCGCTCATGATCATACATGTTGTAACTGTTCTAGGATTTGAACACAGATCCCATTATTCCAGGGCAGCTAGGTTGCGCATAAGTGGTTAGAGCATACTGGGCCTGGAATCAGGAAGACCTGAGTTCAAATCTGGCCTCAGATACTTATTAGGAATATCACTTAACCCTGTTTGCCTCAGTTTTCTCATCTGTAAAATGAGGTGGAAAAAGAAATGGCAGGCCACTCCAGTATTTTTGCCAAGAAAACCCCAGATGGGGTCATGAAGAGTTTGACATGTCTGTAATGAATAAAGCACCTATTACTCCAAAACCCAGTGCTCTTCCCAACATAAGGCCCTCCACCTTAATTTCAGTGCAGGAATCCCCTCTTTCCACTGCCTCCTTGATAGGGCCTCACAAAGAGTTTATTCATTAGAAGCTCCAAGGTGGGGAGTAGAACTGGAAGAACCAGACTGACCAAGGCTTCTCCAATCCTGGAAGGAAAAAGAGGAAAAAGGGCCCAGGAAGACAACCCCTCCTCACATCCAGAGCAATAGTGAGAGCAGTGCTATGGAGAGGGAACACGCTTAATTCCCACTTTGATCCTCCATTGCAAGGCTGGGGAGGTAGAGGCCTGCTTCCCAGTGGGTATCTTCTGAGGTAGGGACCATGCACAGACAGGGGGCCTGCTGCACAGACATTGTCTCTTCAGATTTGACTCCTTCGTGCTCAGAGTCCTCAGGATAAGGAACAACAAATTCAAGTGCACCAGCAAGAGTAGTTAAGGTCAAGGTCGAGTTTGATGGTGAGCAGCAAGATGCTCTTTTAGTCTGGGATTGACATGGAGGGAATTGATCCTCTTAGATTCCATAGTTTCCTAGGTTGAGAGATGGCTCCAGACCAGACACAGCTGCAGCCAGTGCCTGCCTTCCAATCCCTAGTCTCCTTTGACTCCCATCCCCATTGGTCTACCACCATCCTACCCACACAGCCAGGAGAGGAGTAATGACCTGTGGCAAAGTTGGGGCTAACTGATCAAGATTCTCAGATCTCCAAGTTTAGTTGCTTTTTAAAAAATCCCACAACTTTTTATTTAACAAGCATTTAATTTTCTCTCCTTCTCACAATTCCCTCATCCCCTCCACTGAAAAACAAAAAACAAAACAACAACAAAAAACCCTTGTAGCAAATATGCAGACTCAAGCAACACAATTTCCCACCCTGACCAAATGTCTTGATGTGTATCTTGAGTCTGCCACCTCACCTGAGAGGATGCTTCATCATTGGTACTCTGGGTGGTGACTGCATCGATGAGAGTTCTTAAAGTCATTCCAAGATCTTTATCTTTACAATGTTGTTGTGTAAAATATAAATACTTCTGGTTCCACTCACTTCCCTTTGATCTATTCATATAAATCTTCCCAGGTTTCTCTGACCCTTTTGTCATTTTTGTCCAGGGCAATCATAGTCCATGACATTTATTGGGCTATAATTTGTTCAGAAGTTACTTTCATCCAGACATAATGGCAATTGTACTATCCCCAATAACCCAGGGAACACTGACATACCAGCAAGTTGTTGCCTGGCTGTTATCTTTCTGTGGATAGGGGGTGCTTCAGGACAAGGTTTTCTATTCACCATCCAGACAGCCCTCAAGTGAATTTACTTTGTTCACCTGAATTCCTGGTTTTGGAATCTTTCAATAACAGAAAAATAGCTCAGTGGTCAAGTTGAAAAAGGTAAAATCAGGTAGCAATTAGCATTGAAAAAAGATTTCACGCTGCAAGGATGGACATTTTGGTGGAAATCTCAGCACGGATTTTGTAATGTCTCTTCTCTGTGTTACAAAACTTCCAGATTTGCAAACCCCAATTTGATTTCATAGGTCCCTCCCAGGTCATAATTCCTACAGAATTTGTCCTAGATGTCAGAACTCCTGCTTAATGCTCTGCTCACACACACACACACACACACACACACACACACACACACACACACACACACACAAACAAGCAGAGGGAGACACCATTTAGAAAACCAAAAACTCTCCAACATGTATGGCTAATACATTTCCAGGGTTGTGAGGATAGGGCCTTCTAGAGTCTTAGCCCTGGGTGCCTTTTATACCAATTTCTTTTTTTAAAGTAATATTTAATTTTTTCCCAATTACATGTAAAGACAATTTTTAACATTTTTTTAAATTTTGAGTTCCAAATTTTCTTCCTTCCTTCCTTTCCTCCCTCGTCCCGGAGACAGCAAGTAATTTGATATAGGTTATACATATGCAGTCATGCAAAACATGTTTCCATATTTAGTCACGTTGTAAAAGACGACACAGACCCAAAGGGGAAAAAAACCACACAAAAGAAATAAAGTGAAAATAGTTTGCTTTGAACTGCATTCAGGTTCCATCAATTTCTCTGGGTGTGGACAGCATTTTTCATCATGAGTCTTTTGGAATTATTGTGGATCACTGTTTTATAAAGATTTCTGGGACCACTCAATGCCCATGAGCATTTATAGGTTTATAACAATAACAGTAACAATAGCAATGACAACATTTATATAGTGCTTTAAGGCTTTCGAGATTACTTATTTAATCCTCATAACAATTCTACAATGTGGGTGCCATTAAAGACATTTTACAGATGAGGAAACTGAGGCCTCAGAAATAACTTAAGTAATTAACCAGTAAGTGTATGAGGCAAGATTTTAATTCAGGTCTCCCTGGCTTCAAGCCTGCTACACCACCTAGCTTCCATGGGTCTATAGATGGGAACCCTCATAATGGTTCTCTTCTCTGGAAAATCCAGACTAAGTAGGAGCCTAGAATTCTAGGAATTGGAAGGGACCTTAGGAAGGGACCTATTAACCCCCTCAGAGGAAAAAAATTGAGGCCCAAAGAGAGGAAGGGACCTGCCCTCAAGACCACACAGCTAGTTAAGTGTCAGAAATAGAATATGAAGTCGAGTTCTTGGCTTCTAAGTCAGTCCCATGTTCACATGGGAATCATAATACTGGAAGGGACCTCAGAAGGCATCTAGTCCAACTCTTAAGCAGAGATCTCTATCACTCCTGGGAAGGGGAGGATGTTCCAGCTGGCTCACTTATTCACTCAACAAACATTTGTTAAGCACTCGCTATACATACAGTTCTATGTAGGATATGGTTGGGGGCAAAGAGAAGACAATATTTACTGGGGCTCTTCACCTTTTTATGGTATGGTTACCTCTGGCAGTCTGGTGAAACTTGTGGACCCATCTGATAATAATGTTGTTAACTGCATAAAATAAAATATTTAAGAGTTCAAAGAATTACACTCCCCCAAAAAAAGAATTACATAGGATTGCAAAAGAAGATGTCTTTTTTCCCATTCAAGATGATGGACCCTTGTGAACATCTATTCATGGGCCAATTGACCCCTCTAACTCCAATGGACCAGGTTAAGAACCTCTGGGTAAGACATGACTCCAGTTCTCATGGACTATAGTCTAATCAATGGAATGAGACAGAGAGAAATATTTCTACAGCTAAATAGCTGTACTTAGGTACAGATTCTGGCAAGGCAGAAAAAACGGGGGAGGAGCAAGTTAGATGTTGTCTCTTGTCCCACTCTCCTAGGAAGCTATCTGGGCACAGAGATAAGGGCACTAAGATGGACAGAGGGTTCTTGTCACAGGCTGTACTTAAGGGAGTGCATTTCTACACACCCAAAAAGCTGCCAAGACAAGGAGAGATGAGAAGCTGGACTTATAGAAGGATCATAAGAAGAATTGGATTTGGAGTCAGAGAAAATGGGTTCAGATCTTGACTCTGTTACTACCTAAGTGACCTTGGACAAGTAACTTACTCCAGTCCTCAGTTTCTTCATCTATTAAGTGAGGGAGTTGAACTGGATGACCTCTAAAGCCCCTCACAGCTCTAAACCTCTGAAACCTCAAGAGACCATTTCCCAATCGAGGTAGGAAGAAAGGATGGAACTTCTCACCAACTAACTTGATCTTTCCCTAGCTAGCTTCCCTAGCTAGCTTGTGGGTGTGCATCTGATGCTCTCATTCCTAAACTCTCAGAGTAGGAAAGAAGCCCAGAGGCTGTCTAGATGGACCTTCTTCCAAGTTCATGAATCACCTCTGCTGAAAAATTTTCTTCCTCTTGTGCTCTACCCTTGGGACATTAGAGTTTGCTTAATGTAGCCTAAGACTGTCTTTGCTCTCTTGGAAGTCATATTACACTTGGAAAAAACATGGTTGTACATACTTAGAAGGAACAGCAAGATCTCTAAGTCTCCTCCCTTCCAAGAACTAGCAGTAAAAATGATTATAACAATAGTGGAGGGTTTGTTCATTCTTTATCCATTCGTTTGATAAATATCTATTAAGCCCTGCTGTGAGCAGTTCCTTGTCACCTCTGCATGGTGAGGTATAAAGTCAGTAGTCAGTTCCTATAGTTGAACAGGGAGACAAGACACATATAGAGACCCGAGGAACTGGAAGGGACCTCAGAGGTCATCTAATCCATCTTCCTCATCTTACAAATGAGGAGAAGCCCAGAGACCTGTCCAATATCACAGGTTGATATTAGTGAAGGAACCAGAATTTGAACTCAGGTCCTCTGGCTACAAACCCAGAATTCTTTTTATTGCACTGCTTTCCTCTGACATTTTCTGGCTATGCAGACACTAATTTCTCATCTGATCCTCCCAAGAACCCCATGATATCATAGCAATAACAACAACAATAGCAAGCCGTTCATATGGTGCCTTTAAGTTCATGGCTTATTTTCCCCACAACAAGGGAAGTCATTCAAACATTCACCATATCATGGATTCCTCCTGGCAGGACCATTTTTTTTTATCACTGGAGTTCTCAAAGGTAGGTAGGTAGTAGTCATTAGGTCTGACAAATCTTAGGAAGCTATCTCTCACATCCTAGCTACATGCCCTGAGATGACAACACCTCTCTCTGTTGTTCATGTAAGGTTAACAGATGGTCACCTTAGTCATCGAATTAGTAGGGAATCATGAATCATCATTACACAGGTTGGATAGATTGAATGGGCAGCACTCAAGATTGGGGTCTGCTTAAGCCCAGGGATGCTTTTTTCTAGATCATGGATTTACAGATTACAATTTTTCTAAAGCCTTACTCATGTTCATAGTGAAGTGAGTTATTTCTCAGCATAGTATCATAAGTCTGGATGAATTATGAGAGGAGAACAAGAATGTATGGATCACTGGGGAAAGAGGAAGCCATCAAAAGGTTGGACTGTGTGACTCTAGCAACCCAGAGTGCTTTCTTGTTTATGAAAGTGCCCCATCCAGGGCAGTATCATAAGTCTGAAGGATTTTATTGGAATACTTAGAGGTAATAGGAGTCCCCAGAGGAGAGAATTACTTGATGCTTTGGCAAAATGGAACCACGTCCCGTTGTTTTGGGGTAGAGTGGCTACACAGAGTGTCCTTATAAGTCTGAAAGGTTGTATGGGTTTCTGGAGAAGGCAGAAATCTAGAGAAGAAAGAATGGTAGGTGCCTTGGTTGTTTATAGACTCAAATGTGATTTATTTGCAATCTAAATAATTCTCTCCTATATTCAATATCATGTTAGCCTGAATGTTTACATTGCAGCTGAAAGCTCTTTTTCTTTATGGTGGAAGCTTTTGATGACTCAAATCCCTAAATTCCTAGGGGGAAAATAAAAAAATAAAAACCGCTAGGTGGTGGCATAACAAGCCAAATTCCAATGTTCTGTGAGGAACCCTGGGTTACAGCAAAAAACCCCTCCCCCACCCCCATACAAGCTGTTGTATAAGAAGCCCTCACAATTGAACTCAGTCCATGTAAACCCAGAGCTAATTTTCTGTACATATACAAGACATTAGGTTAGGCTTGGGGGCTTGCCCAGAACATTTAATTTGTGGGTATGAGTTTGATTTTGAGTCCCCTCAAAATTGTGCCCTACAGATTATATTTGGAGGGTCTATCTAGGACCACTGTTTCTTGTTCGGGGATGGGGCTTTCTTCACACATTTGTTGTTATTCAGTCTTTTTTCAGTTGTGTCCCACTCTTCATGACCCCATTTAGGGTTTTCTCCACAAAGATATTAGAATGATATGCCATTTCCTTCTCCAGATTGTTTTACAGAGCAGGAAATTGAGGCAAACAGGATTAAATGACTTTCCCAGGGTCACACAGCTAGGAAGTATCTGAGGCCAAATTTGAACTCAGGAAGATGTCTTCCCGACTCCAGGCCCCACATTCTATGCAGTCTATCACCTAGCTTCACTCATAGTGGCCAAATTTAGACAGACTCTTCTTATCAGCAAAACAGGAACAAACATGCCCTCCAAAATAGCTATGGATGTGACTACCATTTATTTAGTAAAAGGCAGCTCCACTACCAAAACCCCTGGTCTATTGGCTTCGATTGACCTTATTTCCCAAGTTCCAAACTGAGACATATGGTCATATAGCCAAAGGCTATTCTTTTTTCAGTCTTGTTATAAATGCTTGCTTAAAAAATTATTTAGTTTTTTCCCCAATTACACATAAAACAATTTTTAACATTCACTTTAAAAATTTTGAGTTCCAAATTCTCTCCCTTCCTCCTCATCTCCCTCATTGAGGAGGCAAATAGTTTGAGATAGGTTATACATATGTGTAGTCATGCAAAACATATTTCCATATTAGTGATATTGAAAAAAAAAGCCATAGACCAAAAATAACCCCAAGAAAAATAAAGGAAGATAAAAAATTATTCTTCGATCTGTATTCAGACCCCATCAGTTCTTTCTCTGGAGGAGGACAGCATTTTTCATCATAAGTCCTTTAGAATTTTCTTGGATCATTGTATTGCTAAAAATAGTTAAGGCATTCACAGTTGATCAGCACTGTAATGTTACTGTTACTGGGCAATGTTTGCCTGGTTCTACTCATTTCACTTTGAATCAGTTCATGAACACCTTTCCAGAGAGAAACGTCTTTTCTGAGAACATCCTGCTTGTCATTTCTTAAAGTACAGTAGTATTCTATCACAATCATATACCACTTGTTCAGCCATTCCCTATTTGATGACCATTCCCCTAATATCCCATTCTTTGCCACCCAAAAAGAGCTGCTATAAATATTTTTGTATAGGTCCTTTTCCTTCTTGTTTTTCACCTCTTTTGGGATACAGACATAAATAGTGCTGCTAGATCAAAGGGTATGTGTGAATAAATGCTCTTTTGTAGCATCATGTGGACATAGATTTAGAAGTGAAAGTGAACTCAGAGGTCATCTAATCCAACTACTTCATTTTACAAGCAACTAAAGCCCCCCCCCCCCAATTTCCATGAATCATCTGAGGCCACACACATAGGACAAGGACTTGGACCCAAGATCCCCCAACTCCAAATTCACTTGAGACTTCACAGACTGGATAAAAGCATGGTTACTGTAACTGTATGTCACCCTCCTGTCAATATCACAGTTTAATTTAATTATAAGTACTTATTAAGCACTATGTATTTGCATAAATACACACATATATACATATGTCTAACACTGTACTAGATCTTGAGGGAAGAAAGACATAAAAAAGTTAGTCCTTGCCTTCAAGAATTTATATAGTCTACCTTGGAATAGAACGTATACGTGGATAAATAAATACAAATTAATTAGTGGGGGGAAGGGGAAGTAACAACTGGGGAGGGATCAGGAAAGGCTTCCTGTAGGAGGCATTACTTAAACTAATTCCTGAAGAATTAATATTGCTATTAATTTATTATTTATATCTATATGAATATTAATATTTAAGAAGAAGAGGAGAGGAGGGAATGTATTCCAGGTATAGTCACAGAGGTGAAAGGGAGGATGCTTGGTTTGGAAATCACAGAATGTTAGAACTAGAAGGAAACATGGAAAAAGCCAGTGGAGAAGGAGTGCCTCCTGCCATTGAGACTTTGCATTTCCTTAAGCGGTTATTGTGTTGGTTCAAGTTCTGGTTAGATTTTTCTGTACCCCAGGTCATTTAGGACTATCACTTCTATGGGGCAAAGGAGGAGGAAAAGGAGGAGGAGGAGGAGGAGGAGGAGGAGGAGGAGGAGGAGGAGGAGGAGGAGGAGGAAGAGAAAAGCTTTGTGCTAGATCCTGAAGACAAAAAAGAAATGAGCCTCTAAATTTTTGTCCCTAATTTAAAAATTAGGAAGAAGAGGAAGAGGAAGCTTTTCAGTTCTAAATCTAGGAGCCTATGGCAATAATGGTTCATTTTACACTTTACATACATGGTCTCATCTGATTCTCCAACCACCCCTTTCTAGGGAAGGTTTTTTCACACCTTTTTTACAGATGATGAAACTAAAACTTGAGAAAGTCAAATGGTCCTTCCTTCCCAAGTTACAGACCCCCCAGAGGGCCAAGCTAACAGATGGAAGCAGCTATTTGTTTTGGCATTCTGGAAGGGTCTATGGACATCTTCTCAGAATCATGTTTTAAGTAATTGAAGGAAAATCTAAATTTCTGTTAGAGGTTAGTGAACATATAAATGCCAAGATGGCAGGGTAGAAACAGCACTTCTGCAGAGCTCTCCCCCACACTACTTCAAAAATATGTAAAAGGGGGTTCCCTGAATGACCTCTGGAGCTCCAGAACCCACAAAATAACAGAGAAGCTAACCCCCCACTGAGGACAGCCCAGCAGCCCAGCAGGGAGTGGCCAGAACAGCACTCTGGGAGCCAAGCCCAGGTCTAAGTGAGTTGGAGGTTGTAGCCTCAGGGTGGCCTGACCAGCAGCCAGCTAGAGGGACCCCAGAACACCAGCAGCCGTGGCATTTCCAGAATTGTCAACACATAGATGCCTAGGACAAAGTGAGAGGTCAGTGCCCTATGGACTTTGGGACTGGTTGGGAGAGTGCGTGGCTTCTTTCCCCTGGGGGCGAGAAGCAGCTAAGGAGTCCTGGCAGCTTGTACCACATTGTCACGTTGCAGCTTCAGCTCCTGGCCTGCAGACTGTAGGGGGATCTGGGGATCAGTCTGGGGGGTAATTGCTCTTGCTTTACCCTTCTTGGATCTGGATTGCAGTCTAGGGTGGAGGTCTTGGGATGTGTGACCAGCTTGCCAGAGCGTGTGGAGGCTTCAGAGAGGCCACCCAACTAATACCTCCGGCAGTTGGGAAAACTCCAGTGTTTGGGACAGAAGCTCCCCTGGCTGGTGGCAGAGTCCTACTGTGGCAACAAGCCCGAAAGTCAAGTAATTGAGTGGCAATATGATCAGGCAAAGGAAACAAAATAAACAGAAAAATTTAACATTAGATTCCTATTTGGGGGGCAAAGAGGATCAAAGCATGGAACAGGAGGAGGACTGGGAGGTCAGAAATCCTGCACCAAAAGCCCCAAATGAAAATACGAGCTGGTTGTAGGCCATAGAGGACCTTAAGAAGCAGATAAGAGAAGTGGGGGAAAATTGGGTACAGAAATGAGAAAGATGCAAGTATGAAATGAGAGTCAACAGCCTGACTGAGGAAAATAACACCTTAAAAAATAGACTAACCTAAATGGCAAAGGAGGCCCAAAAGGTCAATGAGGAGAAGAATGCCTTAAAAAGCTTAATTTGCCAGATGGAAAAAGAATCTCAAAAGCTCACTGATGGGAATCATTCCTTCAGAATTAGACTGGAGCAAATGGAAGGTAGTGACTTAATGAGAAGTCAAGATGCTATTAAGCAGATCCAAACAAATGAAAGAATAGAAGGCAATGTGAAATATCTCATGGGAAAAGCCACTGACCCAGAAAATAGATCCAGGAGAGACAATCTAAAAATTATTGGACTGCCTGAAAACCATGATCAAAGAAAGAATCTAGAAATCATCCTTCAAGAAATTCTCCTGGAAAATTGCCCTGATGTTTTAGACCCAGAGGGGGAAATAGAGGTTGAAAGAATCCACAGATCACCTCCTGAAAAAGATCCCAAAAAGAAAACTCCTAGGAATATTGTAGCCAGGTTCCAGAATTCCCAGATAAAGGAGAGGATATTACAAGCAGCCAGGAAGAAACAATTTGAATACTGTGGAAAGGCAATCAGGATAACACAGGATCTGGCAGCTTCTACACTGAGGGATCAAAGGGCTTGGAATATGATATTCCTGAGGGCAAAGGAACTGGGATTAAAGCCAAGAATCACCTACCCAGCAAAACTGAGTATCATGTCTCAGGGGAAAATATGGGTCATTCAGTGGAATAGAGGACTTTCAAGCATTCTTGAGGAAAAAACCAGAGTTGAATAGAAAATTTGACATTCAGATACAAGAAGCAAGAGATGCTTGAGAAAGTAAACTGGGAAAAGAAATCATTATGAACTTATCAAAGTTGAACTATTTACATTCCTACAGGGAAAAACGATAACTTTAACTGATGAAACTTTTCTCAGTATAAAAATAGTTGAAGAAGGGTATATGGGCATATGAATACATATGTGAATGTGTGTATATATGTTTTCAGGTATACATAGATAGAGGGCACAGGTCGAATTCAATAAGAAGGGATGATACTTAAAAGGTGAAATTAAGAGGTGAGAGGGGAATATAATGAGAGGAGATGGGGAGAGACAAAATGGGGTGAACTAGCTCATACAGAAGAAGCAAGGGAAAATGGTTACAAGGGAGGGGAAGAACAGGAAAGCAAAAAGGCAAAACCTTATCCTCATTGAATTTGGATTAGGGAGAGAATGACATACGTACTAAATAGGATTTCTCACCCTACAAGAGAGTAGGGGAGAAGGGGATGAGAGGAGAGACAATGGAAGGGAGGGTAGACTGGGGGGGGGGGAGTTGGAAACACCCACTTTTGAAAAGGGACAGGACCAAAGTGGGGAGTAGACCAGGTGGGAGGTGGGATAGGAGGGAGGGAAATATAGTCAGTCTTTTACAATATATCTACTATGGTAATGTTTTACATAGCTACACATGTACAGTATATAGAGTTGCTTATCTTCCTTTTAAAACCAAATTTTAAAATATATATATAAATACTATTATTAATACTATTGTGCATATAATTGGGAGATAAGATGTGCAAGCATTGGGGCACAAGGATTCACCTTGCCCTACTGGAAAAGTCAAAGGGTGTATGGGAGATGAGATAGGAGAGAGCAGATTGGATGAGGGGATATCCTGTGGGACTGTTATTCTGGGGTGGTGGGTAGGGGGAAAATGGGGAAAAAATTGTAACTCAAAATCTGACAGAAATGAATGATGTAAACCAGAAGTTAATAAAACATTTGAAAAAAAAGAAAAGAAAAATGCCATTACAATCCCATACAAGTTTGCAGATCCCCAATAATCTACTCATGAACCCCCATCTAAATCTTCCCTAGGGAAATAAGAATGCAACTTTCTAGAAAAGATGAAAGTCCTTTAACTACATGCAAGCATTCAGGTTACGAATGCATAGAGCATATGGAAGGCTTGTCTCACCCAAAAGAAAATCTTCCCCACCCTGCTCGCCCCCAGCATCCAAGTCCATAAAGAGAAAAAAATGATTCTCCTTCAGAGGAGAAGGAGGTAGAATTAAGAGAGGTTAGTGATGGCTCCCTGTAGGAAATGGAGTGTTAGCTGGGACTTAAAGGAAGCCAGAGAGGTCAGTGGGTGGAGTGGAGGAGGGAGAAGCATGGGGGCCAGTGAGATGAGAGGTGGAGTGTCTTCTTTATGGACAGCCCCAAGGCCAGTGTCACCAGGTCGAAGGGAACAAGTTAAGAAGACTGGAAAGGTAGGAGGGGCCTAGATCACCAAGGGCTTTGGTCAACACAGAGGACATTTTGTATTAGCTCCTGAAGGCTGGGGTTTGTTGAGCAGGGAGGTTCAGTGATCAGACCTGTGCTTTTATGAAGATAACTCTAGTGACTGAATGGAGAATGGGTAGGAGTGGGAGGAGGTTTGAGGAAGGCAGACCAACCAGCAGCTATTGCAAGGATTCAGGCATGAGGTGATGAAGTCCTTGAACCAGGGTAATGTCAGAAGAGAGGAGGGGGTGTATTCGAGAGATGCTGCAAAGGTGAGATCAACAGGCTTTGACAACAGCTTGGATATGGGGATGAGAGATAGTGAGGAGTCCAGGCCAACTTCTAGGTTGGGAGCCTGAGGGCCTGGGAGGGTGGTATTGCCCTCTCCAGTAACAGAGAAGTTGGGAGGGGATGCTTAGGGAAAAAAATGATGTGCTTAGTTTGGGACATGTTGAATTTAAGACATCCTATATTAATAGAAATATACTTCATGGAAACTTATCATCATCACCATAATGTCAGCTAATATTTATAAAACACTCTAAGGATTGAACAAGTCCTCTACAAGTATCTTATTTCTAAGCTCATAACAACTCTGGGAGGTAGATACTAAAATTATCCCCATTTTTCAGATGGGAAAACTGAGGCAGACAGAAGTTAAGGGACTTGTCCAGGGCCCCACAGCTAGTAAGTGTCGGATGCATAGATATTAGAGGTAGACCTACAATGAGATATGTTACATTTTGCTTTGGCCATTTGTCCTATAAGATAATCATCTTAGTTATTTTTAAATGATATGTATGTTTTAAAATAATGATTTCGGAAAAGTCAGGGTAGAGTCAGAGATGGGAGCTCTGCACCAATCACAGAGGCAGGGGCTGAGCTTGGGGAGTTGGGGTGCAGGTAGGGCATCCAAGAGTGGGTCCTGAGAAATCCTGTTCACTGCAGGACATTTTCTTATATTTCTCAGCCTGTCAACAAGGCCTGAGCTGGGTCCTTAGGGCTTCCCAAACTTCCTAGGTGGGACTGTCAGGATCCTTGAATGCAGGAGGGAGAAAGGCTTTTCCCCAAAGGGAGTTAGCAAAGTGTAACTTTTCCCAATTAGGGATAGTTAATGTGATTTGAACAAATTGCTGCTCCAGGGAGAACAGAAGCTTCCGAGGCTTGTTAAAAGGCCTCCCAGCAGCAGCTCAAACCCAGCTCTAATTGGGCTCTCACAGAACAGTTGGTGTGCCCTCAGAGACCTCAGATCCAGCAGGGGGGATTTACCAAAGTTAATCTCTTGTCAGATGCTTCTAGAAATAACACCATCACCATCACATTCCCAATAACAACAGATATTTGTCTGGCATTTTTAGGATTTCAAAGGGCGTTCTATACCTTATTTCATTTAGTCTTCACAACAGATATGTGTGGTGGGTACTAGAGCTATCATTAATTCCTTTTGAGTATAATAAGAGACTGGTCAATGACAGATCATATTTCTGATGATGGCTAATAGAGAGACCCTGTCCTGATCCCAAGCATGCACAGGTGTTCTGGAGCTGTGTCCTCTCTGCTTATCACATCGTTAAGAAAAGTTGTTGGGTTTTTTTTAATTGGCTGCTAAACCCCATCTGAGACTATATATAAGAGCCACCAGTAGAAGAATTTGACCTTTCTCTCTCTTCATGGTGACATTTGATAAAGAAAAAAGAAATGGCTTAAACCTCCAAATAGGGGAAGAAAGATAGTAGCAGAAGCTACAACAGCTTGCTACTGCTACCAACCATCTCCCACTCCATCTACCACATAGCCAGGAAGATGTGATGTCACTGTTTCTGTCTCTGTTGTAATTAGTCTTACCTCATCCTAGATGAGTATTAGAGATGGAATGACCTTATCTTGGCTGGTGTAGTGACCCTAACTCTAACTCACAAGGTCTGTTTTAACTGTAATATACATTCATCTAAGACCAGAAAAAAACACACAGCCGAAATAGAAGATAAATATGCCATGTGTTCACAGCCTCATGGTGACCAGGTTGGGGAGATGTTCTCCTACCTGGAGGCTTACACCATTTCTTTGTTCTCTCCCAAATGCTGCCAAAGAGAAGAGAGTCTCTGTCTCTCTGGGACTTTTATACACACATTCAGGTATATCTCAGAAGACAGTTAGAAGGCTTTTCACCACCACATTATAAATGGACAGGAGAAACAGTAACAGAATTTCTGTACGTGCTCTGTAGCAAAGGTTAGGCCCTTCTATTACTCATCATCATGTATTTTCGGAAATAGACTCACCAAGCCTCAAGTGGACATGGGGCTGGCAGCACATATTCCAAATGAGACTAAAGATTACATCCTTGGAGACTTCCAAGATGATGGAGTAGAGAAAACACTAGGCTGAGCTCTCCCAACATTCACTTCCAAACAGCTTTAAAATAATGTCTCAGATCGAATTCTGGAGTGGCAGAGCCAACAAAATGTCAGAGTGAGATGTTCTTCCAGCCTAAGACAATGTAGGAGGCTGGAAAGAGAGATCTGTGAGATGGAGGTGGAAGCTGGCCCAGAGCCCGTGTGGATGAAACAGCAGTGGTAAGACCAGGTGGTTGTGACAGAAGCAGCAGAGCTTCAGGAGCTCTCAGTCCAGAGACACTAAGGGGTGTAGAGATTATAGGGGACTCTTTGCTGACACTGGGTGGAGCTGGCACTGATTGTCAACTCTCTTGCCCATATGTCTGGGTCACAGTACTAGGGCAGAGAAGCCATGAGGGTTGGTCACAAGGGAGCAGGGTCCCTGGTTGCAATTCCAAAGCAAAGAGAATGCTAGCATTTACAGCTACAGGGGACCAAGGGTCCTTCCTGGCTAAAAACCAGATGGCAGACCCAGGAGAGCAGGGACCATACCTCTCCTAGGCTTTCATCATCTTGGAAGCACCAAAAACTTGCAAACTCCAGAACTAGCTCTGAAAAGAGCAGCATACAAAAGCCTGAAGCTCAGCACCGTGCCTCCCTGTCCTGAGGTGAGCAGAACCCAGCTTTAACATAAAGCTGGAAGTCAAGGAAGAGGCTGTTGCTGTTTCTACATGTGTGGGCTCTGGACAAGCTTCCACCCCCATGTTATGAACTTCTCCTGCTGATCTCCTAAGTTTTCTTACACCATAAAAAATGTCTTGAGCTGAATTTTATTGGCTCTGCTGCTACAAAATTTTATTTGAGGTGTTATTTTAAAGTTGTTTGGAGGGGAATGTTGAGAATTCAAGTGGGCTGCCTCTAATTTGCCATCTTAGCTCCTGGGATACACATAGTTAACGATCATAATTGTGAATGTGAATGGATTCAGCAATAAAATGAAAGAGGACAACAGGATGGATTAGAAACCAGAATCCAACAATATGTTGCTTCAAGAAACATACTTGAAATGGAAAGATATGTACAGAGCTAAAATAAGAAGCTAGAGCAGAATCTATTATTTTTCTGCTGAAGTAATGGTTAGGTAACAATCATGATCTCAGGCAAAGTGAAAGCAAAAATAGACCTAATTAAAATGGATAAACAGGGAAACTAAAATTTGCTGAAAGATACCATAGAAAATGAATGAATATCAATACCAAACATATATGAACCAAGTGGAAAAATGAAATTAAATTAGAGAGAAGTAGAGAGTAAAATTATAATAGTGGAAGACCTTAATTGGTCCTCTCTCAGACCTCCATAAATCAAACAAACAAACAAACAAACAAAACAAGAAATGAAAAACCTGAATAGGATTTTGGAAAAGTTTGATATGACGGATTTCTAGAGACTATTTAATGAGAATTGAAAGGAGTACATCTAAGTTGGGCAAGGTACATTCACAAAAAATCAACCATGCAGTAAACAATGAAAACCTCACAAACAAAAGCAGAAAAATAAAATGCATCTTTTACTGACAACGATGCAATCAATAAAGATGCAGGATACAAAATAAACTCATGTAAATCATCAGCATTTCTGTATATTACCACAGAAGATAGGGACAATTTTGTTACTTTTTCTCTCTCCGTGATTCCAAATATATAGCTAGGATAAATGGACCAATCTACAACTCCACCAATAGTGTACTGGTATGTCTATCTCCCCAAAGTTTTTCCAACATTAACTATTTCCCTTTTTTGTCATCTCTGCCAATTGGTATATGTAAAGTGAAACCTCAGAGTTGTTTTCATTTAAATTGTTCTCACTACTAGTGTCTTAGAACTTGTTTTTTTATGGGGTAATTTATAGTTGGCATAGTTCTTTTCAAAACTTTTTTTCTATACTTCGAGCAACTTGCAGATAATTATTATCCCCATTTTCCAGATGAGCTGCTTGGGTTCAGAAAGAAATGTCTTGCCCACGGTCACAGAAGTACAGAGTGTCTAAGATATGTTGCTTTGATCTGATGTCAAGTCTAACACTTTTCACTACACCAAACTGCCTCTAATTTTTATATTTTTAATAGATTTTATTTGGAAATTTATCAAAGAGAAAATTTCCCATGTTTCCCTTCATCCGTGTGCCTATCAGCTCCCTTACAGGTTCTTAGAGATTAGTCAGGTAGGATTTCTTCCCTCCTTTGCTTCACTAGGTAGTGCTCGCTTTTGTGTTAAAAAATCAGAATTAGAATGCATGTTATTTTTCTTTGCCCTCTGTTCACTTTAAGCCTTATTTTTCTAGAATTCCTGACTTCCTTACCCTTACTCTCCTGTTGCACACAAAAGATAGGCCTCTTTTCAGCTCTAGAACATTAAAATTATATTCTTTTCTGTGTCAATTTCTTCCTGGTATCTAGAGGTGCTAGGCTTAGTCTAGCGATGCTGGAATTCTGGGCTCAAAGCCAGGTCTCAGGATCTGTTTACTAATTGGGATACTTCTTCTCAGGAGACCACAGATCCAGAAATCCAGAGGGCATTGAAATATTCTTAGGAAGTCTCTCTGGAATTAAGGTAATTAGCACCTGAACCTTTGTCCCCAATGAGAGGAAGGTACAAAGTCTGTGCTTGTGCTGGGCCTTAAGGTAAGAACACCCATTGCCTTAGTAGTTTTCTTTGCTCTACTGGAGAGAAAGTTAATTGGGGCTGAGACTGGAAACCCTTCAGGCTAAATTGTCTGAGCCAGCCCTTGAAGACGGGATATTGGGGTCAAGGTACAGTGTGTCCAACTGTGGCTGATAAGAACAATGTGAACAGGTTGGGCACCAATAGTCCATTTGAACATTTGGAGTGTAGCTGTCTTTAAATCTGGGCATCTCATGTTTATTTTGAGCTACTTTAATTCTGCTTTGCTCATAGAGTACAATCCTTCTTTGATCAGGGCATGCCATGCCTGGGTGGTCCTGTGCCAGTGTTTCCCATATCTCATAAGCGATTCCAAAGTTCCTCAGAGAGACCTTAAGAGCATCCTTGTATTGCTTCTTCTGGCCTCTGTGTGAGCATTTTCCTGTTGTGAGTTCTCCATAAAATTATCTTTTAGTCAAATGTATGTTTGGCATTCGAACAATGTGGCCAGCCCATCAATTGCACTCTCTGAAATAGTTTGAATGTTTGGCAGTTCAGCTCAAGAATGGACCTCAGTGTCTGGTACCTTAATTTGACAGGTGATCTTCAGAATCTTCCTAAGACAATTCAAATGGAAGCAATTCAGCTTCCTGGCATGGCACTGGTCGACTGTCCAGGTTTCACAAGCATACAACTATAAGGTCATTGCAATGGCTCTGTAGACTTTTGGTAGACAGTCTAATCCATCTCCTCTCACACACTTTCCTTCAGAGCCTGGGTTTGCTCTGGCACTGCTTGTGTCAATCTCTTCATCTATGAGAACATCCCTGGAAAGTATACTGTCAAGGTAAGGAACTTATCCAAAGCAGTCAAAACTCCATTTGTTGTAACTGATGGTTCCACATATGGATGGTGGGGTACTGACTGATGGAGCACCTGTGTTTTCTTGGTGTTAATGGTTAAGCCAAAATTAGCACAAGCAGCAGAAAATCAATCCATAATTTGTTGGACATCGGCCTCAGAGGCTGCACTGAGCACACAATCATCTGTCTTCGGAGTGGGGGAGTCACACACCAACTCTGCCTCCCCTTGGCTTGTCGCCTTTTCAAGTTAAATGATTTACCCTCAGTGTGGTGGCTGACCTTGACGCCATCTTCATTCATGTTGAAGGTGTTTGACAACATTGCTGAAAACACCACACTAAACAGCATGGAAGCAAGGCCACACCCTGCCTCCACTGGCAACTGTAAAGGTGCTAGAAAATCTTCCATTATCCAGAACTCATGCAGACATGGTCAGGAACTGATGTACAGTGCTGATGAACTTCTTTGGGCAACCAGATTTTGTCATGGTTCTCCACAAGCCCTCATGACTGATAGTATCAAAGACCTTGGTCAGATCTACAAACATTGTGTACAGACCTCTGTTGTGCTCCTGGCACCTATCCTGGAATCGTCAGGCAGCAAACACCATCTTGACCTTTCCTTGGCCCTTTCTCAAGCCACACTGGTTGGAAGTGTGGAAGATGACCATCTTCCAAGTGAAGGATCAGCTTATTCAGGAGGACTTTGGCAAGAATCTTGCTGGCAATGACTAAAAGAAAGACCCCCACTCCTGCTGTAATTGTCACAAGACAGCTTATTTCCTTTATTATTATGAAGATAGACAATGGGGGCATCCTTGAACTCCTGGAGGATAACCCCTCTTGCCATATGACCTGGAAAATTTCAGTCAGCTTTTGTAAGAGCAGTGGACCCCCCTGCCTTGTAAATCTCAGCTGGAATAGAATCAGCATCAGATTCTTTGCCATGGGAGAGGAGCCTAATGGCATTTAAAAACCTCTTCTTCAAGGCCACTGTTAGTTATCAATTAATCTCACTGATGTGGGAGAGGAGTTTGTTGTTCAGTCATATCTGTCATGTCTGATTCTGTCTCCATGTTTGGGGTTTTCTTAGCAGAGCTATGGGAATGGTTTGCCATTTCTTTCTCCAGTTCATTTTACAGATAAAGAAAACAGGGTTAAGTGACTTGCCCAGGGTAACATGGCTAGTAAGTGTCTAAGGCTGGATTTGAACTCATGAAGATGTCCTCCTGATTCCATACCCAGTGCTCTATCCATGTACCACCGACCCGAGCCAGGAGAGAAGAGTGAGAATAATTAAAAATGTCAAGTAATCTAAACAGAAAATCTAGGATTTAGGGCAAGAAAAGACCTTTCAGGCAAGTGTTTCAGGCAAGAAAAGACCTATTTAATCCAACTCCCTCTTTTTACCAAGAAGAAAACAAGCCAAGAGTGTTATATTGCCCAAGGGGACATAGGTAAGTAACTAAAGCAAAGATCTGAACCCAGGTCTTCTGAAAGTTATGTTCTTTCCATTGTTCTCAGCTTCCTTCTTTCTATTTGACTTTGGAAGATGTGTCATGTTTGGGTTAAAGCCAAGTCAAACCAACAAATATTCATTTATGATTTTCCAGACAGTGAATGTGGGTGGGGTTTTATATTATTTTAAGTGTTTTTAAGTGTGTTATTTATTTATTTTAGCATTCTTCTTTTTAAAAATTGAGTTCTGAATTCTCTTCCTCCCTTTCACCCTTCCCCAACCTATCTAGAAGACAAGAAAAGTGATATTAGTTACATATGTGAAATGATGCAAAGCAAATTTCCATATTAAGTTGTTGCAAAAAAAATAATAAAATGAAAAACTATGCTTCAATGTACTCACTTTTTTCTCTGGAGGTGGACAACATTTTTCATTATGAATCTTTTGGAACTATTGTGAATCATTGTATTGATCAGAATTGCTAAGTCTTTTACAGTTGATTATCATTGTAATATTACTGTTACTGTGTACATTATCCTGACTGTTCACTTCACTATGCATGAGTTCACATAAGACATTCCAGATTTTTCTGAAACTATCTTGCTTGTCATTTCTTAGAGCACAATAGTATTCCATCACAACCATATGCCACAATTTTCAAGTCATTCCAAAATTAATGGGCTTTCTCTCAGTTTCCAATTCTTTGCCACCATACGCCGCCCCTCCCCCCCCCCAGATCTGCTATGAATATTTTTGTGCAGATGGGTTCTTTTTCTTCTTTGTTGATCTCTGGGGTATAGACCTGGTTGCAGTATTGCTGGGTCAAAGGGTATGAACAGTTTTAGAGCCCTTTTGGGCATGGTTCCAAATTGCTTTCCAGAATGGTTGGATCAGTTTTGTGATATATTGCTATAATTTTCTTATAAGTATTTTTATTTAAAATTTTTGCATCGGGGGGGCGGAGCCAAGATGGCAGAGTAGAAACAGCTCATCCAAGCCACTCTGCCCCCAGATTCCCCCCCAAACGATGTAAAAGGGGACTCTGAACAACTTCTGGAGCCCCAGCACCCACAGAACGACACAGAGAAGCTAACCTCCCGCTGAGGACAGCCCAGCAGCCCTGCAGGAAGGACCAGCGCAGTGGTCTGGGACCTGGCAGTGTGCAGCGCGCAGAGCGCAGGAGCCGAGCCGAGCCCAGGTCCGCATGAGCCGAGGTTTTAGCCCCAGGGCGGCAGGGCCAGCAGCCAGCTGGAGGAACCCCAGAACACCAGGAGCTGTGGAGACTCCAGAACTATCAACATAGACTTGCCTAGGACAAAGTAAGAGGTTAGTGTCCTATGGACTTTGGGACTGGTATTAGGGAATGCGTCGGCTCCCTCCCCTGGGGGCTAGAAGCCGCTGAGGACAAACGCCATTTTGCAGTTTTCAGAGGCAGATCCCGCTCCCAGCCTGCAAATTTGTAGGGAGATCCAGCGATCAGTCTTGGGGGGTAATCGCTCTTGCTTTAACCTCCCTGGATCTGGATTGTGATCTAGGGTGGAAGTCGTGGTGGGTTTACAGCTTGCCAGAAACGGAAGTTGCCCCCCACACGTTTGGGACGAAAATTCCTCTATCTGGCCCTAAAGCCATAGTGTGGCAACAAGCCCAAAAGTCAAGCAATTAAGTGGCAACATGCCAAGGCAAAGGAAACAGAAAAATGCAACCCTAGACTCCTATTTTGGGGGCATAGAGCAGGAAAAGGACTGTGAGGTCAGAGGTCCTGCTCCAAAAGCCCCAGGGGAAAACATGAGCGGGTTGCAGGCCATAGAGGACCTTAAGAAGGACTTTAAAGATCAAATAAGAGAAGTTGAGGAAAAATTAGAAAGAGAAATGAGAAGGATGCAGGAAAAGTATGAAATGAGGGTCAACAGCTTGACTGAGGAAAACAACACCTTAAAAAATAGACTAGCTCAAATGGCAAAGGAGGCCCAAAAGGGCAATGAGGAGAAGAATGCCTTAAAAAGTCGAATTTGCCAGATGGAAAAAGAATCTCAAAAGTTCACTGAGGAGATTTATTCCTTCAGAGTTAGACTGAGCAAATGGAAGCTAATGACTTTATGAGAAATCAAGATGCTGTTAAGCAGATCCAAACAAATGAAAGATTAGAAGGCAATGTGAAATATCTCATGGGAAAAACCACTGACCTGGAAATAGATCCAGGAGAGACAATTTAAAAATTATTGGACTACCTGAAAGCCATGATCAAAGAAAGAACCTAGAAATCACCCTTCAATAAATTCTCAAGGAAAATTGCCCTGATGTTTTAGATCCAGAGGGCAAAATAGAGGTTGAAAGAATCCACTGATCACCTCCTGAAAAGGATCCCAAAAAGAAAACTCCCAGGAATATTATAGCCAGGTTCCAGAATCCCCAGATCAAGGAGAAAATACTCCAAGCAGCCAGGAAGAAACAATTTCAATATTGTGGAAACACAATCAGAATAGCCCAGACCTGGCAGCTTCTACACTGAGGGATCGAAGGGCATGGAATATGATATTCCAGAGGGCAAAAGAACTGGGAATGAACCCAAGGGTCACCTACCCAGCAAAACTGAGTATTTTGTTTCAGGGGAAAATATGGTCATTCAGTGGAATAGAGGACTTTCAAGCATTCTTGAGGAAAAAAACAGAATTTAATAGAAAATTTGACACCCAGACACAAGAAGGAAGAGATGCCTGAGAAGGTAATCAGGGAAAAGAAATCAAAAGGAACTTATCAAATTTGAACTATTTACATTCCTATATGGAAAAGCAATAATTGTGACTGATGATATCCTTCTCACTATGAAAATAATGAAAGAAGGGGGTGTGGTCATATGAATACATATGTGAATGTGTGTGTATATGGTTACAGTTATATATGGATAGAGGGTATAAGTTGAATTTGTTGGGAAGGGAGAATACTCAAGGGATGAAATTATGAGGTGAGAGAGGAAAGTGGCAAGAGGAGATGGGGAGAGACAGGGTAGGGTAAACTATCCCATGCAGAAGAAGCAAGGGTAAGTGGTTGCAAAAGAGGGGGAGAATAAGGAAGGCTAAAAAGGCAAAACCACATTCACATTGAATTTGGTTCAGGGAGAAAATGACATACAAACTAAATGGGATATCTCAACCTGCAGCAGGATAGGGGGAAGGGGGATGAGAGGAGGGGTGATGGATGCGAGGGCATCCTTGGGGGGAGGGGAGGTTGGAAGTACCCACTATAAAAGAGGGACAGGATCATGTAGGGAATGGACCAGGTGGGGGGGTGGGATGAGTGGGAGGGAATTATAAACAGCCTTGTACAATATATCTACTATGATAATGTTTTGCATAGCTAGACATGTACAACATATACTGAATTACTTATCTCCCAAGAGGGAATGGGTGACAAGGGAGGAAGGAAATGGATCTGAAATTTGAGGTCATAACATTAAATGTTTCAAATATATATAAATACTATTATTAATACTCTTTTGCTTGTAATAGGGAGATAAGATGTGCAGGCATTGGGACACAAAGATTCACCTTCCTCTAATGGAAAAGTCGATGGGGGTATGGGAGAAGGTATGGGAGAGAGCAGATTGGAGGAAGTGATATCTTGTGGGATTACTATTCTGGGAGGTTGGGTAGGGGAATAATGGGGGGAAAATGATTGTAACTCAAAATCTGGAGGAAATGAATGATGTAAAACAGAAGTTAATAAAAAAAACAATAAAAAAAATTTTGCATCGATATTCATTAGGGAAATTAATCAGCAGTTTTCTTTCTCTATTTTTGCTCTTCCTGATTTAGGTATTAGCACCATATTTGTGTCATTAAAGGAATTTGGTAGGATTTCTTTTTTTTTTCAAATAGTTTATATAGTATTGGTATTAATCGTTCTTTAAATGTTTGTTAGAAATAATTTGTGATCACCATCTGGTGATTTTATTTTCCCTTAGGGAGCTCATTGATGACTTCTTCAATCTCTTTTTCTAAGACAGGGTTAAGGTATTTATCCCTCTTTTGTTTATCTGGACAATTTATACTTTTGTAATATTTATCCATTTTGCTTAGATTGTCAAATCTACTGGACAATAGCAATTAAACAAAATAGCTCCTAAAAATTACTTTAATTTCATCTTCATGGTGGTGCATTTAACCTTTACATTTTTGATACCAGTTTTCTTCTCTGTTTTTTAAAATCAAATTAACCAATCTATTTATCTATTTAATTTGATTTTTCTTAGATACATCTCTTAGTTTTATTTATTAGTTCAGTATTGTTGTTTTTTACTTTCAATTTTATTTATCTCTCCTTTGATGTTTAGGATTTCCACTTTGGTGTTTAATTGGGGATTTTTAATTTGTCCTTTTCCTAGTTTGTTTAAATTGCATGCCCAATTCATTGATCTGCTCTTTCTCTAATTTATTGATGTATGCATTCAGAGATAAAAAATTTCCCTTAAGTATGATTTTGCCCACATCCTGAAAATTTTGGAATATTGTCTCATTGCTGTCATTTTCTTTAATGAAATTATTTATTGTTCATTTGATTTGTTCTTTGACTCATTCTTTAGGATTAGATTGTTTAGCTTCTAATTAATTTTTAATCTATGCTTCCATGGCCCTTGATTGAATGTAAGTTTTTATTGCATTATGGTCTAAAAAGGATGCATTTGATATCTCTTCTTTTCTGCACTTGGTTTTGAGGTTTTTATGTCCTAATATATGGTCAATTTTTGTGAAAGTGCCATCTACAGCTGAAAAAAAAGTTATGTTTCTTTCTACTTCCATTCATTTTTCTCTAAAGGTCTATCATATCTAACTTTTCTAAAATTCTATTCATCTCCTTCTTTCTTATTTATTTTATAGTTAGATTTATCTAGTTCTGAGAGGGAAAAGTTGAGGTTCCCCACTAGCGTAATTTTGCTATTTCTTCCTGCAACTCATTTATCTTTTCCGTTAAGAATCTGGATGCTATATCATATGGTGCACACTGTATATGTTTAGCACTCATTTTATTTCATTGTTTATGGTACTTTTTAGCAAATATAGTTTCCCTGTTTATCTCTTTTAATTAAATTTATTTTTGTTTTTGCTGTGTCTAAAATCATGACTGCTATCCTTTCCTTTTTTTACCTCAGTTGAAACATAATAGATTCTGTTCTAGCCCCTTATTTTTTACTCTGTATGAGTCTCTCTCTTTCAAATGACTTTCTTGTAAACAACATATTGTTGGATTGTAATCCATTTTGCTGTTTCCATTTTATTCATGAGTTCATCACATTCACAGTTGTGAATATTTGTTTTTCCCTCCATCCTATTTCCCCCCTGGTTATATTTATCTCTCTCTCTCTCTCTCTCTCTCTCTCTCTCTCTCTCTCTCTCTCTCTCTCTCTCTCTCCCTCTTCAAAAGTCTATTGTGCTTCTAACCATTGCCTTCCTTAATCTACTCTCCCTTCTATCAGCCCCCTACCTTTTCTTCTCCCTCCCCCACAACTTCCCTGTTGGGTAAGACAGATTTCTATACACAATGAGTGTATATGTTATTTTCTCTTTAAACCAATTCCAATGAGAGCGAGGTTCAAATGTTGTCCATGAGGGGTGCATGCCTCTTTTATGTGAGATATCCCCTCCCTCATTCTTCCTCTTCCTTCCCCCTTCTCCCAGAACATCCCTCTTTCTCACACCTGTGCCCTCTGTCTATGACTATTACTTCTAATTGCCTTAATAATGATAAAGTTCTGGAGCAGCTAGGCAGTGCAGTGAATAGAGCACCGGCCCTGGAGTCAGGAGGACATGAGTCCAAATCTGGCCTCAGATACATGATCACACTTACTAACTGGGTGACCTTGGGTCAGTCACTTAACACAAATTGCTTTGCCTTCCTCCAAAAAAATTATAAAGTTCTTAGAACATATATCATCTTTCCTTATAGGAATGTAAACAGTTTAACCTTATTGGCTCCCCTGTGATTTCTCTTTCATATTTACCTTTTGTGCTTCTCTTAAGTTCTGTATTTGAACATTAAATTTTCTGTTTAGCTATGGTCTTTTCATCAGGAATGCTTGAAAGTCCTCCATTTTGTTGAATGTTCATCCCCCTCCCCCTCCAGGAGGATTATACTCAGTTTTGTTGGATAGATGATTCTTGGTTATTATGCTAGTTCCTTTGCCTTCTGGAACATCATAGTTCAAGCCTTCCATTCCTTTAATATAGAAGCTGCTAAATATTGTGTGATCTTGACTGTGGCTCCATGATATGGGAATGGTTTCTTTCTACCTATTTGTAATATTTTCTTCTTGACCTAGGATCTCTCCTTGATCTGAAATTTGGCTATAATGTTCTTGGGGGTTTGCATTTTGGGATCTCTTTCAGGAGGTGATCAGTGTATTCTTTCCATTTCTATTTTAACCTCTGGATCTAAAATAACAGAACAGTTTTCCTTGATAATTTCTTGAAATATGATGTCTAGGATCTTTTTTTGTCATTGCTTTCAGGTAGTCCAATACTTCCTAAATTCTCTCTCAATATATTTTCCAACTCAGTTGTTTTTCTGATGATATATTCAATGTTTTCTTCTATTTTTTCATTCTTTTGACTTTTTTTTTTTTGATGTCCCATGGAATCATTGTCTTCCACTTGCCCAATTCTAATTTTTAAGGAATAATTTTCTTCAGTAACTTTTGTACCTCTTTTTCCATTTGGTCAATTCTGCTTTTTAAGGATTTCTTTTCAGTGAATTTTTGTGCCTCTTTTATCATTTGATCAATTCTATTTTTAAATGTTATTTTCGTTACTATTTTTGTGTCTCTCTTACCAAGCTGTTGACTCTCTTTTCATAATTTTCTTAAATCACTCTCATTTGTTTTCCAAATTTTCCCTCAACCTCCCTTATTTGAATTTTAAAATCCTTTTTGAACTCTTCCAAGAATTCTTGTTGGGTTTTGTCTAATTTACAACTTTTTTGGAGGCTTTGCTTGTAGATATTTTGCTATCAATGTCTTCTAAGTTTGTATCTTGATCTACCCTTTCACCATAGTAGCTTTTTAAAGTCAGTTTCTTTTTTGTTGTTTGTTCATCTGCCCAAGCCTATTTCTTCACTTTTGTTTATTTTAGGGAGGTAGGCAAGGCAATTAGGGTTAAATGACTTGCCCAAGGTCACATAGCTAGTAAGTGTGTCAAGTGTCTAGGCCATATTTTAACTCAGATCCTCCTGATTTCAGGACCAGTGCTCTATTCACTGAACTACCTAGCTGACTTGTATTTTTTCACTTTTAACTCTATGTTAAAGTTGGGCTCTGCTCCTAAGGTGGAAAGGGCACTATCCTGAGCTTCAGATTTTTCAAGCTTCTTTTTTCAGAACTAATTCTCTGGCATCTGTAAGTTTTTGGTGCTTCCAAGAAGTGTGATCCTAGGAGAAATGTGGTCACTGCTCTCCTGGCCTATGCCCTGGTCGTTACCCAGGAAAGGCCCATGCTCCTCTGCATCCACAAGTACTAGTGGCCCTGGAACTGTGACCAAGTCCCCTACTTTCCTGTAGCAGCGAGTACTACTTCTCCTTTCTGTCCTGGAACTGAGACCCTGCTCCCTTGTGAGTGACCACAAGCACTCTTCTTCATCCTGGAGCTGTGACCAGCATCCCTGCTTCCCTGCAGCTACAAGTGCTATAATTCTTCTTAACCTTGGAACTATGACCTGGAATTGAGATAGGCAATGCAACAAGGTCCTGCACCCAGCACCAGTAAAGCACCCCCTGTGATGTTTTTCTGAGCACTTGTCCAATCCCCTTACTGTCTCCTGAATCTTCTGCTGCTGCTGCTATTGAAGCCCCCTCCAAGGCCTTCTGTTGGTGTTAACTTGATGTATGCTGGGCCTGACCCCTACAGGGTGTCACAGACCTCTCCTACTGACTTTCTAAGTTGTCTTGGGCTGGAAAAATGTCTCATCCTGACCTTTTATTGCTACTGTTACTCCAGAATTTGAGTGGAGGCATTATTTTAAAGTTGTTTGGAGGGGAATGTTGAGAGAGTTCAGCTGATTTGTTGCTTATATTCCACCATCTTGGCTCCCATTATTAAGCACATACTATGTTTTAGACACTATACTGGTAATACAAATTGAAACAAAAAAAAATCCATAATATTCCCTGCTCTCAAGGAACTCTCAATCTAATAGAAGAGACCATTTTTTGTTTTGTTTAACATCCAAAAAATAAACAAAACAAGCAAAACCCTGTATGTTCAAATAAGACATATAGAGGATAATTTGGATATAATCTCAGGGGAAAAGCACTAAGATTAAGGAGATCTAGGAAAAGTTTCTTGCAGATGGTGAGATTTGAGCTGAGACTTGAGGGAAACCCAGGAGACCAGAAGGAGGAAGTTAGGAAGGAGAGCCTTCTAGGTATAGGGGACAGCCAGTAAAACTGTTAAGAGTCAGGCAATGGAGTTTCTTGTGCAAGGAATAGCAAGGACATCAGTGTTATTTGGTATGTCAAATGACATATTTATAAAGTGCTTAGCACAGTTCATGGCACATGATAGCTACTTAATACCTGGTTGTTCCCTTCCCTTTCTCTGCTGATTTCTTAGAAGCTCAGGAGACTGAAAGAGTCAGAAAACAGTTCAAATTCTTTATTCAACTCCAGATTGGTTTCTCTTCTGCTCCCAATTTCATTATTGAAAAGCATATTGTGGCTTTATTATTATATCTCATCATTTCAGGCAGAAATCAAAGGCCAACCTAAAAAGCCAACATTTTGTCTTTCTGAGGCTGTTGTTTATCTGTCTCACCATTTTTCTAGGCTATGAAGGTAATTGAGTTTGTTTTTTAAAATTAACAATGCAAAAAGTTCAAATAGATAATATTTGAAAAATGCTTACCATCGTGCCTAGAACATAATGGGTACTTGATAATTGTTTATTAAGAAGAGAAAGAAGCAAGAAAGAGTAATGGCTGGAGAGCCAACTTTGTAGTCAGGAAGACCTGGGACCTCTGACACTGGTTTCAGGGCCCTGGGCAAGTCACAAGGCAATGTAATGCCAAGCAACACAGCACACGTGAAGGCTGCTCCCTTGACAGCCATGATACTATGGAAGAAATCTGAAAATCTTGTGAGAATTAACAAAATCTGACACAGAGACATGAAGTGAGCACATGCTATTGGAAAAATGGCACCCATAGACATCCATGATGCTGAGTTGACACAAACCTTCAGTTTGTAAAAAGTGCACTATCTATGAAGTGCAAGAAAGTGAGGTCTGCCTGTCTCCTAACCCCTGCCCTCACGTAAGCTAGGCCAGTTTTTCCTGAAAAGGTGTTGAGGTATTTTTGACGCTTGATTGGTTCACAGGACTAAAGGTTCAGGCTTTTAATGTCACTTCCTCATTGCCTGAGTACAATGCAGCTACAAAAGAAGGCCACAAGGGGTGCTTTGATGCTTGAGTCTACATTTCCCTCTACAACATAAATTAATCCCACATGTTTCCTCTTCCCTGACAGCATAGATTATTTTTCACAAAGCAGCACTAGGGACACTTAATAAATGCTGATTGATTAATCATAAAAATGTACAAGTGATTAGCTTTGAGAAAAGACTTAGGGAGTCCTTTTAAGTCAAAGTATGGAAGACCAGACTTGTCAGGAATGTTGGGAAAAGGCATCCTTTATCAGATATGGATTTGGACTAGCTGGCCACAGGGGCCCCTTCAATTCAGCTTCAATGAGGGGAAAATCCACCACCCTCAAGGTGACATATTCCTCTAATTATTAGGCACTTGTTCCTTTTATGGAGACAAAATCTGCTGTTCTGCAGCGTCCACTGAGCTTAGGTTATATAACCTTAGTGACCATCTTCTATTATATATTCAAAGGGCTGTGATGGTGTGAGAAATGCACTGGTGGGGATCACAAGACTGCCTAGTTAGGGTCAGGGAGTGAGCTTGGAGTTTCTGCTATCCATTGCTTCCCTGGGGGCCCTTAGGAAAATTCACATGACACACCCTTTAAAATGGCAAACCCCTTCTCACTGAAAGAACTCAGAAACAAAGTGCAGAGAAAGGTGTTTTTTGCACTTTTTGGCAAGGAAGTGGGTGTGGTGCTCACTAGGAACACACCCACAATGAGGTTTTGTAGTTCTGTCCTTCCTGGTAGCCTTAGGGTTAGTCAAATTCCCCACTTTATTTCCCTATATTCCCTCTCAATATGCAGATTATATGCAGATTACATAGGCGTGGTAGGGAGGATACTTGAGACTTGACCAGAGGCTTGTGACTTCTAAGATTCCAGCTGTGTGCCACACCCCCACCTCTCTCCTTCCCTCTGGCCATTGCCATAGTTCCAGGAAGGCCAAGGTTTTAGTAAAGTAAAAGTGAGCTTCCCCACAGCTATTGATTATCTTCCAATATCTTTTGTGGGAGCAAAACAAGTTGCCATCATATCCTCTCTTACAACAGGAAGGATAGTTCAGACTTATTCTTCCTGTGGGCTACAAACAGTAGAGCTGTATTAGGAGGTGTGAACAAAGGGACACAGAACGTATTTTAAGAGAAGAAAGAACTTCCCAACAGTGAGAAATTCTTAACAGGAAAAAGAAAGTCCCATGTATTCAAAAAAGTTTATAATAACATTTTTTGAGATAATAATGCACTACTGCTCTGTACACAGTGCCCAGCATGCAGCAGGTGCTTAATACATGTTTATTGACTAAAAAGCTGGAAACAAAGTATGTGGTGACATCATCATTATCACAGTAAGCACCTACTATGTGCCAGGCATTCATTGTGCTAAGTGTTGAGGATACAAAGAAAAGTAAAAACAGGGAAGTAGAGGAACAAATTGTGCCAGATGAAATGTAGGGAGATTGAGGTTTTTCCCCTAACACAGAAGCTAGCTGGCTTTGTTTCTTTCTTACTGTTACACAATATAAAGACTGATTTTGCTGGAGTGGGGGAAGAACAGTGAGCTTACTTGCCTGGTTTACCTTTCCTCCAGGCTCAGATTTATTAGCAGCTTAACCAGAGGGGAACTTGGGAGTAGCTGACAGCATCTAGCCCTTGGTTAGATAATTATCTGTAACAGAAGGCTCCGATCTCCATGGAGACACAGGAATAAAAAAGGAAAGAATTTATTTTAGCTTGGGTGCACTCTGCCTGGTTTTTGTTAGCTGGCAGAGGTCATAGTCACAGTCAACAAGCATTTATTAAGTATCTACTCAGTCAACAAGCATTTATTAAACACCTACTCACAGTCAATAGGCATTTATTAAGCACCTAATCTTTGTCTGGCACTGTGCTAAGTGTTGGGGAATCCAAGAAAGATCTGGGGAAGTGGGGGTGGGGAATGGGAAGGAAACACTGCATGCAAACAAGGTAAATACAGTAGAAATTGGTGATAAGAGCTAGCTAGCATTTATATAGTACTTTAAGATTTATGGGACAGCGTCGGCCCTGGAGTCAGAAGGACCTGAGTTCAGATCTGGCCTCAGACACTTAACGCACACACAAACAAAAACCTAGCTGTGTGACCTTGGGCAAGTTACTTAACCCCAATTGCCCTCCAAAAAGCAAAAAAAATTAAAAAAAGATTTATGGGACAGCCAGGTGGTGCAGTGGATAGTGGCAATGCATCAGGGCTGGAGTCAGAAAGATCAGAGTTCAAATTCAGTCTCAGACCCTTACCAGCTGTGTGACCCTGGGCAAGTCACTCAACCCTGTTTGCCCCTGTTTCCACCTCTGTAAAATGAGCTGGAGAAGAAAATTGCAGTATCTTTGCCAAGAAAACCCCAAATGGGGTCATGAAGTCTGACAGGACTGAAATCACTGAATAATAATAGCAATTAAGATTTACCAAGTGCTTTACAATATAGTCTCCCTTTATAGTCATAACAACTCTAAGAGGTAAGTGCTATTGTTATCCCCATTATAAGGTTGAAGAAACTACACTGAGCAGTGCCTTGTCCAGGGTCACACAGCTCAATCTGACTGAGGACTTATTTGAACTCTGTCTTCTGGAATCCCAAATTCCAGGGCCCAGGACTCTATTCTGTGAACCACTCAGTTAGATGTTGTAGTATTTTTTTACAGACAAATGTAGGCCATGATCAGTTGAAAGAACCAAATATGGTTAGCTTGAAGACTTTTCAATCTTATTTAAAATGATTTAAAATCTTATTTTAGTTTCCCAAACACCCTGGGAGGGAAGTGCTATTTTTTAAGCACTTAAAGCATAGGGAAATTGAGGCAGACAGAGGTTAAGTAATTTGCTCAGGGTCACAGTAATCTCCTAAACAGATAATCTCAGAAGGAAGGCACTAAGATTAAGGAGGAAGAGGAAAAGTTTCTTGAAGAAGATGGGGTTAGTCCCCATCTCTTAGGATTGTTTTCTGTTACATGATACAGGTGTGCTTAAGGTTTAATACACACTCAGTTCTGGAACTCTCCAGAAAGCATGCTGATAGTGCATATTTATAATTCCACCTTTTGTATCCTGAGTAGGCCTTCTTGGTTAATTTTTTTAAATCCCATATTTTGCTGCTTTATATAAAAAGCCTATGTAAGTCCAGGCCCCCAGAGAGGCTCTGGACCTTCTACTCAAGAGTACATCCCACTACTGGTCCTGGCCACCACTAAGCATATTTATTGCCCTTGGTGAGATGGTGGGGACAAGGGAGATCAAAAGGAGTTCTATCCTTGACTAAACTGCTGTAGCCTTGATTTTGGTGGTAAATATTAAGGAACTGTTGTGACCCATCCCAGTGATTCTGAGTTCCATTAACTAGAACTCCATCCTGAAACCAGGGAAGTAGGAGGCAGAGGTGACTGAAAAGCTATAAACCTGTTTTGTTCTAAGAAAGGTTCTAGCCGCTGGGAGACTGAAGCTAAGATATAGTTTGGGTGGTCCTGTAGATATGAGTCTAGAATAGCAGTTTGCAAATTTTTTTATCTCAAGACTCCTTTTCACCCTTAAAAATAACTGAGGACTCCAAAGAGCTTCCGTTTGTATGAGTTGTATCTATCAATATTTATTATTAGAAATTAAAACTCATAAAATATTAAATGTTTATTTATCAATTTAAAATAATAATAATAAACCATTACAAATTACTATATTACCTTTTTAATGAAAAATAACTATATTTTCCAAAACAAAAAAAATTAATGAAGAGTGCATTGTTATTGTTATGCATCTCTATTGTCTGGCTTAATAGAAAATAGCTGGATTCCCCTATCTATTTCCACATTTAATATATTGTGATATATCATTGTGATTGAAGTATATGAAGAAAATTTGACCCCATACAGATGTGTTGTTGGAAAAGGGAGGCATATTTTAATAGACAAATAATATCTTAGTTTTTTTATAAAAATAGTTTTGACATGACAGAACCCCTGAAATGATCTAAGAAGGCCTTTAGACCATTGGCTTAGAAGACTATAGCAAGGGGCAGGGCCCAATAACATCAGTGGTTGGTGCCCAAAAGAGATATGGAGGGTAGTCATGTGGTAAGAAAAACAACAGATCTAGCAATGATGTGTCTGTCACCCAGGGACAGCAAGGTAATCATAGGAGGTAGCAGGAGTCTAGAAGACCAGAGTTCAAATCCTGCCTCAGATACTGACTAGCTGTGTGACCTTTAGCAAGTCACTTAAACTGTTTGCCTCAGTTTCCTCATTTGTAAAATGGGGATTATAATAGCACTTCCCTCCCAGAGTATTTCTGGGGACAAAACAAAGTAATATTTGTTTCCTTTTTCTTTGTGAATTCTCTTTTCTTTTTATTCTCTCCCTCCCTTTAATCTCTCCCCCCCACCATGAGAAGGTAAAGAAATACAATAAATATTATACATATGAAGTCATACAAAAACATCAACCATGTTACAAACAAAAAAATTTTTTTTTTTAAATTTGCTTCAGCATGTACTCTAGTTCATCAGTTCTCTCTTTGGAAGAAGATAGCATTTTTCATCATGAGTCCTTTGGAAGTATTGTGGATCACTGTATTGATCCACAATAAGCTAAGACTTTTACAACTGATCATTGTACAAGGTTGTTATTACCGTGTACTAGGTTCTTCTAATTCTGCTCACTTCACTTTGCATCACTTCATAGAAGTCTTCCCAGGTTTTTCTGAAGCCATTACCTAATAAAATGCAACAATATTTGTAAAGTGTTTCACAAATATTAAAGCATTAAATCAATGTGAACTATTTTTATTATTGTGACATCACCAGAAAACATCAGAGATCTTTTAGCCTTGGGGATACAAGGTGAACCTCTACAGGTATTCCCAGAGACCATTCCCTGGGGCTAGATCTTGTGCCCTAGGGCCCCACCCTCCTAATGAGTGGTTCAGTCTCTTAGATCACTATTTTGGGAAAGGCCAGCCATGTTTCACTTCCCTATTTCCTCTCTGGCAATCTCCACAGCAATCTTACTAGCTGCCATATGTTGAGTACCCTTTCCTCTCTCCCTACCTCTCCACTTCTGGAACTATCAATCAGGATTAAAGCAAATCTGTCAGGGCTCCTGGATGGGCTATGTCACTCAACTCCCCTGTGACCCAACTCACTATCCTTTCAACTGGCCCTTGAGGACAGGAACTAGTCTTTTGTTATTTGTAGCCCCAAGAATCAGTGTGGCCCATAGTAAGCACTTAATAAATGCCTGTTCATTCATTTATGTGACCACCTCAGGCATGATCCCTAGACTTGCACTCTCTTCCCACTGATGTTGTACATATTTGTGGGCAGAAGTGTTCTGTGTTTATGGAAGGCATGTTTCAAACCTTCTCACTAGGCTATATCATCAAATCCCTTTGCTTCAAACTGATCATGTTCTCTGGCTGACTAGAGAAGATGGTAAATGACAGGTCGCATGACCAGCAAGATGGCAAAATAGAGAATTTTGATAATCTTCAGGAACTCTCAAAGTTCCCCAAATTAAGAATTAGGCACAAGAGGTAGACTAATTACATCAATCTCTGCAGAACAAGGCACCAAGAGCCCTAATAAGATAACAATTAGATGAATCAACAAAGAGTTAGGGTAATCCCTAAAGCCCCAACCTCTATTAGGGCAGCAGAACCCAACCTAAGGTCTTGTGCTCTGGGAACCACTCAACAATTTCTTTGCTGCCAAATGAAGGAAGGTAGAGCTGGGAGCTGGTACCACACTTCTCGTGGGGATATGAAGTCCATGCCTGTGAGCCTTCCTGGGGGATGGGGAACCGATCTGAGCCTGTTTAGAAGGGTCTTATGTTGAGAGGGCTTATTCAACCATTAGGGTCAGAGCCCCACTGGCCATGGTGTTCAACACTGGAAATAAGAATTGTGAAAGCAAAATTTATGACATGTACAGCAAAATAAATAGATAAAGAAACAAACAGATAAAAGTTGGTAGAATACAAAAATCTTTTTTAAAATTTTTATTTATTTACTTTTAGTTTACAACATTCAGTTCCACAATCCCTTGAGTTTCAAATTTTCTCTCTCTTCCTCTCCTCCCCCCACCATGGTGGCATGCAATCAAGTATAGGATCCACAAATACCTTCACATTAAACAATGGTCAAGTTGTAAAGAAAGATTATAACCAATGGAGTGAACAGTGAGAAAGAAGAAACAAAACAAAACAAAAAGAAAGAGAGAGCAAGTAGTTTGCTTCAATCTGCATTCAGACTGTAGTTCTTTCTCTGGATGTGGATATCCCTTTCCATCATGAGTCTTTTGGAGTTGTCTTCTAACCTTGCATAGCTGAGAGGAGCCCAGTCTATCAAAGTTAGTCGTCACACATACAATGTGTCTGTAATTGTGTACAAAGTTCCCCTGTTCTGCTCTCCTCACCATCAGTTTATATAAGTCTCTCCAGGTTAATATGAAATCTGTCTCCTCATCATTTCTTATAGTACAATAGTATTTCATTACATTCATATACCACAACTTGTTGAGCCATTCCGCAATTGATGGGTGTCCCCTTGATTTCCAATTCTTTGCCACCACAAAAAGAGCTGCTATAAATATTTTTGTACATACAGGTCCTTTTCCTACTTCTATGATCTCTTTGGGATACAGCCCTAGAAGCAGTATTGCTGGGTCAAAGGGTATGCACTTTTTTTTATAGCCCTTTGGGCATAGTTCCAGATTGCTCTCCAGGATGGTTTAATCAGTTCACAACTCCACCAACAATGCATTAGTGTTCCAATTTTTCCACATCCTCTTCAACATTTGTCATTTTCCTGTTTTGTCATCTTAGTTAATCTGACTGGTAAGGTGTGGTACCTCAGAGTTGTTTTGATTTGCATTTCTCTAATCAATAGTGACTTAGAGCATTTTTTCATATGCTTAGAGATATCTTTAATTTCTTCCTCTGATAACTGCCTGTTCATATCCTTTGACCATTTATCAATTGGGGAATGCTCAGAACACAAAAATTTTGAATCCACAATAGAAAATCTTAACAAGATGGTAGAAGCCAAGATGGAGGAGTAAATGCAAGGACTCACCTGAGTGCTCCCCAAATTCCCCTCCCAACACCTTTAAAATAATGCCTCAAAATGAATTTTGGAATAGCAGAACCAATAAAAGATGGGGTGAAACAATTTTCCAACCCAAGGTAATTTGAAAGTTCAGTAGGAAAGGTCTGTCTCATTGGAGTGAGAGTGGATAACAGACCAGCACAGACAACACCCCGGCAAGCTGGCAGAAGGCCTTGGAGGTGACTGAATTGGCAACAGTAGCTTCTAGAGTTCTTAGCCTACAAACAGTAAGAGGGTTAGACAACTGGTCAGAAGGAGAATTCAGAGGACCCTTTGTTGGCACTGGATACAAAACTTTGTTGCATTGCCTATAGGTGGTTCCAAGTTGCAGTCCCAGGGTGAGAAGAAACATTAGCACACCAGAACTTGTGGTCCAGGGGAGTGGGGACCCTAGTCACAGTACCAGGGTGGAGATGAGTGCTTTTGGCCACTCACAGACTAGAGAATAGGCCAGGAGAACAGTGAACACACCTTTCCTTAGATCATACCACCTTGGAAGAACTGAAAACTTGTAGATCCCCAGAACTGGCCTTGAAAACATCAGTACAAAAAAACCAAAACAAAACATAAGCTTGGGAGAGTGTCCCTTCACCTCAGGAACAGAGCCCATCTTTAACATAAAGTTAAAAGTTAAATAGGCCAGAAAATGAGCAAATAACAAAAAAGGATTCTGACCATCAAAAGTTATTACTATGACAGGAAGGATCGAAACACAAACTCAGAAGACAAAAAAGTCAAAACAGCTATAAGCAAAACCTCAAGGAAAAATATGAATTGGTCTCAGGCTGGAAAAAAAAAAGAATTCTTGAAAGAGCTCAAAAAGTATTTTTAAAATGAAGTAAGAAAGATAGAAGAAAAATTGGGAAAACAAATAAAAGTGATGCAACATAAGAGTCAAGAACTTGATAAAGGAAGCACAAAAAATGCTGAAGAAAATGGCACCTTAAAAAAATAGAATATGTCAAATGGTAAGAAGCACAAAAATCCACTGAAGAGAAGAACTTCTTAAAAAGTAAAATAGGACAAATGGGGTAAGAGGTCCAAAAGGTCACTGAAGAAAATAATTCCTTAAAAATTAGAATTGGGCAAGTGGAAACTAATGACTTCATGAGACATCATAAATCAATCAAAATTTTTAAAATGAAAAAGAATAAAATGTGAAATATCTCATTTGGAAAAAAACTTACCTGAAAAATTGATTGAGGAGAGAGAATTTAAGAAATATTGGACTACCTATAATCCATGATTTTTTAAAAAAGAGCCTAGACACCATATTTCAAGAAATTATTGAGGAAAACTGCCCTGATATCTTATAATCAAAGGGTAAAATAGGAATTGAAAGAATCCACCTTCTGAAAGAGATTCCCAAATGGAAACTCCCAAGAATATTTTAGCAAATTCCAGAGTTCCCCGGTCAAGTAGAAAATACTATAAGCAGCTAAAAAGAAACAATACAAATATCATAAAGCCACAGTCAGGATAACACAAGATTTAGCAGATTCTATATTAAAGGATTGGAAGGCTTAGAAGATGATATTTTAGAAGTCAAAAGAACAAGAACTACCACCAAGAACAACCTGCCCACCAAAACTGAGCATAATCCTTCAGGGGAAAAAATGGAAATTTAATGAAATAGGGGACTTTCAAGCATTCCTGATGAAGAGATCAGATGTGAATAGAAAATTTAATGTTCAAATACAAGTCTCAAAAATAAAAAGGTAAACAGGAAAGGGAAATCATAAGGGAGTCAATAAGGTTAAATTATTTACAATCCTACTTGAGAAGATGATACTTGTAACTCATAATAATTTTATCATTATTAGGGAATTAGAAGGAGTATACATAGACAGAGGGCACAGGTGTGAGTTAAGTATGATGGGACAATATCTAAAAAGATAAAATTAAGGGGTTTGAAAGAGGGATGACTATGATGGGATATGTAAAAAGGTAGAATCATGGGATGAGAAACAGGGACACACTGGTAGAAGGGGGAAGGAGAGATAGAATGGAGTAAATTATCTCACATAAAAAAGGCACAAAAGACCTTTTACAGTGGAGGGGAAGATGGAGGTGGGGGCGGGGTGGCAGATAGCAGTTGAATCTTGCCTTCATTGGAATTGGCTCAAAGAGGGGAAAACATACATATTCAGTTGGGTACAAAAAATCTATCTTACTCTAAAGAGTAGTTAGAGGAAAAGGGAATAAAAGAACAGAGGGTGCTGATAGAAGTGAAAGCAGATCGGGGGAGACAGGGGTCAGAAGCAAAACACTTTTGAAAAGGGACACTGTCAAAGGAGGGGAGAGAGAGAGAGAGAGAGAGAGAGAGAGAGAGAGAGAGAGAGAGAGAGAGAGAGAGAGAAATGAAATGAAAATTGATGAGGGAAATACACAGTAATCATAAATGCGAAAAAAAATTACAGCAAGTTTCTATGATAAAAGGCTCAGTTCTTAAATATATAGAGAACTGAGTCAAATTATAAGAATACAAGTCATTTCCCAAGTTGATAAATGGTCAAAGGGTATGAACAGACAGTATTCAAATAAAGAAATCAAAGCTATCTCTACCCATATAAAAAAAATTCTCTAAATCACTATTGATTAGAGAAATGCAAATCAAAACAACTCTGAAGTACAACTCACACCTATCAGATTGGCCAACATGAGGAAAAAGCAAAATGACAAATGTTGGAGGGGATGTGGGAAAATTAGGACACTAAAGCACTGTTGGTAGAGTTGTGGAATGATCCAAACATTCTGGAGAACAATTTGGAACCATGCCCAAAGGGTTATAGAACTGTCTATACGATTTAACCCAGCATTACCAGGACTAGGTCTGTACCCAAAAGATCAAAAAAGAAAGAACCCATATGCACAAAAATATTCATAGCAGAAATTTTCTGCAGTAGCAAAGAACTGAAAGGATGCTCACTGATTTTGGAATGACTGAATAAATTTTGTATAAGATTGTGCTATAGGATTGTGTATAAGATTTTGTGCTATAAGAAATGATAAGCAAGATGCTTTCAGAAAAAACCTGGGAAGACCTATATGAATTGATGCAAAGTGAAGTGAGTAGAACCAGGAGATCATTGTACATAGTAACAGTAATAATGTAAAGTGATCAGCAGTGAATGATTTAGCTATTCTCAGTCATACAATGAACCAAGACAGTTCCAAAGGACTTATGATGAAAAAATGTTATCCACCTCCAGGAAAAGAACAGATGGAGTCTGAATGGAAATTACAGCATGCTTTCTTTCCCTAAGTCTTTATTTTTCTTGATTTTTTGTATGTTTTTTTTTCTTTCACAACATGACTAATATGGAAATATGTTTTGCATGATTGCACACGTATAATCTATATCAAATTGTCTGCCTTCTCAAGTAGAGGGGAGGAGGAGGGAGAGAGAGAATTTGGAATTAATTTTTTTTAAATTAATGTTTAAAATTGTTTTTACATGTAATTAGAAATTTTTTAAAGCCTCACAAAAGAAAAGAACTTTATTGGGAATATAAATACACAGAAGTGAATGACATTCTGGAAGAAGAGAGGCAAAAAGGAATAACATTAAAAAATTATCTCTATATCAGAAAAATATATTGATCCCAAAGACAGAACAAGTAGAGAGACAGCTTAAGGATTATACATCTTCCTGAAGAATACAAATAAAAAACCCTAAAGACTACAATTCATGAAATAATACAAGAAAAACTACCCAGAACTTCTGAATGCAGAAAACAAAGTAGCAGTTGAAAGATTCCATAGTTTGCCAACAGAAAGAAACCTTATGCATGAAACTCCAGGACACACACTGGCTAAATCGATCATTTTCAGTAACAAACAACAAAATTCTATTAATGACCAGGAGAAAGATTATAAAATATGAAGGAAAAGAAAACTGAACTAGATAAGTCTAGTTTGTAGTTACCAGAAACTCCAAAATAGAATGGAATAAAGTGCTCCAAAGAGCAGAGTAGAACAATGGATATAGCACCAGACTTGGAGTCAGGAAGATCTGAGTTCAAATATGCCTTCATACACTTACTAGTTTTGTGACTCTGGGCAAGTCACTTAACCCCTGTCTGACTCAATTTCCTCAATTGTAAAATGGGGGTGAAAATAGCACCTACCTCCCAGGGTTGTTGTGAAGATCAAATCAGATAATATTTGCAAAGCATTTTGCAAATCTTTGAGCATTATATAAATATTAGCTACTATTAGCAAAGGAGCCCAAAGTGCCAAATACTGCAAACTTAAGCCTAGCCATCAATGAAAAAGGAAATAATTTTTTAAAAATGTGTTTGAAGCATTCTTACAAAAAAAAAAAAAACCAAACAAACTCTAAAGCCCTAGATATGAACAGGTTATTCTCCTGGCAAACACCCCAGAGAAGATAAACATAAGAAAAGTAAATAAATACAGTTACACAAGAAAGTACAAATAATGAATGAGCCCAACTCCAGAGACTGTTAAAAGGAAAAAGAAAACTAGAAAGAGAAAGACTTATGTGATTAAATATCAACAAATAAGATCGGAGGAACCATTAAAAGATTTCTTTATAAAAGCACACAAGGAGATAAAGATGAAAATGGAACTTAAACTGAAATGATGGTAGAAAAATGGGTCTGAAACACCATAGACTAAACCACACAATCCCCCAATACAGGTGAAACAGTATTCTCAGAGAGACTAAGTTGGAGGGTCAGAACATACCTAAGAAGGGGCAGAAGAGGTAGGAGATATCAATGAACATGCTATTTAATCACATCAAGGGCAAACAATGAAGGGAAAATAACTCCTGTGATGCCAGGACAAAGATGGAATATTGAAGAATGAATAGAGTGACAAAGTGGGGGACTATACATGAAAAAAGAAAGGAGAAATCTCAGTTCAGTGATAGGAAGGGGATTCCACTGAAGAGCACTCCCTTGGGTGTGTGGGGAGAAATATCTTCTGTAATGAGACACAGAGGACATTAATACATGGGTGTAATCTATAAGGATTTGGTGCTCAGAGAGAGCAATACCTTGGAGAGAGTGTTTTGCTTTCCTGCCTCAGGAGAAAGGGAATCAGAGATCCTGGGAGCAACTAACACCCAGAACGATGGGAAGGCATGGACCCAGAGAAGAAACTTCAGGGCAAACAAGAAAGAAAATGACCATGGTGATAGAAGGGGGGTAATTCCTGTGCCCCTACTTTATCAGGGACACAGGAAAATTTCTGCCACGGGGCAATTACTTCTATCCTTTCTGACTCCTGTAGGGTTTGATATTTCTACAAGTGAGGTACAACATAAAAAGTAGGGGATTGACATGAAAATTGTTTGGGAGAGGGAACTCAGAATAGGTATTTTAGAAACTTTAATTCTAAGAGGAACACAGATGCTAATGGAGGAATAAGTACAATACCCATGAATCAAAGAAAAAAAATTATAACAGAATGGGAAGAAAATTATCAAAGACAAAGTAAAGAAATCCTTTCTGAGGGGCGGCTAGGTGGCGCAGTGAATTGAGCGCCGGCCCTGGAATCAGAAGGTCCTGAGTTGGGAGCAGGCCTCCGACACTTAATCCGCACAAACAAAAACCTAGCCGTGTAACCTTGGGCAAGTTACTTAACCCCGATTGCCCTAAAGGGGCGGCTAGGTGGCGCAGTGAGTAAGAGCGCCGGCCTCGGAGTTGGGATGACTCGAGATCAGATCCGGCCTCAGAAAATGAGCACCCATGCATAAATAATGACTAGCCGTGTAACCTTGAGCAAGTTACTTAACCCCAATTGCTTTAAAAAAAAAGAAATCCTTTCTGGAAAAAGATGAAGAAAACAACAATAACAACAAACCTACTGACAATGAAAATAAATTGAAGGGGAGAATGAGAAGGGGAATTTTAATTAACTACTTAATTGAAAAGAAAAATGAAGGAAACAATTAGATAAATGGAAGAAAGGGGAATTAAAAAGTTAAATAAAACCACTGAAACTAGGGAAGGAGGTGAAAAGGAAGGGAGGATAAAGGTGAAGGGAAAAGAGTCTGTAGAAATAGTGTTGGATTTAAGTATATTAGGCAAAAATAATTAGAGATAAAGTAATATCTGTAAAGAAAAAAGGAAAATCTTATCATATAATGCAAAATTAAAGACAAATATTAAAAATAGACCTAACTCTGATAACTTTAAATATGAATGGATTAAACAATCCAATAAAACAAGAGAGTGACAGATAATACAAAACCCCACTGTGTTTCACTACAGAATAAAAAATGAGGGGCTGAAACAAAATTTACTGTGCATCAGATTAAAAAAAAAAGCAGGAGGGGCGGCTAGGTGGCGCAGTGAATAGAGCGCCGGCCCTGGAGTCAGAAGGACCTGAGTTGGGAGCTGGCCTCCGACACTTAATCCACACAAACAAAAACCTAGCTGTGTAACCTTGGGCAAGTTACTTAACCCCAATTGCCCTAAAGGGGCGGCTAGGTGGCGCAGTGAGTAAGAGCGCCGACCTCGGAGTTTGGATGACCCGAGATCAGATCCGGCCTCAGAAAATGAGCACCCACGCATAAATAATGACTAGCCGTGTAACCTTGAGCAAGTTACTTAATCCCAATTGCTTTAAAAAAAAAAAAAAAGCAGGAATGATGATCATGCTATCAGACAAAACAAAAAAACAATACCCTCACAATATAAACAAGAAGACTACATTATACTCAAATGGAATATAAACAACAAATCAATATTAAACTTATGCTCTGAATGCCTTAGCATCTAAATTAATAAAGTAAAAACTACCTGAGTTACAAGAAGAATAGACATAAAAATAATAATAGTAAGAGACTTTAATGTTTCTCTGTTTTGAACAAATCTTTTTAAAAAAATATTTATTACCTAATTAATTTATTTTTAGTTTTCAACATTCACTTCCATAAGATTATGAGTTCCAAATTTTCTTCCCATCTCTCCCCTTCTCCCACTCCCAATGTGCCCTCCTTTCTATCACCACCCCTCTTTCTCTTATCCCCTTCCCTCATATTTTCATGTAGGGCAAGATAGATTTCTACACACCATTGCCCATATATCTTATTTCCCAGTTGCATTAAAAAGTCTTTAACAGCCATTTTTAAAATGTTGAGTTCCCCATTCTCTCCCTTCCTCCCTCCCCAGTCACCCTCATTAAGAAGGCAAAGGCAAACAATTTGATATAGGTTATACATGTGTAGTCATGCAAAACACTTCTATAACAATTGTGTTATGAAAGGCTAACTATATTTCTCTCCATCCTACCCCACCCCCCCATTTATTCTATTCCCTCCTTTGACCCTGTCCCTCCTCCATAGTGTTTGCTTATGATTACACCCTCCTCCCATTTGCCCTCCCTTTTATCATCCCCATCCCCCTTCCTACTTCCTCCCCCTCTACTTTCTTGTAAGGTAAAATAGATTTCCTTACCCAAATGAGTGTGTATGTTATTCCCTCCTTAAGCCAAACCCAATGAGAGTAAGGTTCACTTATTCCCTCTTACCTCTCCCCTCTTCCCCTCCAATGTAAAAGCTTTTTCTTGCCTCTTTTATGTGAGATAATTTACCCCATTCTACCTCACCCTTTCTCCTTCTCCCAGTACATTCCTCTCTCACCCTTTAATTTTAACTTTTAGACATAATCTCATCATATTCAACTGACCCTGTGCCCTCTGTCTATATACAAACATACATACATACATACATATATCTGTATATATATATATATATATATATATATATATATATATATTCCCTCCAGCTATCCTAGTACCTGTGAGAAAGGTCTCATGAGTTACAAATATCATTCTAAGTAGAAATGTAAACAGTTCAACTTTAATCAATCCCTTATGATTTCTCTTTCTTGTTTACTTCTTTGTCCTTCTTTTGATTCTTGTATTTGAAAGTCAAATTTTCTATTCAGCTCTGGTCTTTTCACCAAGAATACTTGAAAGTCCTCTATTTCATTGAATGTCTATTTTTCCCCTGGAGTATTGTACTCAGTTTTCCTGGGTGGGTGATTCTTGGATTTAATCCTAGTTCCCCTGGTCTCTGGAATATCATATTCCAAGCCCCTTGATCCCTTAATGAAAAAGCTGCTAAATCTTGTGTTATCCCTATTGTGTTTCCACAACAGTTGAATTTTTTTTTCTGTCTACCTGCAATATTTTCTCCTTTATCTGGGAACTCTGGAATTTGGCTACAATATTTCTTGAGTTTCCTTTTGGGATCTCTTTCAGGAGGTGATCAGTGTATTCTTTCAATATCTATTTTCCTCTCTAGAATTTAGCTCTAGAATTTTAGTGCAATTTTTCTTGATAATTTCTTGAAAGATGATGTCTAAGCTTTTTTTTCATGACTTTCAGGCAGTCTGACAATTTTCTTTTTTCTTTTCTTTCTTTTTTTTAAAGCAATTGGGGTTAAGTAACTTGCTCAAGGTTAGACGGCTAGTCATTTGATTTATGCGTGGGTGCTCATTTTCTGAGGCCGGATCTGATCTCGGGTCATCCAAACTCCGAGGCCAGCACTCTTACTCACTGCGCCACCTAGCCACCCCTTTAGGGCAATTGGGGTTAAGTAACTTGCCCAAGGTTACACAGCTAGGTTTTTGTTTGTGTGGATTAAGTGTCGGAGGCCTGCTCCCAACTCAGGTCCTTCTGACTCCAGGGCTGGCGCTCTATTCACTGTGCCACCTAGCTGCCCCAGTCTGACAATTTTCAAATTATCTCTCCTGGATCTGTTTTCCAGGTCAGTTATTTTTCCAATTAGATATTTCACATTGTCTTCTGTTTTTTTTGTCTTTTGGTTTTGTTTTATAATTTATTGATTTCTCATAAAGTCATTAGCTTCCACTTGCTCCATTCTAATTATTAAGGAACTATTTTCTTCAATGAGCTTTTGGACCTCCTTTTCTGTTTGGCCAATTCTGATTTTTAAGACATTCTTCTCTTGATTGGTTTTTTGGACCTCTTTTGCCATTTGGATTAGTCTATTTTTAAGGTGTTATTTTCTTCAGCATTTTTGGGTCTCTTTTATCAAGTTGTTGATCATTTTTTCCTGATTTCCTTGCATTACTCTCATTTCTCTTCCCAATTTTTCCTCTGCTTCTCTTACCTGATTTTCATAATCCTTTTTGAGCTCCTCCATGGCCTGTAACCAATTCAGATTTTTCTTGGAGGCTTTGGATATAGGAGCTTTGATTTTGTTGTCTTCTTCTGGTTGTATGTTTTGATCTTCCTTGTCACCAAAGTAAGATTCTATAGTCTGATTTTTCCCTCTATTTGCTTACTTTCCAAGCCAAATTACTTGACTTTGTAGCTCTTTGTTAAGGTAGATCTCTGCTTCCAGTGTGGAAGGTATATTGTCCCAAGCTTCAGGAGTTTTGTGCAGCTATTTTCAGATATACTTCTAGGGACCTGTGAATTTTCTATTCTTCCAAGGTTGTATGATCAAAGGAAAGGTATTTACTACTCTCCTGTTCTGTCCTCTTGTCTGTCAGTGACTACAGGCACTTTTTTCTGCCTTGGAACTGTGAGGAGGATTCCCTCTAGATGGCCATCACAAGCTCTGCCTTGCCAGTACTCCTCCTTGCCCCAGGACCACCACTTAGGGCTGTGGCCCAGATCAAAACATGGTCAAAACAAAGCAAGAGAATCCTGACTTAGCACCAACAAAGAGATCCCTGCAATCCCCCTCTGATTAGCCACTGGATTCCCCCCGCCCCCCACACTGTCTGTGTGCCAAGAGCTCTGGAAGCAGCCACTGCTGCTGCTGCTACCACCACCACTCTGGGACTACAACCAGGCCAGATCTCACTTCTCTCTCACGCAGGTCTGACAGACTTTTCCTACTGACCTTCTAAGTTGTCTTTGGTGTTTGTGGGTTGAGAAGTCTGGAAACTGCCACAGTTGCCAGTGATTCAATGCCCTGAGCATTGCTCCAGGTTTGCCCCAGCCCATCTGTGCAGACAGGGCCCACACTGGACTGCACTCTTCTCTCAGACTAGTGCAACAGACCTTTCCTGTCAACCCTCCAGGTTGCCTTGGCTGGAAACTTGCTTCACTCTGTCATTTTGTGAGCTCTGCTGCTCTAGATTTGCTTAGAGTCATTTTTTATAGGTATTTGGAGGGCTTTGGGGGAGATCTCAAGCAAACCCCTGCTTTGACTCTGTCACCTTAGTTTTGAACAAATCTAAAAGAAATATAAACAAAAGGGAAAATACAGAATTGAATAAATGGCTGGAGAAACTGGAGCTAAAAGACTTATAGAATCTTTCAAATGCAACTGCATAAGAATATGTATATATGTGTGCATGTATATATGTATTTTATGCATATATGTATGTATGTATATCTCAGAACCACACAGACCTTTTACTAAAATTGATCATGTATTAGTGCACAGAGATATTACAAATAAGCTTTTAAAAAAAGATTTTAAAAGATAAACTGTATATATTATAATGGAGGGGAGGATGTTAAAATGCTCACTCTTTCATAATCCTAATGTCACAAGACGTCATAGAAGTACTCAATTGAGACAGAAGACCCACAAATAGTTTTGTTACATCTTGAAGATGTTATAAGAAAAAAGAAGACAGAGGAAGAAGGAGAAAAGATACATTAGGGGGAAGCAGGAGGAAAAATAGGGAATTTATCAATATATGGTATGGTTCTGCAAAAGTAAAACTACATGCAAACATGAAAACTGTGAGGGAGTTTGTTCCCTTGAATTTCACTTTCATCTAAACTGGTCAAAAGAAGGCAGAACACACACACACACACACACACACACACACACACACACACACAGACACACTCAGGTTGGTGTAGGAATACATTCAATTCAACAAGGATGCAGAGAGGAACAGGAAGAGGGTAGATTCAGGGAGGGATTAGTCATAAGCTGAACAAACCTTAAATGTAAAAGGCAGATAGTGAAGAAAAGGTTAAAAGGAAAAAGAAAGGGTAACATAGAAATAAATAGGGAGTGAGGAGTAAAGAGAAGGAAAAGTCTAAGAGAACTGGATGAAAGGAAGTAATTATCATAACTGAATGTGATTAGAATGAACTCACCCATAAAGTAGAATATATTAGCAGAATAGATTGAAAAGCAAAATCTAATAATATATTGTTTACAAGTAACACACTTGAAACATAAAGACTCATAGAGAGTTAAAGAAAAGAGTTGGAGCAAAAGCTATTATGCCTCAACTGAAAACAAACAAAAAAAGAAGCAGGGGTAGTAATTATGCTTTTGGACAAGGCAATGGTAAAAATAGACTCAATTAAAACAGATAAGGAGGAAAACCACATTTTGCTGAGAGGAAACAGAGATAACGAATCAATTCCAATATTTAACATATGCACCAAATGGTATGTATAGCTTCTAGATACTTAAAGGAAAAAAACTAATTGACTTATAAGGAAAAATATACAATAAAACTACAATAGTGGGGGACCTCAATTTATCCCTATGAGCCTGAGATAAACCTAATCAAAAAGTAAATAAGAAAGAAGTTAAGAACCAAACAGAATTTTTTGTGAAGGTTTTTTCACAATGGGGGAGACATGGCATGCTTGTTGGCAGTAGGGAATGAGAAAACAAATGAATGAGTGGTAATGACTGATGGGGTAATCTGTTGGAGACAGGATGTAATGAGATCTTTTGAACAAGTAAAGGGGTTAGCCTTGGTAAGGACTAAGGCCACTTTATCATGCAGGACAAGGGTGAAGGAGAACATGACTTCAAGGCACCTGAGTGACAGGAAATAAGGAAAAGAGAAGAGAGAGCTCTCAGTGAATGGCCTCATTTTTTTCTATAAAGAGACAAGGTTCTCAACTAAGAGGGTGGGAGGAGGGGAAGCCAAGGAAGGTTTGAGGAGGGATGAAAAATTTTGGAAGAGCTGCTGTGGAGAATGGGATAGTGAACTGATAAGGAAGGTATAGTAGAATTGCCTAGCACCAGTGAGAGCCCAGTTGAGGTCATACAATAGAAATTTGTCCTGGACCCAGTCAGAATGTTTGTTGTGATTTTTTCCACCTTCATTAAGCAACCTGCGTATAAGGGTGAAGGTGAAAATAGGTGGATGGTGAAAGTAATCCAAGGCTGGGCCTCTCACGTTGTTGAAATGATAAAGGGGCTAAGGACTCAAAAGAAGAGGGCAGTGTAGAGTTGAATTGGTTCACCACTGGGTAAAGATGAGGAAAGGAGGAGACATCGGCTATTACAGGGAGATGGCCTAGGACACAACCGAGGGGTCAAGGGATTAGAGGTCACAGTGTGGACAAAGAACAAGATTTGATAAGAGAAGGCAGAGGGAGAGGTGGAAAGTCAATAGACTGGTCAGATAAGGAGATTCTTAAACATAGTAGTGGTGTGTTTTGGGGCGACAGCAAGACCAAAGGTAGGACTGTTTTTTGCATGTGGCTTCAGTAGGGTGGAGTAGTTCATGGGAAGTGAGTAGGTTGAGCAACTGAGTGGGTAGATATTTAAGGAAACATCAGTATGTATGATCAAGTTCCCTGGTGTGAGGGCAGAAGTGGTGGAAGAGAGACAAATTATGTGCTTTGTACCAATCCTATTTCAGAAAGAAGGGAATGTCTATAGACAAGAGCTACCGGGAGTTTGGTTGGGTGGTGGAGATAAACAGTATGAACCTCAAAGGAGGAAAAGTTACTGGGTGATAGAGGTAGGGACGGAACCTAGAAGTGGCAATGGAGAGCAAGGAGTATTCCAACATCCCCAACTTGATGAGGGAGCCAAGGGGGATGGATGAAGGTACATCCAGTACTGCAAAGGGTTGGCAGGGAGGCTATATCATCAGGGAGAAGCCAGGTTTCAGTAAAAGAAGATGGAAGGAGTGGGAGAAGAAAAGAAACTAGGAGGAAAGAAGTTTCTTGCCTATGGAGCAAGTATTATGGAAGTGGAAGAGAGTATTTGGCTGGAAATTTGGAATGAGTTGAGAAAGACTGGAAAAAGGAATTGGGTGGTAGGGATGGGGAATGGGGTTTAGACGATGACTTGTAACGATTCAGAATACCTAGAATGTGTAAGGTATGATCAAGTGTAAGAATGTTGATCGTTGAGTGGAAGATGCTACTCTTCTTCCCAAAGGACAATGGAAATTGGGCTCAATACAAGGGCAGCATGAGATAGAAGGTACCTGGTTAGGTGGTCAGATGGAAGGCCCTGTTCACTATTTCCCTTCTTTGGAGATTAGGCAGAACATGGTAAAACAGTAGAAAAAAATCCCACCGATTTTCCTCTTCCTCTTTCCTCAAGGGACAGGCACAGCAAGAGATAGAAAGCCTGATCAGGGTCAAAAGGAAAGTTGATCTTTTTTCACTAGAGGTTTTCCACATTCTAGTTGGGGGATCAGGCTGGCAGCAGAAGGTGGGAGCTGCCTTGTGCTGTCACAGATAGAACTTGGCTTGCTCTTGTCACCTTCCCTCAGGGGACACAAACAGCAGAAGCTGGAAGGTCAGAGGAAAGTTTAGACCATTCATGATTCCCTGCCAATGAGGGAATTTGTTTTGTTTGACTAAACATATTTGTCAGAAGGAATTCATTTTTTGTTTCTACGGGTTGAGAGATGGGGGGGGGGGAAGAGAAAATCTATTTCTATTTTTTTTTTTTGATAGAGAGGAAGGATATTCCAGATGTATAATGTTGTGTGCACTCTCTGATGTAGTCACTGTATTAAGGTTTACTTAATTGTTTACTTTGTTACGAGACCTGTCACAGAGTAGGGATAATCCTAAATGTAGAAACACAAAACATCAATATAATTTTAAAAAATACAACCAAGAAAGAGTAAAGACATTAGTGGGGGCTTATGAGCTATTGTTTTGAATAGATGTGGGTGCTAAGATTACCTGAAACCTGGAGCATATTTTCTGGTGATCTTTCCTAAGAGTAAGGAAACAAACACCTACTATATGCCAGGCTCTGTGGTAAGCATTTTCTAATTATTATCACATTTTACCCTTACAACACCCCTGGGAAGTAGGTGCTCATGATCCCCATTTTACAGTTAAGGAAACTGAGGCAGACAGAGCTGAAGTGACTTGCCTAGGGTCACATAGCAGGTAGTGTCTGAGGCAGATTTGATTTTAGATCTTCCTGACGCTGGGCCCAGGGCTCTATCCACTCTGTTACCACCAAGTGCTATAAAGTAATAGAATATTATTGCACCACAAGGAATGATAAACACAAAGAATTAATTCAGAGAAATATGGAAAGTGACACAGTGTGAAGAATGTGGAGGCAAAAGAACCAGACACCCCACAACTAGAACCATACACACAACTATAACTATAAAATGGAGAGGTAACAAAACTCAGGTCCATCACAAGGGTCCATATTAGTCAATGTTAAGGTGAAGGACAGTACTTAGCACATTGTTGTTGTTCAGTCCTTTTTCAGTCATTTCTGACTCTTTGTGACCCAATTTGGGTTTTGGGTTTTTTTGGCACAGATACTGGAGTGGTTTGCCATTTCCTTTTCTGGCTCATTTTATAGATGAGGAAACTGAGGCAAAGTGAGTTGACTGACTTGCTCAGAATCACACAGCTAGTAAGTGTCTGAGGCTGGATTTGAACTCAGAAAGATGAAGCTTTGTGACTCTGAAATTGTCACTTTATCCACTGTACCACCTAGCTGCCCTCAAAGAGTAATACTAGGCTAGAATTATATCTATCTGCTCATCCAAACAGTGTTAAGTCTAGGCAAAATGATTAATAAGTTCAAGCTGCTTTCCTAGTCTCTATTTCTTAATAGAGAAGGAGTGCCTCAAGCTGTACCTAGGAGTTTGACTTCCTACCCACCAAATGCCAGTTATACAATGCTTGTCACAAAGAGTGAATCCAGAGAATAAACCCTTTTATCCAAGTCAATAGCTAACAGAAATCAGAGAAGTTCTACAGATTAGAATATACCAGGCAATATGAAGAATGAATGGGTTCTACCACCCAGAGCAATCTATGTCAACTTAACTCTTAAGTCCCTATCTCAACCAGAGAGACATTCAGCAAAGTCTTTATTTCAGCAAGCTGAAAATCAGTGATATGTTAAGGAGCCAACTGCTTTCTTTCTGCTCCTTCCCAAAAATTTTCTTCCCTTCCAAGGGACTGTGAATGAAAATGGCCTGGAATCCTTGTGAGTCATCTCTCTAAGCTGGAATGGAAGAGAAAGGCCTCTCTTCTCTAAAGCCCTTACCAGCTTTGCCCCTCAAAGATACAGAGAATCATGTAACCATTATTTCCAATGATGTTAGAGACCCAGGGATGAGGAACCTGCAGCCTTTAGATCACATGTGGCCCTCTAGGTCCTCAAGTGTGGCTCTTTGACTGAAACTAAACTTCACAGAACAAATCCTTGGCATCACAGATTCTCCACCCCTGGTTAAAGTCTGGACCAGAGGTGAACCCTAGGTTACTTGTAGTTTAGATTTTACTTACACATTGTGAGAATTCCTTCGCTGAAGTAGATGATCTCAATGGCTCAACCAAATCTTTCTACTCCTATGTCTTTGCTGTCTTGAAATATTTGAAAAGCTGCCATTTAGAAATAAGATTAGACTTTTAGTTTGACTACAGAAAGCAGAACCAAAAGCCATGGTAGAGGGGAGATGATACAAAGAGGAAAATATAAGCTGGATATCAGGAACAACTTCCTAACAATCAGTGGAGAAAGCTTCTTCATTGAGGTCTTTATTTCAAGATCTCTGCTACTACAAAATAGTACTGCACCATGTGGTGCACGGAGGCTCTGGGCTGGCTTCTTGTTAGGATCTCCTTCATCCCCGTCTCACAAAGAGGGGCAGCCTCACTCCTCACTAAGGCTAACCCCTCTACCTGCACAATGGATCCCATTCCAGCTTGTCTCCTACAACAGCCGACCCCTCTCCCTCTCTATTGACTCCTTCCCTACTGCTTATAAACATGCCTTTGTCTCCCCTGCAATAGGAGACTCCACTGCTCTGTTCTCACTCTGACAGTCCTGCCCAAGACCTCACTGTTCCACCAAGACTGCGCTCTCCGAGGTCTCAGTGACTTTTTAGCTGCCGCGTCCAATGGGCTTTTCCTTCTCATTCTCCTTGACCTCCCTGCAGCCTCTGACACCGAGGACCATTCTCTCTTCATTGAGACCCTCTCCTCTCTAGCTTTCTAAGTTCTCCTCCTATCCCTGTGACGGCTTCTTCTCGGGTTCCTTTGCTGAATGCTCCAGATCATGCCCTCTCACCTTAGGAGTCCCTCAGGGTCCTGTCCTGGGCTCCCTTCTCTTCTCCCTCTATCCTGCTTCACTTGATGATCTCATCACCTCCCACAGATTTAATTTCCATCTCTATGCTGCAGATTGCCAAATCTACCGTTCCTGCCCCACCCTTTCTGCTTCTCTGCAGTCTTGTATCTCAAACGGGATCTAGTGTCTTCTCTGTGTTAGTTATGTCCGACTTATCCCGTATGGAACTGGTTAGGACACGTTTGTTTGCTCATTGTCTCCATTAGATTGCAAGCTCCTTGAAGGCAGGGGCTGCCTTCCCCCTCTATTCTCAGAGCTTAGCATGGTAGGAGCTTACTAAATGCTTATATAATAAATGCACGTTCGGGGCGGCACTGGGGTGAGAAGAAAAGGAAGACAGTCCCTGCCCTCACACAGCTTACAGTCTAATGGGGAAGACAACATACTAACAACTCTGTACAAACGATCTCTCGGGCAATGGGGAACCCCAGCCTTGCAAAGAACATTTCCAAGCATCTGAGGACGCTGTTGCCTTTACAAACAGGTATTTGTCTGTTGCAATTGTTCATTACAGCTGATGTCAGATCTTGTAGAAGTTACAATCCAGATGCAGCAATCAATTTCATGCCTTTGGATAAAGGACTGGTTTTTCAGTTTGGACTTGGCTTCACTCCTCTGCTCTTCCCAAGGGGCAAAGGCTCACCTAACAGTGCTAATGAAAAACGAAGCTGCCAAGGCCTCCTCATTGGTTTTTTTTTGGCTCCTAACAGCCGCCGTAGCAGGGCGTATCCGGAAGTGACCGTTGGCGCGTTTAAAGGCTGGAGGCTTCTGCTCTCGGCTCAGGCCACCATGAAGCCTCCTGTGAGGCGACGCGCGGTCCCGGCACGGTACCGAGTGCTGACCCCGACCTTGGCCCGCTCGACCACGCTCTGGACCTCACGGGAGAAGAAGCAACTCCTTCGTTTACTGCAGGCGCGAGCCGGGGAGCAGGAACCAGCGACTTCGGAACTGAGGGAGGGGCTGCCCCACCGGAGCGAGGCTGAGGTTCGAGGCTGGGGCCGAGGGAAAGGGGCGGAGCGTGGCCCAGGCCTGAACGAGGCCGCTGTCTGGGGGCGGGGCCGAGAGAAAAGACTGAGGTGGGGGCGGGGCTGGAGGAAGGGAGGGAGGGGTAGGCGGCTAGGCAGGCTGAAGTAGGGGGCGGGGCAGAGGCCAGAGCGAGGCTCTAGGGGCGGGGTTGAGTTAGAGGGCCCTGGGGTGGGCGTGGGCTGAGTGGAAGAGCACTCCTTAGTGCACTTTTCAGAAGGGCTGACTGTGTGCCAGTCGCGTTGCTAAGCACTGGGCATGCAAAAAGAGGCAGAAGACAAGCCGGGGGCCAAGCCGGGGGGCTCAGGGCACACAGCAGTCAGCAGCGCCCAGATGCTTCATTCATGCTCCTTGAAGGGGGGAGGCAGTAAAAACTGTCCCCAAAGCAGGCTAGATACCAGATCAGCAGGAGACAGTGGCAGAGGGGAGGCTCTGGACTGAAAGGAAGCCAGGGAGGTCAGTGGTCAGAGAGGAGCAGGGAGGGCATTCCCGGCCTGGGGGCTGAGCCCAGAGAGGGCCCAGAGCTGAGAGATGGAGGGGCTTGCTTGTGGAAGAGGCGGGAGGCCAGTGTCACCAGAGGGAAGAACACGTGCTGGGGAGTAAGGTGTGAGAACACTGAATAGGGAGGAGGCGGCCAGGGTGTGAGGGGCTCTGGATGCCAGCTAGGGCATTTTGTATTTTATTCTGGTGGCTTGGGTTTTTTGGGTCAGTACAGGGCTGATCTGATCAGACCTATACTTTAGAAAAATCACTTTATTGGCTGAATGGAGGATGGATTGGAGTGGGAAGCACCCCCCTCCCCCCAAGGCCATTGTCATAGTCCTGGGTGTGAGGTGATGAGAGTCAGCGCCAGGGGAGGACAGGGTGAGAGGAGAGAAGGGGACATGTGGGAGAGACATAAAGGGGAAATTGACAGGCCTTGGCCAGTGAGGGGTCCAGACTGACTCCTAGGTTGTGAGCCTGAGGGATTGGGAGGGTGGTGTTGCCCTCTGCAGTCATAGGGGGCGTAGGGGATGGGGAGGGTTTAGGGGAAAGACAGTGAGTTCAGTTTTGGACCTGTTAAATTTCAGATGTCTGCTGGACATCTAATTTGAGATATCTGAAAGGCAGTTGGATATACAAGACTGGAGATCAGCAGAAAAGTTGGGGCAGGAAAGGTGGATTTGGGAATCATCAGCATAGAGCTGGAAATTAAATTTGTGGGAGTTGATGAGATCACCAAGTGAAGGAGCAGTCAGAGAGTTAGGCAGACAACTTTGAAAAGCAGAGAGGAGAGGCTATCAAGAAAGAGAGAATGATCCCTGGTGTCAGAGGCTGCAGAGAGGTCAAAGAGAATGAGGGTTGAGAAAAGGCCATTAGGTCTTTTATTATCAAGAGATCACTGATAACTTTGGAAAGAGCAGTTTTGGTGGAATAATGAGGTCATGAAGAGGATTGTAAGGCGTCAAGAAGAGTGGCTAGTGGAAGCGCCTGTTGTAGATGGCCTTCTCATAGAGTTTAGCCACAAAGGGCAGACAAGATAGAGGATGATAAGTTAGCAGGGATGGAAGGATCAAGTGAGGGAGGGTTGTCCCAGGCTGGGTAAGACATAGGCATGTTTGAGGGCAGCAGGGAATGAGACAGTAGGAAAGAGAGATTGAAAATAAGAAAGAGTCAGATGCCAGAGGGGGATAATTGGTTGGAGGAGATGAGAAGGAATGGGTTTCCCTTGAGCAGGTAGGAGTTAGCCTTGGTAAGGAGTAAGATGGGTGGAGGAAGAGAGGAGGGCAGAAGGCACCTGAGTGATAGGAGATAAGGAAGAGGGGAGAAGAGGGAGATCATGGTGAATGGCCTCAGTTTTTCCTGTGAAATATGAAGAGAGAGTGGGGGGAAGGAGAGGCATGGGAGGTTTGAAGAAAGCTGAGAAGATTTAGAAGATTTGCTGTGGAGCATGTGAGAGTGAATTGATGAGGGAGGTATAGAAGGTTTGCCTGGCAGCAGTGAGGGCCCAGTTAGGGTTGTGTAACAGATTTTTAGTAGAGCTAGTCAGAATGATTTTATGGTTTTCTCTGTTTTGTAGTATATGTGTAGTATGGAGAGTGGCAAATGATGGGGGTGATCTGTTTTAACGAGAAATTAATCATTTTAAATGAAGTTTTAATAGTGGAGCATAATTGCTGGCAACTGCCAGGGGTGAACATGACCCAAATCAGGCAACGCTGAGATGCATATTCTCGGGGTTTATATAGACAAAAGCCACAACATAACTGTTGCCAAGGGGAGGAAGCAGGGAAAATGCAGAAGCCAAAGGATAGCAATCAGTTTGTTGCCTGATGACCCATTTGTTGCCCAACTGAAAGTCCCCAAGTAACTGGAAAGGGGTGTGGGGGGGCTGTGGGTTTCAGGTGGCATGTTTGGGCAGGTCTCCTAGGCAGGCTTTGTTTTGGGTAAGTCTCCTAGGTGAACTTACCCATAATGGGGAAGAATGGGGGATGTTCACAAAATGGTGGTTACAACAATCCAAGGCTGAGTTTTGGCCAGGGCATAATAGAGGAAGTGATAAAAGGGCTAGAGATTCAAGAGAGGGTCACAGTGTAGAATTGAATTGGTTTAACAAGGGGTCAGGATGGACAAAAAGAGGAGAGAGTGAACAGCGCAGGGGAGATGGCCTGTGAGACCATTGAGGGGTCAAGGAATTGGAGGTCATGGGGGTAGGAGAGGAGGAAGTTGGGAGCAGGGCTAAAGAGAAAAGGGCAAAGTTCAAGGCTCAGGTGGGTCAGGGCTGGGATGAGAGGTGAGGCTGGAGAGAAGCAGAGGGCTTTGCTGGCAAGAAAATTGAGGTGAAGAGGGTTAGGTTTACATGGGGAGGAGGGGAATCTGAGGGGATCCTAACTGAGCAGGGGAGGGGTTCCCAGGTAAACTTAGAAAAGGGAGCAGGCTTCTGGGGCCAGAGAGAGGACAAGGTGAGGGGCCTGAGCTGGGGTGAAGGTTGTGGTCAGGCCAGAGTGAGGCTTGAGCAGGGGCAGGGTTTGTGACTGGATTGAGGCCAGCTAGAGGGCCTAGAGTGGATGCTGGACCTGGAGTCAGGAAGACCTGAATTTAAATTCTGCTTTATGACTTTGGCCAAGTGACTTCAGTGCTCTCAGCCTCAGTGTCCTCATTTGTATTAGGGGAGTAATAACCTATCGCTCAGGGTTGTGGTGAGGACCAAAGAAGATAATATGCAAAGCTCTCTGCAAACCATAGAGCCCTGTATAAATGCTGCTGTTGTTATCATCATCACTGTTATGAATCTGTGCTGTGAAAGGAAGACTCGGCTGAACCTAGTTGGAGGCTGGCTGAGGTTGAGGTAGGTCGAGGCTAAGATGGGAAAGGCCTGATTTTGTAGCCTTGGGCAAGCCAGTTCCCTCTTCTTTGCTTCAGCATTTCCATATTGAAAAACATTTGATTTTATGGTCTCTGTAAGGCCTCCCAGGGATAACAGGCTTGTGGTCTGGGTCCTCGGGTTATGAAGAACAGAGTTGGCGACAAGCTTATGTCTTACTCAGATTGTTGGGGGGGAGGGTAAAGATCTGTCAGAGACAAGAGGCATTTATAAAGCTTGAATTGGGTTATTGTTCAGTGCCTACTGTATGCCAGATAGAAGAGTCTTGGGGGTGCCCAAAGAGGCAGGAAGAGAGAGAACCAAGGGCAGGCTACTATCTTGAAGCCAGAGGCATTCAGAAAATAATTGATGTCAACTTTGGGAGAAAAATGGGTCCAACACAAAGGAGAAGATCCTTCCTCTCAGGGAGGAGAGGTGACTTCTTCCTCTTCCTCAGGCAAGATAAGGTTCATGGCACAAGGAAAAAGGGATAGTTGGGATTTTCTATCTTCATTTCAAGAAATTCAGTGCTGTTATGAAGTAACTTCTGAGTGTGAGACCTTGGGGAAATTAACATATTTCTATCAAAGAATCACAGCATTTTGGAGTTGAAATTCAGTACATAAAGCATTTATTAAATACCTGTTGTGTGCTAGGCACTTAGTTGGGATTGGGGATCCAAAAATGAAAACAGGCTCTGCACCTCAAGGAGGGCTTTACATTCTTCTGGGAAGGAGGGCCCTCAGTAGCCACATGATCTCAAGAAGAAGGCCTTCAGTGTACCCAGCAAGTAGAGGTCCAGCTTCAAAAACCCCATGTGAAAGAGACCTCTGACCTCCCAAGGCATCTTCTTCCCCTTTGGGAGAGCTCCCATAGCTGCCAAGTCTTTCTTTACCTCCAGTCTCCACTTGCCTCTGTGCATCCTTCACCCATTGCTCCTGGTTCTGCTCTCTGGACCCAAACAGAATGGGTGGAGCCCTTCTTCCACAGGACAGCTGTTTCCCAAGTACTTAAAGGTCTTCCATGTTCCCACTAAGCCCTCTCTTCATGGTAAACATCTCTGATTCCTTCATGGACGCAAGGCCTTTCTCCAGCCTGGTTGCCCTTCTTTGGATGCTCTTCAGCTTGTCAGTGGCCTTGCCCAGATGTGACCAGGCTTAGTACAGTGTTCCAGAAGTGGTCTGACCAAGGCAGAATCTAGTGGGACAGTGCCCTCTTCATTCTCAGAAGCAGTGCCTCTCTGAATGCAGGTCAAGCTTTATTTTGGCTGCCTTTTCGGTTGGCGCTGTGAGTCACCCAAACCCCAGATACTTTTCAGACAAGCTTCTGTCTTTCTGTGCTTTGGAATGGAACAGCATTTCCTACCTGATGGAAAAGCACTTATTAACTGTTTGCTATGAGCCAAACACTGTGCTAAGTCTTGAGGATACAAATGAATGTCTCAGGAAACTCAGATTCTAATCAGAGGAGGCAATATTGATGCCTGCCCCATCTCATAAAGGTGATTTTTTTAAACCCACGTCTAAGAATTTTTATTTTTTTATTTCATAAACTTCCAATTGGAGAGGACCTCCCAGGTCATGGTGTCCAACCCCTTCCTTTATTTTCTAGATAAGGGCTATAAGGCTAGAGAAGGCAGTGACTTCTCTAACATGCCAGAGGCAGTAAATGACACTCCACGACCTGAAGCCAGCATGCTCTCCCACCTCCCCACGCCTTGTCATGTCTTCTCATCTCCATGGAATTTTGGCTCCAATATTCCCATGTCTGGTGTATTTATTGGCTATCCCTTCCAGATGTGTAGTGTATGCAAAGTTGATTGGCATGCCAGTTACGCTTTTTTGCAAGGTATTGATAAAAATATTAACCAGTCTTGATCCTGATACATTCCATTGCAAACTTCCTTCCAACTTGATACCAAGTCATTCATGTTTACCCTTTAAGTCCAGCCATTCTCTGGTTCTCTCTCAATGTAATTTTACCATCATCTAGCTCAGAAAAGTCAAACACCAGTTGGGAAATGTTTAACAAAATAAAGAAAAATAAAACAAAACATAGATGATGTTAATATGTGGTTTTCTAAGTCAATGTGCAGCCAGCAGGGATCCTTGTCTTTGGATTTTACACCACTGATCTAGCCCACACCTCTCTTTCTTTTTCATAAGACTCCCATGAAACACTTCATCAAAACAGATTTTGAAATTAGATGGATTTCTGCATATGAGTATTATTAAACCTTCTTAATATAGAACATCTGACCTGTAACTCAGAGTCTTATGGGAGTTAAGACCCAAACAAACATTGATTTGGCAAGTATAGTAGAAAGTGCAAACAAAGGTGTCTCTGTGTTTGAGGGAGAGGACTTAACCTACCAGGGGAAACCCAGGAAGTCTTCCTGTAGAAGGCTGTATTTGATTTAGATTACACTGTAAGCTCCTTTTTAGCTGGTCATAGCTATTTTGCCTGCCTTCGTATCCCCAGTGCTTAGCACTGGGTTTGGCATATAGTTACATGAGTTAACATAGGTAAAGTGCTTTGCCAACCTTAAATCATTATGTAAATGCTGGCAATTCTGATTATTGTGTGATTAATGATGCTCATTTACTTGGAATTGGGCTTATTGGGTGCATGGAGGAGTGTACTTGGGGATATGGGGAATGTGACAGCCCTCAGCCCTCTACTATGTGAAGCTTTGCACAAACTCAGGATATTAGCATCCTTTCTGATTCCTTCACTCCCCCTTCCTGCCATGTCTTCCTAGATCCAGAATTTCCTGCAGTTGTTGAAGCGTCGTGTGGCCCGGGAGGTAACCCGGCAGGAGCATCGCTGCTGCCAGAAGGAACGGAAGCTTCATAAGGCTGAAGTTTTAGCCCCCATTGAGGTGAAGATGGGATGAGAATACCAAAGAAGTCATAATGGGGGGACAAGAGCCCCATAAGCAGGGGATGGGATTTGAGAGAAAAGACCCCAATTTTTATTGGGTAGCTCATGGAAGGGACATTGGATTTGGATAGAGGATCTCTGTATGATTCTTGCTTGGCTTCTTAATACTCCTGTGACTCAGAGCCAGTCTTTCAGCCTCTTTGTGCCTCAGTTTCCCAATCTTTAAAATGAATGGATTGGCCTGGAGTGTAGTGGTCTTCAAGGTCCTTGTGATGGTGTGGCCCTTGGCTTGGTGTGAGAGGTGTCTTTGAGGGATACGAGCTGGAGCTGGGTGAGGAAGAAGGGAGACAGATCTTGCCAAAGTGAGTAGTTGCCATGGGTGATCAGATTGTTCTCCTGTGTTCACTTCTAGGTTTGGACAGATCTGGCTACAAATGTGACCAACCAGTTGGAAGAAGCAATGACCACTGCCTTTTCCCAGGTACCAGGGGCCCTGGAATTCTCTGATTCATTGCTCATTTCCAGATATCTGTGATTTCATCAGGGTAGGCACTGCCTTTAGTTTCTGTTATAGCTTGTCCAAATCATAGCTGACCACGTTCTTGAGCTCACACAGTCAAAAACTTTATCCCCTCATGGTAAACTGTCTGGGAGAAAGGCTTTCCTGAGTTGGCTCTGCTAAGCCTCGGGTGACAGATGCACAGGGCCTGCCACCATACCGGATTTGAAGGCTTTCCATTTTGGTAGACTTACCAGAACAGCCTTCAGGAGCCCAGGACCTCTCTTTAGCCATAATGAGCCATCAGAAAAGGACATCACAAAATGGTCTTTCTAAGAAGCCACTGCCCACACATCTGTCTTTTGGGGAAAAGCTGGAGCAGGGGATCTTAAACTAGGCTTCATAGGTTCCCCCACCCCCAAGCGTTCCATAAATAATTTTCAGGAAAATATTTGAACTTTAGTGAGAAAAAAGTTACATCCCCTACTCTGTAAACTCCAGTGGCCCCCTGTCACCCCTGGGATCAAATATAAAATCCTGTTTGGCTTTCAGAACCCTTCAGCCTTCTTATCCCTTTCTCCCCTCCATGATCTGGCAACATTGCCTCTCCATCTCTCAACTCTAAGGGTTTTCACTGACTGTCCTCCATGAATGGTATGCTCTCCACCTCCTGGTTTCTCTGGTTTCCTGAGTCCCACCTTCTTTGAAAGGCCTTCCATCAAACCCCTTAATGCTAGTGCCCTTCCCTGTGCTGATGGTCTATAGCTTACCCTGTCTGTAGCTCGGTTACCCAGTTGTCTTTGTGCTCTGTACCTCATTAGACCATGAGTTCTTTGAGAAGAGAGGAGATGATTTGTCTCCCCAGATTTGAGCACAGCTCCTAGCACATAGTCATGCTTAAATTACTGAACAGCTTTATTTTCATTAACTCCTAATTTCTGTTAATGATTTAAAAACATGATTCTGAGAAGGGATCTAAGACTGTCACCAAAGTGCCAAAGAAGTCCATAGCACAGGGAACCCCCCCCCCCCCCCCCACATATACCCGCAAGAGGTGGGAGGACTTTGGCTGCAAAGAGAGACATCCATGTTTTGGCTTGGCTGATGAAAGTGTTTGTTTAGCTGAACTATGCATGATAATGGCAGCAGTTTTGTTTTTCTTCCACTGGGAGAGGTGAGAAAGGCCTGTAAAAAGAAATAAATACAATTTCTGAAAACAAAAGAGGCAGGAAACCAAAGAGTCCCTGACCCAGAGGAAGAATGAATTCCTGGTGGGAGGCTGCTCTGAGCTGTCCCCATCTTCCCCAGGTGTTAGCCTGACTGTGGGTCCTTAATGCCATTTCTCTCTGCCTCTCCCAGATCCTGACTATTGCTGCCACAGAACCCGTGAGTCTGCTGCACTCCATTCCAAAGAAGCCGACCCAGGCTGGTGAGAGACAGCTTCTCTGCAAAGAGTCTTGCTCCCAGGAAGAACTGCCGTCTCAGGCCCCAGAACCCACCCAAGAGACCACTGGAGGAGTGTCTGGGACCTCAGATACCCAGCCCAAGACTGACTCCTCCAAACCTAACCTGGCCTCACCTGAGAATGGAAACTTTGTCATTGACTTTGAGAAGATATATAAATATCTTTCAAGTGTATCCCGGAGTGGCAAGGGCCTTGAGCTTTCCCCTGGAGGTGAGTTGGGGCAGTGATGCTGGGGAGGGGGTCAAGAAGCCAAGCAGTGGGTTGGGCGGGGAGGAGCCCCCACTGATCTAGGGAGGGGGAAGCGGTGAAGCACTGAACTTGGAGTTAAGAAGACCCGAGTTCAGATCTGGATTCAGATCCTTACCAGCTGTGTGACCCTGGGTAGGTCATTGAACTGCTTGCCTCAGTTTCCTCCCAGGACTGCTGGGAGGATTAGATGAGGTCATCCTTGTAAAGTGCTCTCTCAGTGTAGTTCTCCTTATGTCCTTATGATCCTCACCTGTCTTTACCACCCACACACTCACTCACCCTTCTTCTTGATTCCTAGAGTCGGCTGTCCTCCTGGATCTGCTCATGTCCCTCCCTGAGGAGCTCAATCGCCTGCCCTGTAAAAGGCTGCAGGCCCACATGGCTAGTTCCTACAGAAAACTGAAATGCCCTCAAGCAAACTCAAGCCCAAGTGCTGGGGACGCTGGCCAGGGCCCCTCAGTGGAAGACAGTGGAGTGAGCACCTCCTCTGGCAGAGCTCCAGGAAGCATGGAGAGCCCCACTCCTGAGAGGCCTGCTGCTTGTGGGCCAAGCATGCCCCCTACTCAGCACCAGCTGTGGCAGGATCTGGAATTCTGTCCTCTGAACCCATTCCTGGTTCCCTTGGAGCTTCTGATGCAGGCCCCAACTCCTGGGCAGTGAGGGGACCTGGCCAAAGCGGGGGCCCACAATGCATACACAGGCGAGGGCAGTGAGTGGGTGTGTGGGAAGGGTGAGAGGAGGAGAGAAAAAAGGTGAGCTCCTAGGAAATAAAGTTGTGTTTATTATTTCTGAAGTTCCTTTGATATTTTATCCCAGGTTTCTAGGCAGTTCTCTGACTCTGGGTTTATCCAGGCCCTTATTCTCAATACCTGATGTGAACAAATACCTAAGAATTTGTACTGGGTTGGAATTTAAAGAGATTCCAGTGTTCCTCGGAACCATATCTGTTCTGTTGAACCTCATTCCCTCTTCAGATCTGAAGAGCTGTATATGTGTTTGAAAGAGATTTCAAGCAGACAAGTCCTGGGTGTTTTAGGGCGGTCAGGCTTGCTCTGGGAAAGGCACTTTTTGAACCTCAGAGTATGATTTTTGTTTTGCTTTCTTTTGGAGGGCAATTGGGGTTAAGTGACTTGCCCAAGGTCACACGACTAGTATTTGTGTTGTCTGAGGCTGCTTTTGAATTCAGGTCCTCTTGACTCTAGGGCCGGTACTCTATTCACTGCGCCTCCTAGCCGCCCCACAAAGTATGATTTTTTGAAAAAATTCATTTGTTTATTCAGCAAGTACTTATTGAATATGTCTAATGTGCATGGACATCTTCCTCTCCTCCTCCACTCTACCTGGTGTGTGTGAGAGGGTCGGACATCAGAACACCCCAATGTTTGTCCCCCTCTACACTATCATTCCTTTAATACCTTAGTTTTCAGTTAGGTATCATAGTGAAGGTTGGGTTTCTACCTCAGCCTTCTGGTTTGGTTACTGATGGGTGGAGTTAAAAGTTTATCAATCTCAAAAATATGTAACTTAGGTTCAGAAGGACTCTAACGCAGGACTCTGGAGGCTGGTTTTTATTTTCACAATATAATTTTAAAAACTAATACAAAATTAAATTACAAGGAACTAGGAAATTCTAAGCATAATTTACAAGTGGTTGTAAAACTGTTAAGTCATTCCTATTTCGTCATTTAATATTAAAATGAAACTGTTTTGCCTAATTCCAAGTTGTGCTTTCTCAAAATTGGTTTCAGTAGTAGTTGGCAGAAGCCCCCACCTTTGTTCCAGTGTTAACTGTGCTCGCTGTGTTAACACCAAATTAATTTTGCTTTGGGTAATACCCCAATTAAACAAGGAATTTCAAGGTTTTTAACTAATTCACAGAAGCACACACTTCTTTCACCATTCTGGGTTGGGTTTTTTTTTTTTAATTCCTTCCCACCCTCATTTCATCAAACAGAATATAGAATGGTGTCGTGCTTGAAAAATGGGCCATGGATACATTCTCTTTTACCTAAATACATGATGAAATAATCTACAAAATATTGATTTATTTTCAGGCAGGTACAAAATGAACATTTACCACATGCCGTGTCCCAACCACTGCTTCCCAAACTGTTGTTTCCTCCTTTCTTTTCTGAGGTTCTGGTTGTCCTCCCAGACCCAGTCCACAACAGGGAAGTGTCAGCTAACTACTGGGACCCTCTTTCCCCTGCCTTGTGTCTGTCTACCCAAAGAATGAAGCCCAGAGACTGCATTTCCTCTCAAGTCCTTTTCTCAGGCTTCACTAGGACCCCAGGGATCCTGTTCTCCCATTATTACAGAACAAGCTTTGCAGTGACCCTGTGAGGGAGGCAGTGTGCAGATTAATACCCATATTTTCCAGCTGAGTTGGCACCTCGACCAGTAATGCCCGAGGAAATGTGGACAGCCCAGCCCTGAGAGTTCTGCTACTTCTGGTCCTTCCCAGCATGAGGAGGGCTGATGAGATTTGCTCAAGACTACACACATGGCAAGCAGCAAGCATCAGACCTGGAATTCAAACAGAGGCCTACTGGGCCCCCAAGTCCAGCATTCTTTCCACTAAGCCATTCTTCCAATCCTGCCTCTCAATGAATTGGCCCATTTAGACAGATGCATTTGTTCTTCCTGCCCGGGAAGCCCTAGAACAGGAGTGGGGAACCTTCTGTCTTGAGGCTACATGCCCTCTAGGTCCTCAAGTGTGGCTCTATGAATCCAGATTTCACATGGCAATAAAAGCATTTGTTCTGTAAAACTTGGATCCTAGGGCCTGGGCCAAGGGGAGGCTTATGGTCTTTGCATCTGGTCTCAACTCTTTCCTTCGACATTCAAATTAGACCAACAGCTAAAACTCCACTCTGGGCGTGAAGCTCTCAGTAGCTCCAGTCCCTCACTCTCCTACAGAGATGCCCACTATGGCATCACCATCTTCCTAACTTCTGCCATAGGCAGGGCAGGCACCCTCTGACACTCCATGCCATAAGCACAGAATGTCCTTGTGCTTTGAACCTCAACCATACTGGGCTATTTCTTCCAGCCCAAAGACACTGAAACAAGGCATGGGAGCAAGAGACAGCAGCAGGGGTAGAGGATTCGTGGCGTTCCAAAAGACAGGAAGAAACAGAGATGAAAGTGACACGGGCAATGGTTTTGTTCCACCCCTTATTTCCCCCTTCAGGTTTAGCAGGCCTTTAACACACTGCATCTCATGGAAATAAGGGTACAAAGGTGTTTATTGTAAGGGGAATGGGAAGTAGACTGGGACTGGGACTTTAAGGTGAATTTGAGAAAATGTCACTGAACAGGTGCTGTGAAGATGAGCCAAGGTGGGTAAGAGGGCAGTAGGACAGGGCACTAATAGGCCAGGGCTGCCAGGTTCTGAGACCCTCTAACCCTCTGCAATGGCATCCACAACAGGGGCTGGGGCAGAGGAATAGGACTGCATGACCCAGTCCTGGTTTTGGAAGGGCACAGGAATGGGGGAGCGGGGGAGGGAGTCTGGTGGTGGCTGGAGCCGAATGTGAAGTAGTTGATCAGCATAGCCAGGATTAGAGGGACAGAATGTCAGAAATGGGACAATGCGCTAGACATCCAGCCCAGCCCCTTTTCCCTCCCCATTTTATAGTAGGGGAATAGACCCGGGGAGTGGAATGTTCATGCCCAAGACACAGCTAGATGCAGGGCTGAAATCTGAACCCAGATCTTCTACCTGCCTGTCCAGGATGCTTTCCCACTACCCTATTCTGTCTCTCAATCACCTTGAAGCTTTTTTTCTACCTCATCACAAAAACCACTCACACTCAGGACAGGATGATTTGTTATTTATTATTTGGGCCTGAGCTACGGCTGCTGCGGTGTTTGTCTTTGTCCGCTGTCCAGCTTTCCTCCCCTTCCCATCTCTTATGTTTGGTTTGTCCTGGGTGTGCCTGCTAGCTTTAGTTCAGGGGTGAAGTGTGGATGAGCTGCTTTGGTCCCAGAGCCCAGCCAGGTGGGGTAGGGGCTCAGCACTTGTGGGAACTCAATAAATCCTGCATGGTGGGGCAGGAGCGTTTGGGGTAGCTGGCCATGCACCAGCCCTGAATGAACAGTAAACCAGGGGGAAGAGGCCCCCACACCCTTCATAAGCTTCCATACTTTGGGGAAGGACAGACAGCAAAGCCACAGGAGGAATGTGTCAGGGTTTTCATATGGACTTGGAAAAAGATCAGGTGGCCAAGAAGCTGGGGATACCATTCTAGGCAGGGACATGGTAGGAACGAAGGCACAGAGGTGGAAAACGAGTCAGCCTGCGGGGTCTGGGAGAGCAGAAGGCCCCTGATTGGGGGTAGGGAGACAGGCTTGAAGGTTACTACAGTCACATGAGGAGAGTGCAGTGGGGGGCAGAGATGGCAGGCTGGCCACACTTGTGTCAGCTCTCAGCTGACATTCCCTCCTCTACCCTGGGGGGATGGGAGGAGTGGGGTAGGTGGGGGAGGGGGGTTAGCTAATAAGGGTATGGGGCTGACCTGCAACTAGCTATAACCTTGTTAAATAAACCCACCACCAAATCTAGTTTGAGCCGTCTTGGATCATCTGCCCTTCACACAGCAGGCATTCAAGAAGAATTGAGAGGTTCAGTTGTAGTGCCCTGTATAGCCCTACTCCCCCCCACCCAACTGCCCTCACTGCCCTGATGAAGCCCCTCTGCTCAGGATTTCCTTGACCAGGAAGGTTAGAGGCTTCTGAGGTTAGGGAGAGGGGGCTGGGCTGGGCTGGTGACAGTACCTCGTACATAGTAGGCGCTTACCAAATGCTTGCTGAATTGAGGAAGGGGTCAAAGTGCTAGGAGTGGGGAAGGGAGGGTCTTGCTGAATTTCTCTTAGATAACTAGGTTCTGCAGTCCCAGTCTGGGGGAGGGGCATCAGTCCTGAGTGCTCCAGGAGAGTGGCCAGCCAGCTGTCACGAGAGAGGGGAAGCCAGCAGGTCAAATGAACAGAGGAAAGAGGGGATGCAGCATCCAGAGCTTTGACTATCCATCATCAGGTAGCAGGCAGGGCAGGTACAAGTTAGGAGGCAGATGAGCGGTCGCCATCCTGGCCAGAGGAACTCCCCAAAGCACAGGAATGGGGGGCTCACCTCCCGGAGCTTGCTCACTCTAGTGTCTCCCTGATGGAAGAGGGTGGGGAGAATGGGCCACTCCACTTGGGAAAGCATCGACTGCCAGACTTTAGGCCAGCTCATCTCGTGCCCTCAGGTGGGGTGGGAGTGGGAGAGCTCAGGAGCAGGAGTCTGGCTTAGGGGGACCCTGGGCTTCTGGTCTCCTGGAGGGCAGGGCAGGCTGGAGGTGGAATCTGGGTTTGAGAAGGGAGGCTTAGACCAGCCTTGGACCTTGGGTCACAAGCCAGGCCAGCTGGGAATCAGGGGATCTGGATAAGGAGGAAAGCCTGAGGTCAGGCTAGATGAGGTAAAGTGGTGGGGGGGAGTTGGGGAGCCCTAGACCAAGCTGGGGTGCAAGGATGGAGGTGGCCTTGGGCCAGTCTGGGGATGAGGGGAGACGTCAGGGTAGGGAGGAGACGGGGAATCTCAGGGCGGGGCAGGGGCTGGGGCAGGTGGGTAGGTGCGGGACCCTTGCGCGCTGCCCTCACACCAGCGCATAGTCGAACTGGCCCCTCTCTAGTGCCTCCTTGTGGTCGGTCCAGGACGAGGCGGGCATGCGGCTGTAGGGGTCCAGGAGGATGCGGACACAGCGCACCATGAGCAGCACCAGGAACAGCAGCAGAAACAGAACAAAGGCGAATACCGTGCGCTGCTCAGCGTCCAGCCCCGCGGACCCCCCGGCTCCCCCGGGCCCCGGAGCCCCCGCCGGGGACAGCGCCTCGTAGTCCGGAGTCCAGGCGGAGCTCATGGCTCCACTTGCAGCTCACATCGCCTGTCTGCCCGCCTCCCCCTCTGGGGCCACGGCCGGGACCGGACTGGCACGGAGACCTGGAGGGAGAGAAGCCACAAATGGCCGCCACGCCCCCAGCGGCCCCCGCCCCAAGCCACTACTCCCCTCAATCTGCATCCCGCTACGCATGCTACACACCCATCCCCGCCCCCACCCCCTAATCTCACCTGCTCTCTCACGTCTGCCCTCCTGGCGCCCCCGGCCCGCAGCATCCCCCAGCCCCCTGTATCCCCCGTCCCGCCGCGCACCGCACACACCTCGCTCCTCGATCGGACCCCTAGGTCCAGCTCCACCTCCCTTCCTTCCCGGAGCCCATCTCCATACTCCTCCCTTCCCCGCCCTCCTACACCCAATTTTACCTCGGCTCCATCCCCCATCTATTCGCCGTCACCACCTCCGGCCCCTCAGCTCCTTACAGCACTTCCAGCCCACGTCCCCACCCGTGTCACCTCCCCACATCCCACCCCAGTCCGCACCTCCGCCTCTCTTACCTGCCCACGCCCGCGTACTCCCTTCTCTCTCTCCCCATGTCGTCCCCACCCCAGCCCTCGTACTGGGTAGAGCCCGGCATTGGGGTGCTCATCTGGCCCCACACCACACCCTACACCCGCGCACCCCAGCCCCCAACCATACCCAGCCCCGCCCGGTCCCAGCCCGGCCCCATCCCGGCCCAACCTCACCCACCTGGGGGCTGCTTCCCTCCCCTTGCCTGCACCCCAGCCGGCGCCCACCCTCCCGGGTGCCCAAGGGCCATCGCCCGCCTCCCTTCTACCCACTCACTCTCCAGCCCACGTGCCCCCTGTCCCCTGCCCCTTCCATGTCACCCTGCAGCCCCCCTTCCTAGTCTGGGCTTGCCCCGCCCTTACAGCCCCCTCCCCATCTGTGCTCGCCCCCAGCCCTGTTTTCCCGCCCCTGGCGCTTACAGCCCCACCTCTGCCCCCCGCCCCCCACAGCCACCTCCCTCACCCAGGGCTGGAGGTGAGGGCGTCTCGGGGCGCTCCCTTAACCCCGCTCCTCTCCGCTCCTCCTCTTCGCTCTCCCCGCGTCTCCGTGCGCTCCAGCCCCGTTCAGCTGGCCCTGCCTGCCCTGCCCGAGTAGACTGAGGAGGCGCAGCCCGAGCCGCCGCGGCTGTTCCCATGGCGACGGAGGCGGGGCCGCCGCCAAGAACCCCAAGGAGCGGGGGAGGGGGCGGGGGGGAGGAAGGGAGGGCTCCCCACCGCACGGCCCCTTAACTCTTTGCGGGCTGTGTCGCCTCCACCCCAACTCTGGAGCCCTCTCCGTAACTTAGCCCCTCTCCTCGGCCACTCTCCCTCCAATATCTGCTCCTGCTTCTCCCCTTAATGTTGTAGATCCCCGACCAAGCCCCCTCCCCCACTTCTGGTTCCCAGCCTTCTCGGACCGCCCCACCGCCCCCTCCGCCTCCAGGCAAGCCCCGCAGACCCTAACCTGGACTGAGGGCGCAGGGGAGAGTACTACAAAGACCCGGGAACCTTCCCAGCTGTGTCCCTTCGCTTCCCGTCTGCCTCAGTTTCCTCCACTGCCCCTCCCAGGGCTAATGTGGCGCGTAGTAAGTTACATAAATGCTAATTTATTCCTTTCCCTCGCCTTCTCCCTTTACATAGTGAAGCGCATTTATCTCGTTGGATCCCCTACAGGGATTCCATCCCTCAGCATCTTTGTGGAATTCACTGCCTCTCCTGTCCTACAGACCCCATCTCAATTCTGCCCAGCCCGTGCCCACCTAAGGCCCCAGATTCTGGAAGTGAACAGAATAAGGAGAGATCGCACCCTTCCGCTACAAACCCTGCCTTCATCCCTTTTAATCTCACACTCTCCCCTTACTCCCTAGTACAGGCCAGGTCTGGCCCCCAAAGGGACTCATCTAGGGTCCCAGCATCTCTTCCCTTTGCTCAGGAACTAGGGAAGGGAGAGAGGAGTGTTTGTTCCCTCAAGTCCAGAACTGTGTCTTCTCCCATTAGTGTGGGCCCACACCTCCTAAGTGACACTTGGAACCTTTTGTGCCCAGTAATTGAAATCATCTTCCCTGGAGAAGGAAGCACACTGGCTTGGCATATAGATTTTTTTATATACGAAAACACTTTACTCTGAGAAAGGTGATCCCCTCTGTGGCCTTCCCCTTCTGGATTCAAGAAGATTCACACTGGACCCTGAGAAGCAGAACTGTATTCCCTTGAGAACAGAAGCTCTAGGAAGGGTTTGGAGTTAAGGCCCCTTCTGCCCCTGGGTATAGGCCAGTGGCCTGCCTATCCAACCTGGGTCTAATCTGGCTCCCTATCCTTGGAGCTCAAGCCATCCCATCCAGAGACTAGATCTTCCTCCTCAAAGCTGGCTGAGCCAGCCCAGCGAGGAAGGCCTGGCAGTCTCACTATGGCCTGGCCCACTGACCCCATTCCTTTCTCAGCAAGAAGTTGGCTCTGTTGTAGGAACTAGACAATGAGTCCCAAGCCTCCAGTTGCTGTCTCTCCAATTGCCTTGAGTCCCAAGTCCTGGGGAAGTCTGAGCAGCAAACTGCTTGTCCAACACACTCCACCCCCTCCCTCCCTTCCCCCTTAGCTCCTAGGTTGTGGCTGACCGACCACACCCTGAAAGCCCAAGTAAAATCAGGAACCGTATTTGCTATTCATTTTGTTATTTTATTATTTTTCAAATCTTCAGGCAGTATGTACAGAAATGAAAGACATTCAGGTTTTATTTTTAAAAAGGCTCTAGAATGACTTGGCTTATCTGATGCCACAGAGGCACCTGGGGAGAAGTGCACCCCTTCACCAGAGAAGAGGAAGGATAACTTAGGCTAGAGAGGGGAGCCAGCACCAGGCCTGGCTGCCAGGGCCAGGGGAAGGTGTATGTGTGCAAGTGGTGGGCTGAGTCTTTCCTTTCTAATCCTCCTCCTCAAGCTGCACAGGGCCAGGTGGGTGGGGCACAGCTATTCCCCTTCCCCTCCTCCTAAGGACTTGTGCTTCACTCATCACCTCCAACATTCCCCCTCCTCCACCACCCACAACTGCTTCAGCAAGCTTTGTGTTCAGGGTCCTCAGTTCACTTTAGCTTTTGGATGCCCAGCTCCTGGGCCTCTGCAGGACTTTGGGCACCTAATTTGGCTTCTCTCAGTCACTAACCAACTGGCCTATGGGGGGAGGGGGAGAGGATGGGGGAAGGAAAGGTCTCTAGGCAGCAGGCCAAGGCAGAGATTCTCCCTCGATCCACCTACTGGGCCCAAAGCAGGAAAGAGGGAGAGAACTGTGTATCAGACCTCAAGCTTCTTGGGGGGGAGGGGGTGATCTTCTGTGATAGTCTTAACCTTATAAACCTGGGACCCCATGAGTTGCCCTGCTCATAGCTACCATGTTCCCAGCACCACCCCTAGCCACCTGCATTCCCCAAGGGGAAATTTCTCATGTCCTGATCTCACCCAGTACCCAGTCTTTCCTCCCCCTGCCCTCCTTTCACACTGGATCCTGGAAAGAGGAGGGGGGTCACAAAGTACCCTGCAGGAGCCAAATGATCTTGCATCCTGAAGCTTCTGACAGTAGTGGGGCCCTTGCTGGGACAGTCCAGCAGGTCCCCCAGTTTTCTTCAGAGAATCTGCTCTGTGCTTGAGGCAGAAATGTCCAGCAGCCTCCAGGCTGCATAGGGATTGAGCTCAGCCTGGTCTCTACAGAGGGCCCACACGTAGAGCATACGCAACACTTTATCCTGGAAAAGAAAGCACACTCAGAACAGGAACCTCTCCCAGAAGGAACGATGAGCTTTGCTTCAAGCACCTAATGTTCTGGGAAGGTCGGCAGCTCCATGCCCAAGTGGCAGGTGCTGTAGCAGGAACCGGCTTGTGTGAGTGGACCAGTGAAAATCGTACTGTGCTAAAACGGAAGCCCCAGGAGACATGAAGGACTGTTGTGACACATCTTGGAAACTGAAATTCTAAAACAGTCCAACCTGTAACCTAGTAGCAATCCTCTACAGCATTCTCTCTTAAAAAAAAAATATATATATATATATATTTTTTTCCCCCAACTTCTGTAAACATTTTTAAAGATTATTTTAAAAAAACAAAACTCTGAATTCCAAAATCTCTCTCTTCTTCTTCCCCCCCTTCCTTTCTCCCTGAGACATTAAGCAATTGGTATCAGTTACACAAGTGCCATCACCATTCTACAACATTCTCAACAAATGGTCATCCAGTTTCCACTTGAACACCTCCAGTGACAGAAACTCATTCTACCTCTTCGTAGGACAGCTCTTCAAATACTTTAAAAATTCCTATTCTCTCTTACTTAGTTATTGCTTCTCAAGGCTAAATAGGCCCAGTTCCTTCAACTTCCTTCCTTCCTTTTCTGGGGAAACCCTCCTTCCTGGGATCAGTGGAAGTGAAATCACCAGGTATGCAGAGGATACTAACCTCTCCTAATTAATGAACTGAAGACAGTCAAGTGCAGGAAGATCTGGCCAGGTCATGTGCACAAACATGAAGTTGTGCATTTGGTGAAAATGAACCCAAGTAAGCTGGTGGGGCACCAGCAAACACCACGGGCACCCAGCTTACAGAATCTACATTTCTCCACCAACAGGAGAGGTCTAGAAAGGGCAGGTAAGAGACAGAAAAACTGCCATGAGGATAGATGGAGCCCAGAAGAGAGAATCTAGAACTTCTAGACAACATTCAGGTTACAGACAGGCTGAATGAACTTCATGAAAAGAACAAGGGTAACTCCCTGAAACTTAGAAGAATCAGAACCATAGGATACGAGGGCTGGAAGGAATCTCGTATACCATCTAGTCCAACTCCTTCATTTTGAAAAATGCATGTGAAAAGCCAAAAGGACATGTGGGGACATCCAATTTGTTAACAGAAGAACCAGGGTGCCTAACTTTGGCTTTATGTATTTGGGAAAACAAAGCAAGCTCCCTTGCCAGCTTTATGCAGGCAGTGATAGAGTAATAATTTCAGGGGTGGGGAACCTGCAGCCTCGAGGCCACATGTGGCCCTCTAGGTCCTTGGACTGAATCCAAATTTCACAGAACAAATCCCCTTAATTAAAGAATTTGTTCTGTAAAAATGGGAGTCAGTCAAAAGGCTGCACCCAAGAACCTGAAGGGCCACATGTGGCCTCAAGGCCAAAGGATCCCCACCCCTAGTTAGACTAACTCATGATCTATAGGTCCATAAAGGACTAGGAAAAACATGTGTGGGATCACTGTAGAGCACAGCCACAGAATTACCCAAACCAACCTGCTTTCCTACCAGAGCTAGACCCCAAGGCTGCACTCACACCAACCCCTTCATGCCACCGGGAATCTTTGTGCTCCCAATGTAGAGCTATTGGAGATTTATCTTACATAGTTTATGTTTGGCTTTCAAGTCCAGCCAAAGCCCCGTGAATTAGTGAGTTTGCTGCTGTCTTGAATCACAAATCTAAGAGGTGGAAGGAAACTTAGTTGCCAGAGTCCAGATCTTTCATTTTACAAATTAAGGGCCTGAGGACCAGGAGGTTAAACGGCATGTCCATCCCTTTGTTTCATCTATCTCCAGCTGCTAGAATGCCCTCCTCAGTTACTCTACCTGGGTACATACCAGGCCTGGACTCCCCAAGAAGAAACACAGACAGCCTATGGGACTACAGATATCAGGAGGGGCGGCAGTGAGAGTCGATCCTGTGGTGTCAATCTGACAATGCCTGGTCCTTTCAGGTATTCCATTTGGTTTTGTGTGGGAGAAAGGATGCTGGCTTGTCACACAGTCCCTGTTCCAGTCACACTGGCCTCCCTGCTGTCCCTCTCAGGGGACAGCCCCACCCCCTGCCTTTTAACAGCCATCCCCCCTGAGCTCTGCCTTTTGGAAGCCCCACTTTCATGTGGGGCCTCTCCCAATCCCGTCTCTTCATTTTATTTCTTGTACAGAGTCCATATTTATTTGTCTATGCACATGCTGTCGTGATTCATACTAGGAGGGAAGTTCAGAAGGCACAGGTCATGTCTTTTTTTGTCTCTGCATCCCCTGCACCTGGATTTATGTTTGCTGGAATGAACTTAATGTCTGGTCAGTCTGGGCCTATGGCTTCGGGGAAGGGGGTGAGGGGAGGGTGGGGGGGAAGAGAGTGGAAATGGTCTCAGGCACTAAACATACAAATGAGACAAAACATCCTGAAACAAAAGCCTTCTGAATCCCCAGGATTCTGAGGGAGGATGGAGGAGGTGCCTCAGGACAAGACACTCACCAGCCGGGAGTACACTTTGTTCAGTAAGTGCCCATAGCCATGGCCTCTCTGTGCTCAGGACCCTCCTTCTATTACAGAGCACGTTCAGCAAGGAGCCGGAAGGTCTCCTAGATCTGACACAAGAGGGTCCTTGGAGTCGAGTAATGTAAAATGTAAAATGGATCCCTGGGGACAGAATTCCAGAAACTCAGAATGGTGGGAGCAGAGTCAGAGAGAAGCACCCCCTTCAGGCAGCCGCTCCTTCTCAAGGCTTGGCACTTCTTCCATCCACCAATTCCTGTTTCCTCACATCCTCCCGGTACTTCTCAAGTACAGCCCTGAAGAGAAGGCAGGTTCTTTCCTCTTCCCTCTGCCTCTCAGCAGGCATCAGACAACAGTGGAACCACCCCTAACACAGTCTCTCTCCTAGAATGACCTCACACTGCCTTCCCCACATGCGGCTGTTCTAAGAACAGTGCCAGCCTCTACTACTGGACATGCTGAGCTCTCAGAAGATAGAACAAATGCCAGAAGGCTGCTAGGTGGGCTAGTAGGGGAAACCTGAATCCAAATCCTGCTTCAGACTTACTATGTGACCTTGGACAAGTCACTTAACTTTTCCTTGCCTCAGTTTCCTCACCTGAAAGAAATGGGAATAACAGCCACCTCTCAGAGTTGTTATAAAGATTAAACGGTATTTGTACATATTTTTGCATACCTTAAAGCACTATATAAACGCTATCATTATCACGTTATTATTATTACCAAGGGGGAGTACAGTATAGTAGAAAGGTCAGAGAAAAGTGCCAATCAAAAGGCCTGGCTTCTAATCCTGACTCAGCCACAGTCTAAGTGGGCAAGTTCACATTTCAGCTGAGGGTGAGACTAAACCTTCCAACTCAATTTATCCTCTCTGAGTGGATTTCCTTACCTGTAAAACAGATAACAGTCCCTCCTTGTCCTACAGGACTACTGTTTGAAGCAAATGGGCTGGAGTGGCCAAGAATTTTTTCATTAAATACTTAATAAAAGACTTACCCAAAATTCATAAGGAATTGACAAATTTGGAAGACTAAGACAAGCTATCAAAGGATGTGAAAAGTTTTCAAAAAGAAATACAGTCAACAGTCATTTGGGAAATGAAAAGTTATAAAAATGTTTGTACCCTTTGATCTACTTCCCAAGGCAGTTACTGACAGCAAAGCTCAACAAGTCCAACAATCTTCAGAGTAGCCTAATACGTGACCACAAAGAGTGAGAAAGGACAAATGGTGCTCTATGTAAATGGACCATAAAGAATGAATATGAAGAGTGAGGAAAAACTTGGGAAGACGGGTATGAGCAGCAATAAAGTAAAGAAGGCAAAGCTGAAAGAAAAATGGAGAGAAACAACAGGAAGAAAAATAAAAGGCAATAAAACCTGACTCCAGCACAACTGACTAGGCTGTCAAAGCAGAACATACATCCGTTTTGTAAAAAAAAAAATAAATCAATGGTGACATGTACTATCAGTACCAATCATTCTATTGGGTGCTTTTGCCTAAACTGTTTTCAGGAAATGTGCTTTAAAGGGGCTGAAGGGGAAGAGGCTGAGCATTTGTTGGGAAGTGTCTGTTGAGACCAAAAGTATTGATGGAAAAAAGGGGGAAAAAGCCAAGATAGCTGCCAAAGCTCCCATTGACGACCCCTGGGAAATGTGCCAAGCTCCTGAACAAAAAACTGTAACTGACGAGAGAGGCCAATTGACTGGAGAAGCAGAGAGAGAGAGAGAGAGAGAGAGAGAGAGAGAGAGAGAGAGAGAGAGAGACAGAGACAGAGAGAGAGAGAGAGAGAGAGAGAGGAAGGGGAGTCAGCTGTCTCAATGCTAATGTGGAGTAAGGGGGCAACAGCCACGAACATGCAGGTGTCTGCCAGTATTAAAACTTTCATTGCTCACAAAACAGAGGGGCAACTAACCACCCTGTTACTTTTGTGACTTCAAGAAAGCCACAATCTCTTTGGGACTGTTTTTTTTTTCTTTTTCTTTCTTTTTAGAGGGGGGAAAGGCAGGGGATTTTGGCTTAAGTGACTTGTCCAAGGTCACACAGCTATTACGTGTTAAGTGTCTGAGGCTGGATTTCAACTCAGGTCCTCCTGACTCCAGGGCCAGTGCTCTATTCACTGAGCCACCTAGCCACCCCTGGGTCTGTTTCCTCATTGGACTAGGTGACCCTAAACAATTTTGTAACCCTAAATTTTGTATCTTCTTTGCCCTACTCTTGGCCTCTGCCTTGGTTATCTCTAGCTCTGCTCCACCCAGCTCTACTTCCTTGCCTTCCAGTGGCTATAACTAGAAAGACTTAAAGAGGGGCCCTTCTTCAACAGGCCTGGCAGTGGCCTGGATCATTAACCCTGAGCTTCAGTCCTAGGTCTGACAGTGACTCACTGGCTGAGGCCAGTTCTTGCACTGTTCTATCAGCCTCAGATTCATTTTGTGCAAAATGAAGTGCTCTAGATTCCATAACCCTATGATTTATATTTTCTAGGGGATTATTTCAGTTTGTTATAGTTAGTAATCATTACATTTCTACCAGCACTTTGAAGCAATACTCCAAACATTATCCCCATTTTACAGAAGAGGAAGATGAAGGTGTTGGACTAGATGGTCCCCCTCTTCTGCTCTACATCTAAGATCCCTTAATCACAGAGCTGCCAAGGATCTGAACCAGCATTATGGATCTGCTAAGTGCCTTCAAGCTCTTCCCACACTGCTACATACTGCTACATGCTGCTACTGAATTGGGCAAATGGGTCTAGAATGGGCTCACCACTCCCCAGGCCAAGGCCGCCCTGACCAAGCAAACCTGCCATGCAGCCTCAAGCACAGAGCTTATGGCCTATGACCAACAACAACCTTGTTAACCCCCTCATGAGGCGACAGGCACCCAGAGCTGAGCTTACTCTGAGAAACCAAAGAGAAACATGGAGTTTATGGCCATGAACCTAGAGCTCTTCTAGGTACCAAGGCCCGAACATAATCTCTGTTGTATAAGAGGCTACCATGCAACTCTGAGCTTTATCTGACCCACCAGCTACTGGGAAACAAACAACTTCAAACAAGAAATAATAGGTCAAGGGATATAGGAAACGGATGGAGCCTGACATCAGGCGTGCTGAGCTAACTCACTGTGAGGCACTGTTATATTTACATGGATGACTTTTTGTTACAGAATGCAAGGAAGGCCGCAGGACAGACGGCTCTAGGCTTAGGCCCAAGACCTGACCTGTGAGGGAAGAACAGTCAGAGGTGGGACTGGCAGATGGCCCTTAACTCAAAACAGCTCCTGTGCAGCTGGATCACTCTCCCCAGGATCCCTGAGATGGCACAAGCATCTGTATCTTGAGATTAGTCTTAAGTCAGCAGCTGAGGAGTATGGTTAGGGATGTCAGGAGGAGAGGCAAGGAAGAGGAATGGGACCCTATCCAAGCCCCTGGTGAAGCTACAAGCAAACCAGAAGTAGAAAATTCCCAGTCCCCAAATCACTAAGTCCAAGGTGCTGATAAGGGTTTCTGTGAAGCCCAAGCTGGAGTGTTCCCAAACCACATCCCTCCAACCCACAAAACCACCTTCCCGTGACTGCTCTCATTCCCCAAACCACATTTCCTATAGTCCTAGACAAAGACAGAAGCCCTCTAGGAAAACAATTGGATCACTGCCCCAGAAAGGAAAATCCTAAAGTAGAACTTCATCTGTTTCTGCCATGGAGAGTTCCTGGTAAAAGTCATGGAATCAGATGGGGGCTCCAACCACACTCAGCAGGGTCTGGGGCAGCTGTGAGGAAGACCTCAGGCCATTAAAGCACAGCCAGGCATTAGTGAAGATGCATCTTCTTTGGAAGTCAGAAAAACACAACCAGTGCTTATTGTGGAAAAGTGAAGGATGGGCCAAACAGGAGACAGGGAGTGGACCAGCTAGCTCCTCCTTATTAACAGACTGTGAAGATCCCCCTTGTGTTGGCAAGAAGCTGCCAACGTTGGAGGCAGCTGAAGCCTGGCCGAACCCGTGAGTCAGGTCCTCAAGAATGGGTGCTGAGTGAGTGAGACACCTGTCCCAAGACAGCATGCCAGAACACAGCTCATTCTTTTTATACTTGGCTCAGCTACACCAGAACAGGTGAGTGGCTGAGAAGCAGTAAGGCCATAGAGTAGCCAGTCCTCCCACACCCATGCTGGGGTCAGGCTTGGGCATTAAGGGGTCACTAGAGTCTACATAGATTAATCAGCACGGGGGAAGAAGGTGAGGGCAGAAAAAGCCTTGGATTTAGGAGATCAGGAGATCTGGGTTCTTCTGCCTCATAGAAACAACACCATGAGCCCTGTTCAGCCCAATGCACTTTCTCCACCATCACTTACCGGGTCTCCTTCTACCACCTCCCCATTGGGGTTCCTGATCACCATCACCAGCTGTGCCTGGAATGTGATGATTAGTACCGGCCCCTGCTCCATCATCTTCCCCATCGCCAGCTGCAGTGAAGGCAAACCAAAGAATAAAACACAACACCAAAAGCTGTGATGAGAAGTGTCTAGCCTTGCTGTCACAATAAGAGGTGCTGTGGGAGAAATGCAGTTGAAACTCCTTCTTGTTTCTTGCCCAGTTACATAGAAATGAAGATAGTGTCTTTATTAAAGGACCACACAAACAGCCTGCCTCTTGACCAGCCTTTGCCACAAAGTCAAGCTGCATCTCCGTCATCATCAGAAAGCTCCCAGCAATGCTGATGTGCTGCAGGAATTTTCCCAGGAACTTTCAGACTCTCTTTTACTTACTTCACAGTGACAACTTACAAAAACTCTATCACCCTTTGGTGGCTCAGCAGGTTTTGTTCTGCAAAGCCCTCCCCATTAATCTTTATCTTGAGCTTCAGAACACCTCTCTCAGCAAATTCCTTCCTGGTATCCACAGCCCCCAACTGGATCCTCAGTCTGAGCTCTGGGGCAGCCAGCACAAGCTCTCAGTCTTGGCTGACAGGTTCAGGGAGAGGACATAGCCCTGAGCCCAGCTCCCACGTTGTGGGGAGGGCATGCCTATGTGACTGGCTCTGCTGCCCCCTCCAGTCACACAACCACCCCAGGACCACCTCTCATTCTCCTGTTGCACACACCAAGGCCAATGACTGCCAGGCCTTTCTAATAATCATTTTCGAAACTGGATTTTCTGGGAGACCTTGGACAAGTTCCCTCAACTCCTACAGCTAAAGGGTTAATGAGAGTGACTGAATTTTCTGGTAAGTTTCAAGGAGGTATGGTCACTAGAGAGAGGCAAGTCATTTTTCAGTGCTCTGCCGGCAGGCTCCATGCCCTGTAAGCAGAGTCAGAGGCCAGCATCCTGTGACCTTAGAACTAGGCCAGCACCTTGAGGTTCTGGGTCCTAGATGCCTGAGGCCAGAACTTAGATCAGGGCAAACATATCTAGGGTCTATAATCTTTAGAAATTAAAAAAAAATTCTTCAAAGCTCATGGTGCTGAACTTCATTTGCTAGAAAGAGCCCAAGAACATTACCCCAAACCCCTTTAGAACAGGCGCTCTTAGCCCAGGAACCAAAAACAATTAAGGATCCCTGCTTCAGAAGCAAGCTTAGTGACTACAGTTCTGGAGGGGAAAACAAAAGGCTTCTATCTAGAGTCTTAGGTGCTAAGGTCGAGCTGAGCTCAAGCCCTGGTGAACAGGGGACACAAACAGACTTGGCCCTCCCTACTCAGCCTGACCAATCCTTAAGTGTTTCCTCTTACACCAAATGGCAGCTATCAATACCTGGGAGACAAAATGCTTCCCCTGTTCCTGATCTCATCAGTGCCAGCCCCAGTCCAAGTATTCTCCTCTTCTTAATAGCTCATGACAAATCCAAAATAAGGAGGAGACAGATGCAGTTGCCCTCATTTCAGCTGATGTGTATGGCCTGAGAGAACGACACCAAACCCTGAGCTGCACCTTGTCAATCATGAGCTTGTGAATCCTGGCTGCCTACCACAAGACAAGTCAGGAGCAGGAGAGCCACAACTACACTGGATGGGCAAAGAACAGACTGTAATGTCTCAATGGGCCACTGCCCCTAGGTCAGGCCTGCCAGGTGGAACCAGGGATGTCTCACCCAAGTGCACTAGAGGATACTTCCTTCTTAGGAGAAATGGGCCCAGACACCTCTTGCCTAACAGCTGTTATTCTGAAAGCCAAGTTATTCCTGTTTACAATGAGGAAATCAAGTTTGGTGGTTAAGAGCCCCCTGGGCAGCAAAGGCTGAAGCTGCAATCATTTAGAGAAGTCCTAAAATATGCAAGCCCATACTAAGCCAGAGGAGTGGGAACGCTGAGGCAGTAGTTCAAAAACCAATGTAGGAATTGGAGCCATAGGGTCATGGGGGGAAGGGATCTCTGAGGGCATCTAATCCAACTCCCACCTAAGCAAGAATCCTCTCCATGACTTCCCTTCACAAGTTAGTCTAGAATCCTCTACTTCCCAAAGCAGTTAATCCAACACTGGGCAGCTAATTTCTTGGCATCTTTTCCTTACACTGGTCTCAAATATGCCTCTGTGCAATACCCACTCGTTGCTTGCATTCCAGAGACTTGGGGTTGGGTCCTATCTAGGCCAGTAATCTGTCACTGTCCTTCTTCTAGGCCAGCTGCTCTTAACCTTTTCTGCTTCATGGACCCTCTAGAAAGTCTAGTGAAATCTACGGACCACAAAAAAAGGCAATTACACTTAAACTGTTGTCAAAATATTAAAAAACAAAAACACGTTCACAGATCCCTTGGCTACAAGATCTCAAAGGTCCACGATAGTCCTATGGGTCCAGCGGACTTCTGCACAGCAAAGAGAAAACAGAAGGGACTCACATCAACATTGCTGATATCCAGAACCCTGGAATGGAACTGCAGGCCCATGGATTTTGCTTGGTGGATGGGATGAGCCACCTGATTGTATGTCTGCAAGAAAAGAGACACAAGTGAGAGAGAAGCAGATCGCCATTCCTTCAGAAAAGTGCAGATCCAGAGTAAGGCGTGATCAGCACAGCCTGATCTGGGGTCCAGACTCCTGAGCTCTGAAGGCAGATGCTGGGAGTGAGAAGTCTTATGAGAAACAAGGGCTCATCTTACGTGCTACTTTTAAAACTTCTCCTCTGCAGCCTCCAGCCCAGCAATAGCTGCATTGGCACAGTCATCTTCTCTCATTTTAACAGAGATATTCAGCCATCTTAGCCAACCCCAAGCCTCACACAAAGCATCTTGGATTAGTCACAATGCAGAGGAGGGCTTCAAAGGTCTGACATCTCCTCCTCTGTTTCCCCCCATTGTTTATGAGATGAGTACAGAGCAAAATTAACCAGAAGAGACTTGAAGTTGCTTAATACAAGGAAGCAGAGAATCAAGGTTGAGTAGGATGAAATACAGGGGAAGGGGGTGAGGCTAATTTGGGGATTCTGAAGGTTGAGGGCATGGGCCATGCTGCAAGACATCAAAGAACTGGAGGGAGATTACAAATCTTGGCATGGGTTAGAGGTATGAACTAAAGTTTCTCTGGTTTTCCTCTACTAAGCCTAGACTTAGGGAAACCTGGGTTCAAATGTGGCCCCAGATACTTTCTAGCATAGCCCCCCAGAGAAGTCACTTCACCTCTGCCTCAGTCTCCTCATCTGAAAACTGAGGATGTTAGCAGCAGCTAAGTCCCAGGTCTGTGAGGACCAAACAGGCTGACAGCTGTCGGGCTTCTAGCAGCGCCTGGCACACTGCTGCTGCTCAATCCCGTCTGGCGCTTCGTGACCCCATTTGGGGTTTTCTTGGCAAAAACACTGCAGTGATTGGCCATTTCTTCATTTTAAAGCTGAGGAACCGAGGCAAACAGGATGGAGTGACTTGCCCAGGGTCACACAGCTGGTTAAGGGTCTGAGGTCACACTTGAACTCAGGAAGGTGAGTCTTCCTGTCGCCAGGCCTGGAACTCTGCTGTGCTGCCTCGATGCCTGTCCACCACACATACCACACTGGCCTATCCCACTACAGTCGACCAACACCACCCCCCCCCCCAATCCTTTCCTATGCTGTCCCTGAAGTACAGCAATGAAGACAAACTCATTCACCCCACTTTCCCAGGTATCGATTTAAATTAATTTTCACGGATTTTGAGTCAACCATGTAATCACATTGCAGCTAGGGAGGTGATTCAGTTTCGTTCATCAAACTAAACTGAGGGAGAGGCAGCTCTCAGTATCCTGAGAACACTGGCAGGGGTGGGCATCTGAATATGGGATCAGATTCACAGACCGTGCGCATCACGACCTAGACAGGCTTGAGTCTTGTGCTTTCGGGTACTGTCCCTTTATTTCTGCACATCCCTCCTCCCTTTGCTCAAGTCCTGTGCTTCCTCCTGGTAGGGAGGTGACACTGTTCTGAAAGGCTGTGCTAGCACAATGTAAGGGCTGGAAAGTCCTAACAAGTTGGACAGGCTCTGAGTAGGGTCTTGACATATGGAGAACCAAGCTAAGTGCACCTTTAGGTGTCATCACCAGATACAACCAGTGGAGGACCTTCCCCTGCCCCACTGTGTCCTTAATTGTAAGTGTACGATATCAGGCCACAGCAACTTCACCAAGATAATCAAGGTGCAGAGGGCTCCATGTGCCCTGCCAGAGTGTACCCCACCCTTGAAGAAGCCATCCGCTTCCTTGTTTTGGTGATGTAGGTCCTCTCCCCCAGGCACCCTCAGTGGATGTACCACATCTGCACTCTGCTGGGCTGGTGCTCAAGTGCCCAACTCAACTCCAGGCTGATGACTGCTGCTTTTCTGACTCAGAAAACACTCTCAGAGTTTGTGCTCCTACTGGCTTTTAAGGACACAGTGGGGCAGGGGAAGATATATTCTGAAAACCTCTATAACCTTTTTTGTGGACAAAGAGACTAAGAAGGGTAGGCTCAAAGATGGGGGCTGGAGGCAGAGGAGGGGCTGGATGCTAGTCACAGAACATGGAAGGGGCAGGAAGGTCCTCTACTGGTTGTATCTGGTGATGACACCTAGAAGTCAGATCTGTGGAGCTGCAGAAGCCCAGGGAGCACAAGGCTCTTTCCTTCGTCTCTCTCCTGCCAGAGAATAAAGGTACCTTGATAGTGAAGTACCGTGAGGGTCAGTGAAGACTGGGCTGAGAGAACAGCTTTCACAAAACTAGTCTAGATCCTGAGAGAGACACATGCCCACCAGCTTCTCCATCCCCTCACTAACTGTTCTACAGCACCTATATTCCAGACGTGGTACTGGGTACCAGAGACAGAAATGCCAAGGCTCTGCCCATAAGAGGGTCAGCTAACTGACCAGCTGAATGACACGGTCAAATCTGTGCTTTAGCAAAGTCACCCTGGCAGCCCCAAGGAGGATGGACTGGAGAAGGTAGGGATGCTGGGGAGGTGCCTGTCACAGCAGTCTGGGTACAGGTGTGAGGTGACTTAAGGGGACAGCTCTGTGAGCAGTGAGAAGGGGAGAGAAGAGCTGATGGAGGCAGAATGAGTCAAAAGGACACTGATGTTACAGCCCTGAAAAACTGAAAGATGGTTGTGCTCTCAAGAGAAACAAGCAAATCCAGAGCTGGGTAGAGCTGGGGGAAAGAGAACCAGCTCTGCTCTGGACTAATGGATCTGAGACACATCCTGAAATATCCACGAAGGATAAGGAGGTAGAACAAGGATGCGGATACAGCAGAAGACAGTGAAAAGTGGTCACAGAGGTGTGGACCAAGGAGGAGAATCAAGAAAGAGTCACCCAGAAGCTGAGGGAAGAGTGTGAAGAGGAAGCAAGGGGGACAGTGTCAAGGGCTCAAGAGAGATCTTTAGGAACCTAGGAGAGAGAAGTTTCAGCTGCTAGATGGACAAGGGAGAGGAGATGACCAGATGGCTTTCTCCAGGAGTCTGTGAGCATTCTCTGATGAAAGCAATGCTACAGACCACTCTGCCCCCAAACATTTGAGAACCTGGAATGGAGTACACAGATCTGAAAAAAGAAAAACACCTAATTCCCCCTCACCATATACACTATGAACAAGCTGAGGTCTCCTCCCTTATCCTTAAAAACATCCTTACTTGACTTAGCTGTTCAGGAAGCAACCAGGTTGTCTCCTCTCTTTCACATCCTATATCCCAGAGCTGTCTACACTTGCTACCTCCACTTTCTCTCCTCTCTCTCTGTAATCTGCCTTCTGAGCCTACATGCCTCAAGGTGACCAATGCTCTTCATCACTAATTCACAGTGCATCGCTCTCCATAACATCGTTCTCTCCTGGTTTTCCTCTCACTTGTTTGCTGGCCCCTCTTAGTTCCATTCATTTGATTTTCATGCTCTTCCCTCTGGCATGACTCTTCAATCTGCTTGTCCAATCCTAGTCTCTTTACTCAACTTCAACCCCACACTGCTACCTGCTAACCCTCTCCACCTACGTATCAGAGAAGTACCTTAAATTCAATCTGCCCCTCCTTCAAACTCCCACATTTTTATTGACAATGCCATCATTTTTCAGTCACTCATTCTCAGCCCTGATTCTTCCCTCTCTGTGTCTTGTTGATGCTACCTCCATACAATCAGACTCTAATTAATGTCCTCACTGCCTCCTGACCAGGCCAGACTACTGAAATAGGCACTTAGTCGGCCTCTGCTTCTATGGTCCTTTAGCCCTAATCCATCCTCTACAATTGTCAAAATATTTAAAAAACACCAATCTGTCCTTGTCACTCTCGACTCAAAATTCTCTGGTGGCTCCCTATCACTTATGGGACAAAATACAAAAGTATTTAAAGTTCTCCACACTAGGACTCTCACCTACTTTCTGAAACTCATTTCACATTACTCCCTCCACATACTTTCTGTTCCAATCAAACCTGCTTGCTCAATGCTATCTTTTTACAACCCCGAATCTCACAGAACTTCAGAATTAAAAGGGTATTGGGCCTTAGTCCTATCCAATTCCCCAAAAAGAGATGATAAGCAGTCATCTTCAGTGTCTGGGCCCTTGGCATAGTATCTTGTCCATACGTGGGATATTCGTCCTCCTCACTCCCATCTGTCTTTTGGAATTCCTAGCTTCTTTCAAGTCTCAGCTAAGGTAACACCTCCTACACATCAGGCATTCACGGATCCCCTCAGCTAGCACTGCTCTCTCCCTCTTGAAATCATTTTATATTAGTTTCTAAAAATATCCTGCGTTTATTTATTCATGTATCCATCATGTCCACCAACAGAACGCAAGCTTCTGGAAAGGCTGTGCCAGCAGGATATATTCTCCGTCAGGTCCAAACAAGCTAGGCATGTGATGCCTGCTGTCTGAGGACCGACCACGCCAAGAAGAGTGAGGAATGCCTCTAGGGTGCCACCTACAAAGGCTCTGAGGGGCTTGTTCACCCTAACAAGCATCCTGAAGCAACCATCCCTTTTCTGCTTCAGGCATGCAGGCTCTCAGTTGATGGTGATGGGTCCGTCTGTCTGCCCTTTGCTGGACTGGTCCTCTGGCACACAGTTCTCTGCCATGTCAATATTCAGTCTTTCTGTCTTCCTAGGAAAGACTATAAGGGGCAGGGACTACTTTGTTTTCCTTTTTAGCTTTAGCATCTAGCACCATACCTTCTATAAAGTAGGTGTTTAATAAATGCTTATTTGCTTGAAACTAAATTATGTAATACAGTGTTTCAGAACTTCTTTTGGTTGTTATCATATTAAGTTCCATGAAGGCAAGGGCTATTTTTTTTTTTTTTTTGCTTTTTGGAGGGGCAATTGGGGTTAAGTGACTTGCCCAAGGCCACATGGCTAGTTTTTGTTATGTCTGAGGTCGGATTTGAATTCAGGTCCTCCTGATTCCAGGGCCGGTGCTTTATTCACTGTGCCACCTAGCCATTCCTAAGAGCTATATTTTTACCTAAAATTTGTACCTCCACCAGTGTTGGGAAACAGCTCTATTGATCAATGCAGCTTAAGTTTGCTGTACATAAAGCGCTATGTCACAACTGTCCAGAACATATACTAGCTGGAAAGGTGGGGCCAATGAGTCAGTCCTTCAATATACTTAATGTGGAGTGGCACTGTAGATGGACAACACACTGGGCCCCAGAACCGAAGGGGAGAAAAAGGAATTATTTGCATCTGGGAAACCATATGGTTCTTTATAATACCTCAATTTGCTCTTTGACCCCCCCAAATCAAGTTGTTTTAGCAACAATATTTTTCTGGTGATGCTATATGGCTATGAATCCTGGAAAACTCCATCATTCAAGGTGTCAAAACATTGGGTGATGTAAAAGGCAATCCTGACAAGACCACAGTGGGCCTAAGAAGGATGAAGCATACTGATGACTTAATGAAGTTTCACAGTTGAAAATGGACTGGGAAAGGTGGTTCAGTCACTAATTAAAAGTAAGGGGTAACAGATGGTTAGCACAAGGGCTTCCAGGTGTGTGGAACTCGTAGCCTCAAGACCACATGTGGCTCTATAGGTCTTCAAGTTCAGCCCTTTGATTGAATCCAAACTTTCCAGAACAAATACCAGTAATAAAAGGACCAGCGCTTACAGAGAACCTGGAAAGGTGCCCAGCATGTTGGCTATGGAGAATTTATGGCAGAAGAGAAAACAGCTTCCCAGGGGATAAGGCACAGGTGGGTTAGAGAATCTGTGGGGCTAGGGGGTGGGCCCAAAAAGGGTTACAGGTCTGTGGAAACCTTGTGGATAGACCTGCAGGAGAAAGAGAAATTATTCTCAAAGAGAATAAATATAACTGAGTTATTATTGTGACTGTCAGAATTTATAATTTTGTCAAAATGCAAACAGTTTGGAGGCCAAGGTTTTATTTGATATTTGATTACCCATTTTGCTTCTCTGATTTTTGGTATTTGGTGGGATGTTAGTTAGCTTTTGTAAAACCTGAGAAGGCTGAAGGCCACACACAGATGATGTGGCTGGAAGGCATCCTGGAGGTCATCTAGTCCCATCCACAAGGATAGCAGTGACAGCCCTGATCAGCACTTATCTAGCCTAGCTTCTGCTTAAAGGTTTCCCATGACAGGGAGGCTCACTCCAGTCAGTGTCAGATGGCAGCTCCCTTTTATTGAACAGCTCAGATGATTGGGAAGTCCTCCTTACACTGAGCTGTTTATCTGCTTTAATACAATTTCTCATTGCTGCTCCTAATCCCACCACCCTCTGGGCCCCTGCCAAGCCATTCTAATTAATCTGTTTGTCCTTGTCTACACGACAGCACTTCAAATTCTTGAAGGCAGATCTCACATTTAGTCCAAGCCTTCACTTCTCCCAAGCTAAACAACCTCCAGTTTCTTCACCTGATCCATCACAGGGTCTGCTTGCTGATTTGGCAGCCCTCCCGAAGACAGGCTCCATCCTGTCAATGTTTTTCCTTGTAGTGGACACTAGACTTCTCTTAATGCAACCTAAGATCAGGCTAGCTCTAAAAAACCCTCAATCTACTACTAGTTCTTCACATTTATTTCATTTTCCAATGTTCTATAAAGTCCAGAAATTAAAAACATGAAAACTTACTGCTTCATAGCACCAGTCTTTGAGGATATCCAGCTCTCCAGCTATCATTGCCTAAAAAAGAAAATGAAAAGTATGAGATGGGAGAGGAGACTTCTGGGGAAGTAAGCCTGCAGGAGGTAGCTGCTTGAGTGCAAATTTTAACAACAGCGCTGTCACCGTCACCTTCCTCAGCTCTCAGAATCTCAACTGAACGTCTGGAGCCCTAGTGCAGCTGTTAAATTACTCGGGAGAGTTTTTAGCCAGGAGTACTTAAGAGCTAGATGGAGAAGAAAGAGGACTGACGTCACATTGCTATGGTTTATGTACAAAGCCCTTCTCGCCAGGCTCCTGTGTCACCAAAACTTAGTCCATCCCTCCTCACAGTTATGGCTTTCATAAAAGCTAGGTAGGTATGGGGATACCTCAATAACAAACCCCTTTCTTACAAAGCTCAGGAAAGTTTTGCCACAGGGTGAAGTCACTAGGGGAAGTTTTGGTCTTCTCATCAATGGGTCACATAGTTAACGAGTCTACAATTCACAGACACCCAAAAGTAGGAGAGTGCAGACCAGGTTGTGTCTCTAACATCTGTGAGTGGTACTAGGCAGGGGACTGTCCCAAAGGAACCTTGATAGATATAGAAACAGAAACAAACAGAAACACAGAAACACACGCGCGCGCACGCGCGCGCGCACACACACACACACACACACACACACACACACACACACACACACACACACACACACACACACACACACACACACACACACACACACACACGAGAGCTGCAGCCTAATTCATCAGAAAGGGAAGGAACCAAAGTCCAGAAAGACACACATCCTGACATAACACACAATCCCATGTCTCCTTTATCATTCCAATTTCTGGTAACAAAGCTCCAATCAATGAAGCAGGTCATCAGAGCACATGTGCTTTGTATCACACAAGGATCAGATTTCAATTAGTCAGCAAAGGAGAATTTGGAGACTTTTGTCCTAAATGTACCAATAAGATCATGGTGGTTGGGGACTACAAGAAAAGTAAGTGAAAGCAAAGACAAAATCGTGAAAACAAATTAGAAGGGAATAAGAAAAGTCACAAAATTTCCCTGCAAAATGAATCTTCGATCCTGAAGGGGAGGGGAGGCCTGAGAGTGAAGTCCCTGCCAAGAAGTCTCTCCCTGAAGGTGCTTTTGTACAATCTTCCCAAACCACCAGAAGTCACTGTCCAAAAGGTGGGAACAAGGGGCAAGTGCCAGGAAGAGAAGGCAGCTAATCACCCATAAATCTTCTTCAGCTAAGCCTAAAGAGTACTGGTTGAATTGATGGATGAATATGAAAGCAAAAAATGTTCAGAGTAGGGACAGCATGGTGGTGCACCAGTCCTGGAGTCAGGAGGAACTGAGTTCAAATACGGCCTCAGACACTTAACATTTACTAGCCATGTGACCTTGGGCAAGTCACTTAATCCCAATTGCCCTGCCTTCCCCCTCCAAAAAGCAAAAAAACAATGTTCAGAGTAAGAATTAAGAAACAAGTCAAATTAGGAGCCAAGAAACCTGGTTCTAACCTCAGATCTACCCCGAATGTGGCTTGCCCATGTCTTAAGTTTCCCAGTCTATCCAATGGCATGACCATAAGACTATCTAAAAAAGTCATAAAGTTCCTGGAGGAGGGCTATATCCACACTATCAGGACTCCCAGTAATGCCCCAGTTTCTCAGTGGAGGACAAGCTCTCCTTGCCACTCCATCCCCTCCTCCCCTCCTTGGTAAGGCGGGTCCCCAGGACAAGCCAGGCCAGGGCTTTCATTGATCACGCCTCACATGAGACACCTACCTCCAGGACATTGGGGATGATATCCCGTTCACATTGCTGCAGAAACTTATCTTTGTCAAAAGTTGGATCCACTTTAAGGATTTCAGTGAGAACTTCAGACATCTCCGTCTTTGAAAACAGGCCACCTGGTGAATGAGATTCTGTCACCAAGGCTCAGGTCCCACCCCCAGAGGCCTGCTGGTTGTGCAGCACCTAGCTTCTGCAGGCTTCCTCACCCCCTGCCAGGCAGTCTCTGGGTGCGTCTCCAGGGTGCTGGCCCTCGGCTCTCGGGACCTGCGAAAGGCGGCCGCTTACCTATTAGATCCGTGATCTTGTCTGTCACTGCTCGTGATACCCGGATCAAAGTATTATCACTTTCATCATATTTCATCTTCATCTCAAAGAATCCTGAAAGCAAAGCAGAGAGTACGACCTGTGAACAAGCCTTTATTTTTATTTCAAAAATTCATTCTAACCTTCAGTTACTGTCAACGTAAGCATCTACAGTGAATAAAAAAACTTAGAGGACCTGAGTTCAAATCCGGCCTCAGGCACCTGACAAACCTTACTAGCTGTGTGACCCTGGGCAAGTCACTTTAATGCCAGTTGCCTTGCCTTCCCCCCTCCAAAATAAAAAGTTCATAAGTGAACACGAACTCGAGCAAAATGGCAAAAACATTCTACTTCTTTTCTGAATGCCCTGTGCTGGGCACTTCTTTCAGGTCTCAACAAGTCTTCTCAAGCTATGCTGTTAAACATCAAAAACTTACGTCATTAAACACCAAGAGGTCATACATGTCAGAGGACAGGGTCTCTTCCTGTGAACAGCTTTATACAGGGCACAGGATGTGATAAAGGGTCAGCAAGGAAGGAAGAGGATGACCCCTCTCACGGGGCACCTCAGATTATGGTCAATGCTTGAGGAACCACTTTTAAACCTGCTCTTGGGCAAATGCAACCTGTAGAGCTGCACTCTACGCTTCCCCCAGTGCACACAGACACTCTCCTGAATTCAAATCACACCTCTCCATTCGGGTGTCTCCCAACCCACAGTCATCTACTAAAACTGCCCCCTTTGTTCATGGTGCTAGATCCAAAAGCTCAGCTCTCGTGACTTCTCCCTCGCCTCAATACTGTCAGAAAAGTCCTGATGGCCTGATGAAAACTGCTGCTCTGCACCTTCCCTATATTCCTCTGGGCCTGCTCTCTAAGGTCACTTAGGCAACAAACATTTATGAAGGGGCTCCTTTGTGCCAGACTGTGCTTGTGTTGAATACTTCTGCCTACACAGGCCTTTCAAACATCTGAAGCAATCTTCCCGGTCCATTCTTTCAGGAAGGTACCAAACGTGCCGAATTCACTTCCTGCTTCCTAGCCACACGCATATCCTCAGTACTAGAACCAGGATCAAATGGACTCTGCCCCGAGCATCAAAGGCCTACAGCAACCTCCTCCCATATGTCTCCATACCTGGTCAGCACTCCCGTTCGCATGATTTCCTCCACGAGAACGCTGTTTCATCTGTATCCTAGAACTTGGTACAGTATGTGGCATATGATAAGTTTTTTATTCATTTACTTTGCCAAGTTCAGGGAAGCAGATACAAATGTGGTGGAATCCATCATTTAATACCATCCAACTTCCAGGTACAGGATCTCATGTTCTATCAGATGCCTTCTTCCTTGAACCCCTTTACATGATCTCTCCCACTGATGAACTCAGACAAGGCTACTTTACAACAGGTGACTTACTTTCCTTTACCATCCTACAGTCTAGATGCCAAGCTCATATTTCACTGCCACTGCCCTCTCCAAAGTTGCCAACTATCTCTTAATTTTCAGATCCAGCGGCCTTTGCTCAATCTCCTTCCTTCTTAATTCTTTGGTGGCCTTTGACACTATCACTCTCTTCTCTCTGATATTCTCTTTTCTCTAGGTTTTTAGGACACTGCTCCCCTGGCATTCCTCCTATGTCTTTGTCCCCTACATCTGTCTCATTTGTGGGATCCTCATAGGTGACACTAACTATGGGTGGCCCACAGAGTCTTATCCTGGGCCTTTCCTTCTTCTACACATCACTTGGTGACCTCTTCACCTCCTATCAAGTTCAAAATCCTGTTTCATGTTCAAAAGTTCCCCTCCCCCAACTTTTCCATTCCCTTTATACTTTATATCTCCCCCAGGTATTCTGATCAATAACATGGCCTTCCTGGCTGTTCCACAAACAAGATAAATCCATCTCTCAGCTCTAGGCATTTTCTATCTTCTATGATTAGAACTCTCTCCTTCCTCATCTTCATTTCTTGATTTCCCAGGCTTCAAGTATTAACTAACATCCCCTCTTCTACATTTTAATGTAGATGCCCCCTCTCAAATGGGGGCCTTTTAATTCCAATGCCTTGCCTCTAATGTTCTATTTATCCTATGAATAGCTTGTTAGCAGTTTTGTTGGCTTACAGTGAGATTGTGAGCTATCTAAGGACTGGGGCTATCTTTTACCTCTCTTGGTATCCCTAGTGCTTGGCACACAAGTGAGCACTTAAATGCTTACTGGCTGACTTGACTTCTCTTATTTGGCACTGGTCATACAGCCTGCTGTATGACCAGCAAATTGTAATTTGCAATGTTTATGCAAAGACTGAGCTCCTAGAAAGCAAGAGTCAACAGCCTTATACCCCCTCCTCAGTGCCCAGGGATGTGTAACAGTATCAATCATTTGTTCCACCAGTTTGGCTCTAATCTAAGTGAATTATGTCCTATTCATCTCTGGTCAGTGTCCTCTGGCATTCATGTATTACACATATTTGACTCTAATCTGGTTCCAATAAAGTCAAATTTGGTTTCAAATAAAATTGAAAGAGAAGAGAGGGAAAGGTGGGCTCTAATTGCCCTCTGTTGCACTTCAAAAGCCAATAAAGCCATGGCTGGAACTACCAACAGCCTCCCCCAAAGCCCTGCCTAGGCTTCAACAGCCAAGACAGTCAGAGCTGCCTTCTGTCTTTTGCTGGTTGGCTGGCTGTTGTCCTTGGTGCTTGAAGAGGATAAAAATGACATCATTATGTTGGACTCAAGGTACACCGACTCTGACTGGCTGATGAGATCAATGAGTTCAGAAGGTTCTATGAGAGATCAGGTGCAAATGGTCTATTTGGAGTGGACAGAAGTCTCTGAGTTTGTGCACCTCATTCTTCTGAGCTACTGCAGTTCTGCTTTCCTCATACAGCACATTGTCTTCTCTGAGGAGGCCACGCAGTGCTGGGCAGTCCTGTGCCAGCATCTCCTAAGTCTCACAAGCAGTGACAAAGTTCTTAAGAGAGACCTTGAGAATGGCCTTGCATCACTTCTTCTAACCTCCATATGAATGCTTGCTTCCTGTGAATTCTCCTTAAAAAGTCATGTCTGGGGGCGGCTAGGTGGCGCAGTGAATAGAGCGCTGGCCCTGGAATCAGAAGGACCTGAGTTCGGAGCCGGCCTCCGACACTTAATCCACACAAACAAAAACCTAGCCGTGTAACCTTGGGCAAGTTACTTAACCCCAATTGCCCTAAAGGGGCGGCTAAGTGGCGCAGTGAGTAAGAGCGCCGGCCTCGGAGTTTGGATGACCCGAGATCAGATCCGGCCTCAGAAAATGAGCACCCATGCATAAATCAAATGACTAGCCGTGTAACCTTGACCAAGTTACTTAACCCCAATTGCTTTAAAAAAAAAAAAAAAGTCATGCCTGACATTAAATGGTCAATGTGGCCAGTCCACTGAAATTACACTCTCTGCAGTAGTCTCAATGCAAGAGCCTCAGTGTCTGGTACCTTCTCCTGCCAGTACATGCTATCAAGTACAAAATCCTCTGCTTGGTGTTCAAGATCTTCAGAACTTTACTAAGACAATTCAAATGGAAGCAATTCAGTTTCCTGGAATGGCACTGGTAGACTGTCCAGGTTTCACAGGCCAACACAACTTCTCTGTAAACCTTCAGTTTGCTAGGCAGTCTAATCCACCTCCTCTCCCCCACTTTCCTTCAGAGCCTCCCAAATATTGAATCTTTGGCAATGGATGTGTTAATCCCATTATCATTGTGTGCATTCCCCAGAAAGCACACTGCTGAGATAAGGGAACTTAACCATAGTATCCAAAATTCCCCAACTTGCAACCAACAGTTCCATGTATGGATATACCAGTGGGGATGTTTGGTGAAGAACCAAAATTAGCACAAGCAGCAGAGAACAGATCACTTCAGCCTAAGGGGCTGTACTGAGAGCACAATCATCTGTCACACACCAACTCTGCCTCCACTTGAATCCTGGCTTATGGCCTTTGCAAGTTAAATCATTTGCCATCAGTGCAGTATCTGACCTTGATGCCATTTTCAACCTTGTTGAAGGTATACAGCAAGATGGCTGAAAACATCATGCTAAAAAGCATGGGAGCAAGCAAAGAGCCCAGCTTCCCTCCTGGGAAGACTGGGAAAGCAAGAGAGCATTCTCCATCATCTAGACCCCCAGGCAAGCATGGTGTCATGAACCTGACTTATAATACTAATTAACTTCTCTGGGCAACCACATGTTGCCAATTTTCCACAAGCCCTCATAACTGACAGTACCAAAAGCTTTGGTCAGATTGATCAGTGTTGTGTACAGACCTCTGTTCTGCTTCTGGCATTTTTTTCCTGCAGTTGTTGGGCAGCAAACACTATATCAACTTGTTCCTGAGTCCTTTCTGAAGCCACACAGACTCTAAGGTGGATGACCACCTTATCAATCTGTTAAGGAGGGCTCTGCTAAGAATCTTGACAGCCATGACAAAGAATAAGACCCACGCTGCCATTGTCATGAAACAGTCTATCTCCTTTTCCTTTGTAGAGATGAGAAACTGGGAGGTCCTGGTGTTGGCACTTGTCAGCTCTACTACCCTGGGACTCGGGATCTCCCACTGGTTTGCTGAGGTGGGGCTTGCTGGGACGCCTCCCATCCTCTTACTTCACCACAATGAGAGGGGTCTTTCCTGTCAGTCCCCCAAGCTTCCTGGGTTACCAGACTGCTGCACCCTGTCTTTCTGATGGCTCAGCTGTCTCAGAGTTTTTCCTGGGATGATATTTTCTGGGGTTTCAGAGGTTAATAAGGCAGAGTGAGAGAAACTTACTTCTTACTCCACCATCTTGGCTCCCACCCTGCGGAGTTCTCTTGCAACAAGAACTGTGTGTCTTTCAAGTCTACTGGATTCTGTGTCATCTATAAGAACGCACACATTCTATATATCAGTGTTTAGTGGAATTCATCTTCACATTTACTAGGATGGGGAAGGAGGCTATACCAAGTAGAGGAGTAAGAGTGGAAAGCACAGTAGTGCACAGTAAAATCAACACAAGTTTAAAAAAAAATTTGGAATGAGAATTTCTTTCAAATTCTTTTTTTTTTCTTTTTGGAGGGCAATTGGGGTTAAGTAACTCTTTCAGAATTCTTTACATAAAGTTGAATTTGTGTAATGTGAATTTACATAAAACAAGAATTGTTTGTACATGTAATGTTCCACAGCCATGGTTCCCATACTCTGCAAAGGGAGGGAGGTGCATTTTCTCTTCTCTTTAGGTAAAAGCTTGATGACCACTCCTTTTTTTCCCCTTTGGTCAGTTGTTCATTACTTTAAATGAGCTTTAATTGATATCTTCTATTTTTAAAATTATATTTATCCCAAGCATTCACCTGCAGATAGCCTGCCCATACATTGAAAAAGAAAAAATGGCCCATTTATTGTTTTTTTTAAAAGAAGACCCTTCCCAGCTAATTCCATAGCCCATTAAGAATGCAAAAATTACTAGGCCTAGAGGACAAAGTGCTGGGTGTGGTGGGAATCAAACCAATTGCCTAAAGTATCAGCAATTAAGATGAAGAATACTGTTTCCTCAACTTTCTACTAATAAAGATGGAGCACCTTCAGGAGAACTATCTCCTTGCCTGCAGTCATGACAAGGGAGCCTATTGTGACAAGAGCTCTCCCTATCTTATTCTCTCCCTGACTCATCCACAGGAGGTATCTTCCAACATACATACATACATACACACACACATACATACATACATACATGCACACATACATACATACATACATACATACAACAAACATCAGGCCTTAGAGATTCTATGCCCTTCCTTATGGTGATGCTTAGTGTACTCAGAGGTTAAGTGACAGGCCCCTGGTTAGTCAGAATCAAGGTCTGAACCCAAGTTTTCCTGACTCCAAAACTAGCACACTGCCTTTTGAGGTCCTGTCCAACTCTGAAAATCTGTGTTTCCTTTCACTCCACCCTCTTGCCCTTTTACTTCAAGGCCAAAGAAGATGAGGGATTTTTTGTACTTGTATATTCTCAGGGTTCAGCATATTGCCTGGCATGAAGCTAACACTTAATAAATGCCTGATAACTGACTGACAGAATCTCAGAAACCATCTAATCCTATCTATACCTGACCAAGAATCTCCTAGACAATACCCACCAACAAGTTGTTTAATCGTTTACCCAAAAACCTCCAGTGAGGAGGCGGTATCACATCTAGTCCTGTACATTTTAAAACTGGTTTGGAAATTTTTTTTTATACTGACACAAAACCTGACAATCTGTAACTCCCACCTACTGCTTCTTGTTCTGTTCTCTGGGGTCAAACTGAACAAGAATAACATCCCACCAAGCCTTTTAATTTCCGAGTTTCTTCAATGAACCCCAAATGGCAAGATCTCTAATCTCCTTATGCTATTCTGGTCTTCTTTCCCTGGATTCTTCTTATGTTGCCAATGTCCTTCCTAAAATGTACACCGCTTTGAACACAGCCTTCCAAATATGGTCCAATAAGGAAAAGAGGACACGAGGGTCATGGCCCAGTCACTGTTCTCAGTCACCGTGCTTCTCAATGCAGTCCAAGATCCCATTAGCCTTCCTGGCTGCTTGGGCTGCCCTGTGACTCACACTGAGCTGATGGGCTAGTGAAATCCCCAGATCTCTTTTGAGGAGTTGTTGCTCAACCAAGACTCTTCCATCCTTGAGTTTATAAAGTATTAAACATAACACATAAACAGTATTTATGTTTACCTCCACTGTATATGGAGTTAGCCCATTATTCAAGCCTATCAAAATCTGTTTGTATCCTGTTATCCAACATACAAACTTTCAACAAGAGCGGTGGCCCCAAGGCAACATGACTTCTTCTAGTAAAGAATTAATGTCAACAGATTAGAATGCTTCTCTGAGCAGGAATAGTTTGTTGCTAACTTGGAGGGAAAGTTGAATCAACACACAGTTGGCAACAGTGGCACATAAAGGAACGGGCAGCTTTCAGAGTATAGCACTGCATTTGCTCATTTGGGTCAGAACACTAGCAAAGACCAAGACTGGTTTGATGAAAATGATGGGGAAATTCAGAAGCTGCTAAGTGAAAAATGAGAACTCCACAGGGTTTGCCAGCAAGATAGTTTATCCATCTCTAAGAAGGCAGCATTTAATTCCATCAAAAGTAAAGTTTAAGTGAAGCTTAGAGAGATGTTGGATTCTTGGCTCGGTAAAGAGGTAGATGAAATTCAGTTTTATGCTAATAGTAACCAATCCAAAGTGCTTTTATGATGCCCTGAGGCTATTTGTGGGCCAAAGACCTACCATGAATCTTAACAACTCAGTGCTGATGTAACATCATTGATTAATATTAAGGACATGGTCCTAGAGAGATGGGTTGAACACTTCCAGATTGTCATCAATCAATGCTAATGCCACTGACCTCAGGTTGAAACCAATCCCTCCCTAGCTGAAGTTCCAACTCTGAAGAAAAAGTTTTGAATGTCATCAGGCTGTTCTCTTGTGGCAAAGCACCTGGTGCCTGTTCTATTCCAATTGAGATTCACATGATGGTGGTCCATTGGTCATACAAAAGCTGACTGAAACTTTCCAGGTTATACGGCAAGAGGAAGGTATCCCCCAGAAGTTCAAGGATGCCTCCACTGTCCATCTCTATAAAGGTAAAGGAAATAGACTGCCCTTTGACAAACACCAGGAGATGGGGGTGGCAGTGTCACTGCTGGCAAGATTCTTGGCAGAGTCCTCCTTAATAGGCTGATCCTACACATGAGCCTGTGTAGCTTCAGAAAGGGCTAAGGAACAATTGATATGGTGTTTGCTGCCTGACAACTCCAGGAGAAATGCCAGGAGAAGAACAGAAGTCTATATACAACATTTATCAAACTGATCAAGGTCTCTGATGCTGTTAGTCACAAGGGCTTATGGAAAATTATGTCAGAATTTCATCAGCATTGTAGTCAATTTCATGACTGCATTTTTGACTAGGTTCTGGATAACAGAAGATGCTTTCTTGCTTTCCCAGTCACCAACAAGTGAAACAAGGCTATGTGTTTGCTCCCATGCTTTTAATACAATGTTTTCAGCCATGTTGTCAAACGCTTTCAATAAGGACAAACATGACATCAAAGTTAGTGATTACACTGATGGTAATTCCAACTTAAAAGGCTACAAACCAAGACCAAGGTGAAGGGAGTGTTGGTGCATGATTTTCTGCTTGTCAGTGACTGTGCACTCAGTGCAGCCTCTGAAGCTCAGATGCAACAAAAGTATGGATCTGTTCTCTGCTGTTTGTGTTCACTCTGGCCTAACAATTAACACCAACAAAATACTGGTGCTCCATCAGCCACCACCATACCATCCATATGTGGAACCCTCGGTTACAGCAAATGGAGAAGTTCTAAAGGCTGTGGATAAGTTCACTTACCTTGGCAATATACTTTCCAGGCATGTACACATTGATAATGAGACTGACGTATGAACCGCCAGAGCTAGCTCAGTGTTTGGAAGACTCTGAAGGGAAGTGTGGGAGAGAAGAGTATTAGACTGCCTACCAAACTGAAGGTATACAGAGCCATTGTGCTGACCTCATTGTTGTATGCCTGTGAAACCTGGACAGTCTACCAATGCCAAACCAGGATACTAAATCACTTCCATTTGAATTGTCTCAGGAAGATTCTAAAGATCATCTGGCAGGATAAGGTACCAGACACTGATGTCCTTCCTTGAACTAAACTGCCAAGCACTTAAATTCTACTGCAGAAAGCACAGTACCAATGGGCTGGCTCTGCTGTTTGAATGCCAAATGTACACGCGCCAAAAAGACAGAGAACTCACTGGTGGTCAGGAGAATAGTGATACAAAGACACTCTCAAGATCTTTCTTAAAATCTCTGGAATTGACTGTGACATGGGAGACACTGTCACTGGGCCTGTCCAGCATGGCGTGCCCTCATCAGGGAAGGCGCTGTGGTCTATGAGCAAAGCAGAAATGAAGCAGCTCAAAAGAAACGCAAGATGTGCAGATTTAGAGAATCCAAATCAAATGTTCACAAGAACTATTTGTGCACAACCTGTGGTAGAGTATTCTGTGCCCATATTGGTCTGATCAGCCAGTTGGACACACTGCAACTTGACTCTAACATAGTGATGTCATTTTTGTCTTTGATAATGGACACCAACCAGCCAACTAGCCTCTCGATGCAGTCCAAGGTCCCATCAGCCTTCCTGGCTGCTTGGGCTGCCCTGTGACTCACACTGAGCTGATGGGCTAGTGAAATCCCCAGATCTTTTTCATGAGCTGTTGTTTAACCAAGCCTTTTCCATCCTGAGTTTATAAAGTTGATTTGTTAACCCAAGAACAATATTTATGTTAACCTCCATCGTATATGGATTTAGTCATTATTCAAGCCTATTAAGAGGTATGTATCCTGTCATCCAACTTGTTAGCCATACTTATCACTTGCTTTTCTCCAAGTCCCTGATAAAATATTAAATAACACAGGGCCCAGGCCTATACCCAGAGCACTCTGCTAAAGACCTCTCTCCAGGCTGACTTCACACAGGTTCTTGTGGCTGCTGCACTACAAATATCCCAAGGTCTAGAAAGCTTTCTGTCACTTACTATTAAAGACGACATTGTTGTCCTTGAAATCTTTCCACTGTTGATACCATTTTGAATCCTTGTGCAGCACAACTCCCATTGCTTCCCTGGGGAAAATCACAAGGCATTCATTTCATCAGTAACCTTGGCCTGAAGTCTGAAAAAGGAACATGATAAATACTTCCAGGAAAACCATCAATGGTCAACACTCCCCAGTCCAGCCCACACATGTATCTACTGCTTGTTACCTGCCCGTCACGATCTTAGTTTTCCTGCCTTTTTCGGGCCACAACAATCCTACCCCACATCTTTGTTACAAATGAATCCATTGCTCTGAGATATGCAGAGGGCTGTGTGTGTGTGTGTAAAACGTGGTATGTATATGTACAAATAAGAAGCTCCCTTCATTTGCTGTTCCTGATTCTGAGAGGGATGCACCATGATGAAGAGGAAACAACACTAGATTTGAAGCCAGAGGACCAAGGTAAAATCCCAGCTCTTCCTTGGCCAAGTCATTCCCCCTTTCATGGGCTCAATTAGGAGATGAACTAGCTGATTTCTAGGATCCCTTCCATCTTCTAGATCCCATGATCTTGGCTCTGTGAATCCAATGCACAGACACATGAGATTTTTGGTAGAAAAAAACAGAGATTGGGCGGCTAGATGGCACAGTGAATAGAGTACCGGCCCTGGAGTCAGGAGGACCTGAGTTCGAATCTGGCCTCAGACACTTAATACTTGCTAGCCATGTGACCTTGGGCAAGTCACTTAACCCCAATTGCCCAGCCTTCCCCCCTTCAAAAAGCCAAAAAAAGAAAAAAGAAAAAAAAAACCAGACCAGACCCATGGACTCTCTTTTGGAGTATCTCAAAAAGTTAAGTTAGAGATAGATAATTGAAAATAACCCCCAAAATAAAGCATAACACTGCCACATAGTCACAAGAGCCAAGAACATGGGATCAAGCTACCTGTTCAGTTTCTTTTCCTATCTACACAAAATAAAATGGTTAAGAAATCAAAGCCAGGTGTACTTAATAACTTAAGGGATTTAGTTTGTCAAATACCTACTCATTGGGTTCAAATACTTTATCCTCTTTGATTTTCTCTCCAGATAACTCAGTCCGTTTTCGCAGTCTCTCTGGCCTTCGGTAGGGACCTGTATGTCCTAGTACGCTTTGATCTAGTTCCTTCTTCACACTTTCAACTCCCTAAGGAAAAGCATAATCATCCAGGGGATCACAAAAATCTATCAGTTGCTTTCAAGCACTATTAGTTTCTGGTCCATGGAAGGCCAGACTAGAATCTCCCAAACCCTCTCCCAAATTACTGGGATTTCTTGAACTTTAATTCCAGGTAATAGTGTGTAGGTAGCATTTCTACTCTACTCATGCAAACATGAAACATTACTATCATGTATTTGCATAACTAGACTTCAGCCTTTATTTTCCTGTGTCCTTATGTGCTGCCCATTTTTTGTACAGCAAAGCTCATTTGATTTAATAAACTCCATTCCACTTCTGAGAAGAACACTAGATCTCAAGGCCAGTCAGTGTGAAGAACAGCCAGGAGGCTCTGCACCTTTCTCTAGCCTGGTATCTTTGGGCTGTGTATGAGAAGAGATGTTCTGTAAATATTTAACTGGAAAAATCAGAACTCTCTTTACCTCAGGCTCCCCATCAGATAAATTTTTAAAAATGATTAAAGCCCAAAGGAGAGAAAGGCAAACAAAAAGGCATTCCAGCTCCAGTTCTACCAAACGTTAAGACCCTCACTATTCTGGCCCCTACTTCCTCATCTCTAAGTTAAGGGTGGTGAATGAGCTGAATTTCAGGGCTCCTTCCAGCTACAGAACCTATGACCTGATACCATTTGAACAAAGCATATCCACTTCCCAGTCACTGGTTTACCTGAGAAATGGCTTTGAAGGCAGCCGTTCGGCCCAGCTTTTCCCCACCTCTGGTCACTGACTCTGCCGACTGCTTGGCTGTTTTGGCTGCTTCTTCCATGCCTTCTAGAATTTTTCGGCCAAGGTCACTTTTACTTACTTCATCCAAACTCTAGCACAAGAGACAAAAGTGGTTAGGGCCCTCAGTGCAGCCTATATTTCCATGGCCCTGCCAACTCTCCTCTGGCAGTACAGAAACTCCTTGCTACAGAAAAGTATAACATACACTGTCTTTTATCACCAGTGGCCTTATTCCCAACAGATTCACTCAGGCCCAACGCTGATCTGGAGGATAGGGCTGGCTTCAGATCAGTTCCCAGTCCGGTCCTGAAGGTCTAGAGGATTCTAGGGAAGTCCAGGCCAAACTGGGATTTCCCCATAAGTCCATACAGAACAACTCCCAGCAGTGGCCTCGTCCTCCCCCACCCTCAAGGATTCCCCCCAAATGAGAGGTAGCCTAGGTGCAACGAGCATTCTTGGCATCCTGGCTCAGTTCTAACTTCTCAGAATGGCCCTCAGTGTCCTCAGCAACCTAGGGATCCAGCACACAAACCAGGGAGCCCTCAGGTCAAAACATACCCTCAGGCATTTAAGACAATTCAGCTTGCTTACATACACCAATCAACCAATAGGCATTTATTAAATACCTACAACATACAAGGCACCCAAGTGCTGGGGATACAAATACTAATCCAAGAACTTACATTTTACGGGAGGGATACAAGTTTACAGATAAGCAAACACAGCATAAATACAAAATAAATACAAAGTGATTGGGAGAATCAGTAAAGCATTTTGAAAGTGTCAATATTTGAACAGTTCAAAGGGAGAGGGAAAGGAGGAAGAAAATGAGGGAAAGAAAGTAGGAGGGAAAGAGAGGAAAAAGAATTTTGTGTAAAAGCAATTCATAAAACACTGACTGACTCTCAAGACTGACTTGGACCTCCTAATTTAATCCAATGTACTAATTTTTGGAAAGTTTAGGATTAGGAACCAAAGTCCACATTCTGAGTAAGCTCTCTTGAACTTTCTTGATTTTTAAATATTTATTTATTCATTTCACCAGCAAACACTCATTAAATGCCTACTAAGTGCAAAACATTGTGCTCAAGGCTATAGAGAAAATACAAAAATTAGAGAAAATATGCAACCTGCCCTCAGAGAGCTTACAGTCTGGTACAAGCAAATGACATAAAACAGATTAGTTATATTACACAACAAGAAGAGATGTACAATGGAGAGAGGCAAAGGGCCTATGTGAGTTTTAAAATGGAAGGTGTTACCAATAGTAAATATCAAAGAAAGCTTTATGGAGACAGTAGTCCTTGAGTAGGACTTTAAAGGACTAGTAGGAAATTAAGAGGAGAGGATAAGGAACAGTGTGAGCCAAGGTACAGGGGCAAAAACAGAACACATTTGGGAGACAGTTTCATGTAGTTCAGCTGAAGCACAGAATAAATGAAGGGGAGGAATAGGGAAATAAAAGAAGAGAGGACAGAACCAGCTTGAAGAAGGTCCTGCCGCAGGAGGTGGCAGCGAGCCAGTGAAGGCAGCAGAAGTGGGAATCAGAGAAAGGCCCCGATCAAGGCCATGTCTAGTCTCTTACCTCTCTCACTGTACCAGTGAATGCTCCAATTTTTTTCCTAATTACTTCAGAAGTTTTGACTGTTTCAGACTCAATGGTTTTCTATAAGAGAAGATCAGTTTTGTTAAGAGAGAAATTAGCCACCAATTCTACTTAGTTTTTAGTAGGGCTAGAACCAACCAGAAAAGAACATTCTTTCCCTGGCAGCGTGCTGTTAATCTGCCCAGCTAAATTCCATGCTCATAGACTTGCCTTTCTTCTTTACTTAAAGGGGGCCTCAAGGCTGACCCAGAACTGTGATACAGGGCACTGCATGGACAGGGAGCAAGCCTCACACAGTCAGGAGTCTTAACTATGGCAGGTCAATGAAAGCTGCCTCACTGCTGGCCCAGGACCTCTTCTGGAGGCTCAGTCTAGCCCTTGAATAATCAGCCTGCCCAAAACACCTGTTTGGACAAAGTGGAAGGTAATTTTCCTCTTGTCACAGCCTAAACACATAGTAGCAAAACCATTCCAGGATAAGTAACTTCTTATATTCTCTGACCATATCTCTTTCCTTACCCACTTCATGGCAGATCAATCATGCAATATTTTTTTCCTACTCATCCCCAACTGAGTCATTTGTTGCTAATATATATGATAAAATCTAATGTTCTATACTGTTCAGAATATATTACAAATCAGTTACAGGTCATATCCAAACTGTCTGTACCATGAGAATTCCTTGGTCTCTAATGTCACCCAACAAACAGGCTGTTACTGAGGTAAAATTAGGAAATACAAATAAAACAGTTCTGGTCAGAATGCTGTACAACCCAGGGCATAATTCCCCACTGCATCTTTGCTGTGGTTCTTCCAGCTGAATCAAAGCCTTTGACAAGCTAAGAGTAGTACATGAGCTATAACAAACTTAAATATTTCAAGTCCAATGAGACTCATCAATGAAATAGAAATTCATTATTGCACAGCAATGGGAGCTGACCTGGAATTGTCTACTTATATTAAAAATTTTTTTAATTGGCTTTTTTTAGGGAAAAAAAGTGTTAGAAAATCAAACACAGACACTACCAGTTAAGTATGTGAAGAACTGAAAAAGTCTGAAAGGACTTCAGAGGCCACTTACCTTAGTTCTCTGACAGGAATCCCCTGTATAATAATCTTGATGAAAGACCATCTAGCTTCTGCTCAGAAAACTCCAATAAGGGGAAATGCCCTCTATCCTAAAGCTTATGTCGAAGGGCAAAGTTTTTCCTTAATCACATTTTATTAGCTGATAAAATAGAAAGAATAATGGACTAGAAACCAGGAGTTCTGGATTCAGACCTGCTCTACTATTAATCAGGCAAGTGATCTTAAACAAATAATACCCTTTCATGGAGCAGACAGCTGGAACAAAAAGACCCTGTGGGGGTTGGATGCATTTTTTAGCTCTGACATTCTGTAACTTTATGAACCTGTTCTTCCATCTCCATTCTCTCCCATTCTCAAAAACACAAAGTGAACAAGCACACAGTTCTCTTAAATGACTTACATATTTCCTTCTTGCTTCCTGAAGTGCATCTGATTCTTCTAACTTCTTAGCTTCATCTCTGAATTTTTTTATACTTTCTTTCATTTCCTTGTTTTTCGCTAATTCTTGTTTGATATTTTCTATCAAGCCAGAAAGGAAACTTTTCCTGCTTCCAGATGAATAACACTTTGCCTAAAAAAATTTAAAGAAAATCATCATTACCCATGGAAAAAACCAGAAGAAAAGAACTTCCCCAACATGATGAATATAAATCAAATATCCAACTTATCAAGTTGGATCTAGTTTCTATTTTTAAAATACAAAAGATGATAAATCATTTTCTTCTCTTTGGACTCTGGATCCCAGTTCCTAAAAGAGTGCCCAGAAGTCACCACAGTCTACCTGATAGTAGCTGATCAAAGAGGAGTACAGTGGGACCTAAAACTGATTTCCTTTGTTCCAGAAACCAGACCTCTATTGATTCTATTATATTTCTATTTCTACTGATGTAGCCTTAGGTTTCATGAGCTTTTTAGGTTGAACCTGTAGTCACCTAAAAACCTTTGGTCTTTTTGCATGAACTGGTAGCTAGTCACATCTCACCCCCAATATACAATTCCCCTTTCTGAACTAGACTAAATGCGGGATTTTACATTTAACCCTTAAATGCAAATCTAAATGCCATCTTCTCAGCTATGACCAATTGCTCCAGCCTACAGTGATCTTTTGGACCATTTGATTCAATCTTTCATCATCCCTCCCAACTTCATGTCATCCACAAAGCACAGTATACTAGGAAGGGAAGGTCATAATATAACACTGGAGCAAGGCTGATATGAGCTGTGTAAATGGCACTACCTGGCTGTTTCATTTCTTCAACAAGCCCTTAAAACACCAATCATGTGCTCTGTGCTGGGGAGATACAAAGATTTAAAACATGGCGCCTGCCCTCTGGGAGCTTAGCAAGAGCACTAAGACAGGCACAAAAAAAGTGAAAGACATAACAATGTGACATCTGAGCTGGGCCTTGAAAGATGGGACCTCAACAGGTGTCAATAGTATCTATGTTATGTGCATGTTGGTATGGGGTGCTTGTGTGCATGAGTGTGTAGGGAACAACACAAATAAAAGCATGGAGGAGGCAGGAAAGCAAAGGACAGGAATAGTTATTTTTCAGTCATGTCTGAGTCTTTGTGACCCCATTTGCGGCCTTCTTGGCAAAGATACTGGAATGGTTTGCCCTTTCCTTTTCCAGCTCATTTTTTAGATGAGAAAACCAAGTCAAACAGGGTAAAGTGACTAGTCCAGGATCACTCAGTAAGTGTCTGAGGCTGGGAACTGAACTCAGGAAGAGAAGTCTTCCTGACTCCAAGCACAGAATTCTGCACTGTACCACCTAGCTGCTCCTAAGCATGGAGAGGGGTAAGACAGAGGAAGAAAGGAGGACAGGTGGAGGAGGGGTAAGACAGAGGGACAGAAGAGACAGAGACATAGAGAGAGAGAGAAAGAGAAGAGTAAGTTTTTCAGGTAGGCTGAAAAAGTAGCAGGTTGTTACTAGATTATGGAAGGTGTTCAATGTCTGATTTCATCCACTAGGGGACAGACCATCATTGAAGGTTCAAAAGCCAGGCAATTATGTGATCCAAGTCGTCCATGAGATAGATGATTGTGGCAGCAGGATAAGAGATAGAGTGAAGAATGTTCCCAGAGACAGAGAGACTATTTACAAGAGGTAACAAGGGACTGAACATGAGTGACAGTAATGAAAATGGAAAAGTGGGGACTCCAGGGAAGAGAGCTGGGGTGAAAAAAGTTTTGAAGATGACTCAGAAGTCACAAGCACAGGGTACAACTCACTGGGGTAAATGCGTGGCAGTTCCACTAATGGAAATAAGGAAGCCAAAACAATGCTTTCAAAAAAGAGGGAATTTCCAGTTTTATCAATATGGAGTTTTAAGTAGGAGTGGGGTGCTCAGGTGGACAGGGAGCACAATGAAAGCTGAGTCTACTGTTAGAAAATAACTAGGGTAGTTTACTGTTTCTTCGTTTAGTTGCATGACCTTAGGCAAGCCACTTAGCCCCTTCCCCTCTCTAGTCCTCAGTTTGCTCATCTATAAAAAAGGGGTTAAGACTCGATGATCTTAAAGGTCCCTTCTATGATTCTACATTCCACAGACAGTTGGAACTGTAAGTCCAGAGCTTAGCACTGGGGGAATCCACTTACCTTTTGGGATATTTTACCTTTTGAGATAGATCTAAATATTAGGAAGTTTTTTTCTTCACATTAAGTCTAAATTTCATTTTTTTAACTTTTACTCACTGTTCTTGGTTCTAACTTTTCAAACACGGTAGAACTAGTTTAATATTACCTTTATCTACATGATAGCCCTTCAAATATGTAAAGATATGTAGACTATGATATCCCACCTATGCATTCTTTTCTCCAGGATAAACACCTCTTATTTCTTCAATTGCTCTTCATTCCCTATAACTATTTTGCACTCCTCTGGACACTTTTCAACTATCTAATAACTTTCTTTCATAACTAAAAGGCTATACCCAGAAGAGAACACAACACTCCATTATGTGATAGGGCATAGCAGAGGCTGGTGAGACTATCCCCTCCCAAGCTCCAGAAACTAGGCCCCTTTTAATGAAAACAGATTCTATTAGCTTTCCTGACTGATACAAAATACTCCTATTGAGCACAAGGTCAATACAATACAATTTCCAGAGCTGCTCAGAATGCTCTCTAGCCACACCTCCACCATCTTCTAGGGAGGCTAATTTTTTGAATCTAAGTCTAAGAGGACTTGGCATTTATCCCTATTACATTCAGCCCAGTGTTCTAGTCTGCCACAATCATCATCCAATGTATTAGCTACTCTTTCCTGCTTTGTGTTGTCTGCAAATTAGATAAATATACCATCTATTCCGTTATCTAAGTCAACAAAAATGGTGAAGAATGCAGAGCCAAGCACAGATCTCTGGGGGGCTCCACTGGAAATCTCCCTCCAAGATGACATGGAACATTAACTATCACTCCTTGGGTCAGCCTATTCACCCAGTTCCAAATCTATCTATATGTATAATCACTAAGTTGACAAGGCTGGAGACATAGATGTGGAATCACCCAAACAAATTATTGTTGATGATCCACTCAAAAATAAAAATACCTCAAAGTTTCAAATACAGATCTTGCCAAAATTATTAAGCACTAATTATTGCACAGGAACATGCTGCTGTAGTAATAGCATCTTTGCCCAGAAAATACATACATCCTAGAAAGCAGCCTCCAGATATGCTCACACCTACTAAGGTTCTGTTGGTTGACAAGACTATAAACAAAAAAATATAAGCAGACTATCAGCTGTCTTATTGAACAGCTGGTATCTAGAGTGAGAGTGGAAAGACATCTGGGTTGAGTCCCCAATCTCCTACTCTACCTTTGTGACCACAGGGAAAGCCTCTTGACCTACCAACTGTTCTCCTCATTCAACATCAGATCCCCCACATCCCTGCACTTTCACAAGTCATCCCCCTCCCCATCTCCATCTTTCTGAATCATTCATCTTAATTTCTTTGCTTCTCCTGTGAAGGCTTTCCTCATCTCCCCAGTTCTTTGGGCTTTTTCCGTACCCCAAATCATCATGTTATGAATGTTTCATGTTTGTGTGCAATACACCCAGTGGGATATAAACTTTGCAAGGAAGTTGTTTTTCTTTTATTTTGTATCCTTAGCACAGTACCTTACATATCTTAATCTTTATTATAATACAAGTAAGCACATTCTTTCAATTTAAAACCTTAGAGCTGCCTGGGGTACTGAAAATAATCCGCTCAGAATGACAGTCTGGGCCAAAGGAAGGAATTGAACCTGTATTTTCCTAAGTCCAAGGCAAGATTACTATTCATAACACATGAATTTAGACACAGCAGGTGCTTAATATTTGTTGAATTCATCATTGTGGGCCTCATATTTTCCCATCTGTAAAACAAGGGAGTTTGATAAGATTATTGCAACATTCCCTTCCAGCTGTAATCCCAATGATCCTACACTTTTCACACAATCATTTCCCACAACCAGTGTTTGGAATAATGTTCAAACTTGAGATCTTCACAGACTGAGTCTCCACACTCACTTGTGCATGATGGGCTACTCCTGTGCTAAAAAAACCTTCCATGTATTCCAACAGCGCCACAAAGTCCAAGTCCCTTAGTCCTGCATGGTTTGGCTCTGACCTATTATTCCAGATTTTTTCCCCTACAGATGAGACTCTTACCCAAACTCAGCCTGCCTCTAATGCTACTCTTCTGCCAGAACACCTACACAACCATCTTTCAAGAACCTCAAGGCAGAATGGATTTTCTCCACTTGGACTTAAGTTTGTACCTCTCTCAAATCAATTCCTATAACAAACAGCACATAACTTATGTGTGTTGTCTGACCTACTGGGCCATAAGCCCCGTGAGGGCAAGGACCAGGCCTTACTTATTTCTGTATTTCCCCTCCAGCACTGAGGGCAGCAGCACCCTGCGCAAGAAAGGCACTAAGTATTTGCTGAATGAATTTTGAATATGGAATGCTTACATACAAGGTCACACAATTCTGGACTCATGTATGTAGAATGCTACCACAAACTCAAGTAGCATGCTACCTTCAAGAGTAAATGCTCTGTCCATATACTTAAGCATCCTTTGGGAGCTTTACCTGCCATGCTGGCAGTTTTCTCATCACCACTCTATATTGCCAAAAGAGATCACTTTCTGATCTCTCCCAGGACTGTCCCTTCTTTGCCCTCCAAGGTCCCTGGAGAGCAAAGGAAATCTGTTTCACTTACCAGTGGCAGCTCTAAGCCTGGACTGCATATTCGATAGACAGGGCCATAGGACACTGGCCCAGGGCACCAGCCAGAGAGAAGCTGGGTCCCACTGCCAAGGCATCTCTAAAATCGGGGGGAAAGAGCAAAAAAAGAACAGGAATTATTATTTTACCTCTGTGGAATGGATTGGAGGGGAGGGGAATGAATAAGAATCTTCTTATCAATCTATCCTGTGCTTAATGAAGAGAAACAGGGATAAAATGAGATACCATGACTGGGATCTGCATAAGTTATACTCTGGTTCCTAGGTCACAGGAGTGGGAGCTACAGCAGAATTTCTTCAGCTTGGGTAAAAGGCGATCACTTACTTTGTGACTTATTTAAACCTTCATATCAACTGTTCTCTAATTTTTCTTTTGTCCATCCCCTTCCACTATGTCTCCTCCCCCCCTTTTTGCCAGCTCCCTTTCCCATTTTTTACTGCTAAGTTTAACTGGTAGCTATCTGGGAGAAAACCTATTAAATTTATAAAATCTATTAAAAACTACCAGCAATTCACACCCAAAGTTATTTTTACTCACATTGATAAAATGTGCCTAAACCAAGAAAGAAATGGCTGCCAGAACAAAGAAATGGAAATCCCAGATCTCCTAACTTCCAAGCTCAGAATTCCATCCAATTTGTTACCACTTAAATTTGGACCTCTGAGAGCTGAATAGGCACCCCAGTTTAGCATCAAGCACTTTGGATTGGAATCTCTCTCTCTGGTATTTAGACTTTGTGTGACCTTGGGAAAAAAAAATCACTACATATCGAGGCCTCATTTTATTCATCTATAAAATGAAGGAGCTGGAGGAAATAATCCCCAAGGTACACCCTAACCCCTTCCCACTCCAAATTCTATGTTTCTGAGGCCTAAAGTAGTAAAAAAAAAAAATAAAAAACTGTTGAAGATCTTTAGCCAGAAACTTTTACCTTCCCCTTTTCTCCCCCTGCTAGCTCCACCTTTCTAATCACTGCCTTCTGTTACTCCATTCTGATTCACTTTCTTACTCTTTTCAGGTTCACAATGACTATGTATTTGTAGAAACAAATATGAAAGACAGAATTCACTGTTTCTTGGTCTGTATCTCTAATTTTCAATCTGTCAGAATTTAAGGCTACGTAAGTTTTTGTTTTGTTGGAGCAGCAGGAGGCAGTGGGATGAGCCCTGATGATAATCTCAGCTCTACCCATAACCTGAAATGTGACTTGGGCAAGTTCTCTCCCTTCTCTGAGCCCCAATTTCCTCTCCTTCCCCTTTTCACTGGTTGCAGAGTCAGGATCAGAACCCTGGTCTCCTGCTTTTCATCTAATGCTTTTAGATCAGCCCACTAATACCACTAGATTCAGCTGCCTCTGCCTTTTTAAGTCCTGGAAGCTCAGTGATACAATGCTGTGATACTTTTATGTTGCATGACCAGCTAAAGGAAATATGTAGATGTTGGGGGGAGCTAGGTTCATGCTTATGTTGCTGCTGGAAGGGAGGGGCTAAGCAAGGAAAGAGATAAGCAAGGAAAAGGAGTGAAAGGTATGCAGAGTCTGCTCCTCTTCTGAGATGCTGGGTAGGTAGGGCAATAACACAGTTCCTTCATTTTACATAAATTCTAAAACAGATTACAGTTTCCTCCCCCAGTGATATTTTATCCCATTATAGAAAACAGAATCACAAAAGCACATAAGTTTAGAACTAGAAGGAACCACAGTAATCACCTAGTCCAATTCATTATATATCCAATTTAACACTCCTGGCAAATGGTCATTCTAAGTGTGAATGAAGACTTTTTATATGGAAGAACTCATGACCTTCTAAAGCAGATCATTCCATTTATGGATAGATGTAACTGTTAGCATCCTAATTTAACTTTTCAATTTCCATGCTTGGCTACTAGTTTTTCCCTCTGAGACCAAAGAAGGATTCTATTCCTTTTCTATATGACAATTTTTCAAATATTTGAAAACAGCCATCATGTCTCTTCACCCACCCTGATCCTTTTCTTCTCCAGATGAAACATATTCAATTCCCTCAACTGATCCTATTATGGCTTATGGACACTTTCCATCTTATTAATGTTCTTTCTCAAGCTAAGCCCAGCACTGAATACAATACTTCAGATGCTGCCAGGTAAGCACAAGCAGAAATCTGAATTCACTGACTGTCAGAGGCCATTCACCTCAACAGAAATTCCCTGTTTAGACCCAGCACCTTCTAGGGCAGCCTATTACACTTAGGGGCAGCTCTAACTTTTAGAAGTTTTATTTATTCTAGGCTAAAGATGCCTCCTTGTAACTTCTACCCAAATTGCCCCTAGCTCTGCTTCAAGTCCAATCAAGATAAACCCAATCTGGCCATTACATATGGATCCCAAGTCCTCTCTACCCCAGGCTAAAGAGTCCAGTTTTCAGGTGGTGTTCCCATCACAGACTCAAGGTCCTTCCCCATACTCTGAGCACTCTTGGGCTGGTCAATATCCTTGTGATCACAACCATCTTCCATACGGATTCTGAAACAACTTTTTGATGGCCATAGCATGGCGCTGACATATACTGAACTTGCCCCCAAACTTTTACCCCATCAACTGCCGCCTGGTCATGACCCTACTCTCCTTCTTCACCCCGGGGCATCATTTTATCCTCGTTGGCCCTGGCCTGGGGGCTCTCGGTTTCTTCAAGTATAAAGTAAGACAGCACGGCCCAGGAAGAAAAGCACTGGCCCTGGGTTCTAATCTTGGCCAAGTACTACCAGCCGTGTGACCTCAGGCAAGCCCCTTCCCCCGCAAAGGCCTGGCTCTGCATCCTGCCTTTGAAATGGACAGCTGGATGACCTTGGGCTAGTCCCTTCATTCAATGGGTCTCAGTTTCCTCATCTGCAGGAGAAGGGGGCTGAGGTCGCTCAAAACACGGGCTGTCATGCAAGCGAGCCCCAAGACCTCGGCGTCCCCTCCAACCCCTTCCCGGAGGAGCGGCGCTCCGGGGCACCCAGACCCCGAAAATAGCTAGCCTTAGGAGGGCCGAAAGCCTCGCGGGCCCCAAGGTGACGTGGAAGGTCGGGGTCGGTGGGGTCCAGGCCGGGCCCGCCACAACCGCGGCCTCGCCCCCGGTGTTCGCCGGCTCGCCCGCCCCAAACCCGGCCGAGGCATGCCGTTCGGCCCGCCCCTTGGGAGCCCCGGCGCACACAGGCCCGGCCCGGGACCGGAGCCGAGAGCGCGCCGCGCCCCTTCCTTCCACTCCCGTCCCCTCCCTTCCCCCTTCCGCTCGCCGAGCACCTCACCCGGGAGCAGCGGCACCATCCACCCCTTATCGCCGCCGCCATATTGGAGAAGGCCGTGTGACCTTCCCGCGGCGCGGCTGGAACACGTCACCACCTGTCGCCTCGAGGAGGTGGGCCCAGGGCGGAGCCTGGGGTGCCTGGCCACAAAAGCCTCGAAGGCCATTGCACGCGTGCGCGTGCGCTGCCTCCGAGTCTGCGACCCCTGCTGGCGCAACAAATCGACGAACTTGAACTGATTGACAGATGCGATAACAAATAGAAAGGCAAGCCGACTTTAACTACACAGGAGGTGTAATCCACGAGAGGAAGACAGCCCCGGAGGAGACGAGCGGTAGACAAAATGACTGATGAAATATGCAACAGTACTCACTGACGTGGTGCAAACAGCGTGACAGACTAAACGGTACCGACAGAAATGGAAAGAGACGAGCGGGCCCGCAGCAAACCGACAAAGCCAGAGTCCGCAGTCACGCCGAAGCATACAGCATTCGAGCAGAGTGGAGCAAGGGCAGCCACATTCCGTCAGTGAGCCGGCTCTCCCTGGAGGCCAGCTGACAGGCCCGCTCAAGACCAGGGCCCCAGAGCTGGTGCTGCTCTTGTTGGCCGTGTCCAATTGGTTGCCACTTAGGATGTAGAAAGGAGGCGAGAAATCAACTCCGGTTCAAGAGCTCCACAGTCGGGTTGCACTGGGTTGAGCAGGCATGTTGTTTGGGACTCTTACCGTCTCTGAGAACGTTCCTGTTCATCACAGCATTTGTGCATCACCCCTGCTTCCCTGTGCCGCTTAGGCTTCTCGATTCCAACTGATTGACCAGTCTGATGAAAGGTTCCTCTGCGAGAGGTCCCTACTCTTGTGTTCCTCCGCGGTGGAGAGGGGAGACTCCAGGAGCTAGCTGTAAATCATCACACTTTCACTGGAAACGGAACCTGACCTCGGTCAGCGCTGCCACATCTCAAAGCTTCGTTTTCTGGGGCTGTGAAGAATCCGTACCTGAGGAAGTAAAGGGGCAGCCTCACAACTACGGGTTTGTCGTGTTGTTTCCAAATGAACTACTGGGGGGACCTGCTTCAAATTGGAATCGATTGCCTTAAGACTAGTAGAAAAGGAAGTTAGACTGCTTGTGGCTAGAAGAGACAAAATCAGTGTGGTGGAAATGTCAGCATGGCGCCCAACATACAGTATGCCTGAGCTGATCTGCCTGCTGGAAGCAGAGGTGAGAAGGCTGACTCACTCGGAGAGGACTGGGTGACCTCCATCAGAGAAGTGGCTGGCAGGCATGAGAGGGAATGAGCAATATATGGCTGGTCACAGAATGAAGAACCAGGTTCTAAAAATAGCCTAACAGAGGTTATGCTAGCTAAAACAGCAGTCTAGATTTTGATTTATTGTGGACAATTCAGATTGTGGGTTTTCTGGAGTGAACTTTTTGGAGAATTTTTTTCCCTTGGTAAAAAATTATTTCAAAAATAAAATAGAATTTTAATTTGTGAACATGTAAGGTCAAAGGACGTGATCAATATACTTTGTTTATAAAGAGTTCAGTGCATCCCTGGGGGTCATGGTTGGTACAGCATTAGGTACCTGCCAGCTAGAGCTAAACATGTAAGGAGAAAGGAGGGACTTGGAAAAAAAACAGAGCTAGAGCTTTGGTGTACAGCAACTGAAAAAAAGGCCATGGCATTGGGTGGAGAAGTTGGTGAGAGTCACTCTGGAGGCCTAGCTTAATTGAAAACTAAGGAAGGGATAAGCTAAAAGGTTCTCCAAGGAAAGAACAAAGAATTCAAATGCAAAAAAGCCCCTAAGCTCCCTGCCCGGTGCCCCCCCTCCCCTCCTTTCATGTTAGTGTCTCTGAATTCTGTTTGCACATCTTTGTGCTTCGGACCCAGATACAAGATGAATAGGCAAGAAAAGAAGGTGTCTTACCAGGAAATTTAACTGCTAGCTGTTGGCACCACTCCTTTCCTTTGGGCAGATCTGACAAAAACGTGGCAGTATTAGAACTGGCACCAGTATTACAGATATACAGGAAGAAGGGGCTTCTCTACTTTCTTGTTCTTGAACTAACAGGAAGTCAATGAAGCAAAGTGTGCCTAGCTTTTGCTGACTTAATTCCCTGTTTCACTCAGTAACAGTGGCAGTATGGAGGTGGGCACAGGGCTGAGAAGAGAACAGTTGTCCAGAAATTTGTTCTGTACAAGCTGAGGCATCACAGATTTTGAACTAAAGATGCTAAAAATATCCAAGGCTCAGATTTTCTCTGCTGTATTTCTGCTGGCCTTCATGGTGCAAAGTAATTATTTTCCCAAGTCTCCCCACTCAGCAGTCATGAATTCTCCACAGCTTCCAAAGGCCCATTCAAGTTTGTGCATGGGGAGAGGGGTGAAAGAAGAATTATGATTTATGGAACCTCACCTCCTGAGAGAGAATGTTATTGGAAAGAGGAATGGGCCCCTCTGTGCCCCATCTTTCACTGAAGCAGTGACTGCCTTTCTCATTAGGCCATATCCCTCTTTCCCATCCTGGCCACAGGACTGAGCCCTGGCCTCTTGTCATTCCAGAAAGGAGGGGGAAGAAGAAGAAAAGTGGATTCTGTGGTGATTACATGGTATGATATCCCTGTTACTTGGGCCAGCTTCAAACCTCCCAGTTCCAATGTCGAAGTGAACAGATGACTGCCAAGAGGAACTAGCAAGAGCCATGCAAAACAAGAAAATGTCATGTCATTAAATAATACCAACCGTTTCAGTGCTTCTAAACAAAGATATCTTTTATTTGATTCCTTGAGTTTCCAATGTTTCTAATCACGTGAGTCACAGTTATTGCTGCAGTGTGGGACAACTAGCCACATTTTCCTTCCTAGCCTAGGAACAATAGCAATCCCATTCTCTTCCTTGATTCTATGAGAGGAAACCTCTGGTTTCAAGTATCAAACTAACAAATGTAAAGTCAATTCAAGTGCCACTCAGACAATCTCACTTCAGTGATTTTTCTCAGGCAGTCACAGACTGGGCCTGACCCATCTTCCACAAACTGTCCTTCAGGTACATAACGGCAATGACGACAGGACCCATTCAATTGTTTCCAGGCCAAACAGGTCCAGTTGCTCAGGATCACTGTCCCGTCTTTTGGATTCTGCCACATTTTGGTATAAAACAGAGCCTTTAATTCATGACAAGGTTACATCCATCCTGAGTAACGGGATTTTTAAAGACCTTGGACTTGGCAACGAAACCAAAGAAATGGGACGAGGACTGCAAGGTCCTCTGGTCCCTTCCTCCCAAATCGGGAATCCCTTATATGCAGTCATCCAGTTTGTGACTTCCAGTGATGGGAACACACTGTCCACACCATGACTATGTAGTACATGGCTCAATCATTTGAAAGATCTTAATACTGAGCAGAAATGTGTACTCCTGCTACTCCAACCCATGTGTCCTAGTTCAAAGGTCTTAGAGCAGGAAGGGGAGCTACAGAGATCATCTAATTCAACCCCCAATTATGCAGATAAGCAAATTAAATTGAGCAAATATAATCCCTCTTCCACAAGCTGGACCTTCAGAAATGGGGAAAACATCATTGCTGCCTCCCCCTCCCCTTTACCCCATATACCTTCCCTCTTTCAAGCTAAATGTTCCCAATTCCTTCAACTAATCCTTTTATGATAGGATTTCCAGAGCCTTCTTCAACTGGGCTTTAGTTTAGTCACTATGTGAAATGGAGTGTTTAATGCTACCTTGTTTCTATCATTGAGCCCGTCATATTTACATCATAAATGAGAAGTTACTAGTGACTGTTTAATTCTTTATATTTATATACCCTTTTATCTTAGATAACTATGCCCTGTAAACAATCCAAATTGCCACTAGTAAGTCATTTTGAGTCCCCTAGCTGTTAGTGCAGTGGATGGGGTGCCTGGCCTGAAATCGGGAAGACCTGAGTTCAGATCTGGCCTCAAACACTCCCTAGCTGTGTCACTCTGGACAAGTCATTTAACCTATATGCCTCAGTTTCCTCAACTGTAAGATGAGGAAAACAGCACCCATCTCCTAGGACTGTTGTGAGGTCAAGTGAGACAGTGCTTGTAAAGTGCTCAGCGCAGTAGGTGCTACATAGATGCTTCCTCCTTTCCCTTCCCCATCCTGAACAGCTTCCTTCACATGCTTCCTACAACATGGTGCCGACAGCAGAACGCCGTGGAGGTTGTTTAAAATGGGTTGAGTTCAACGTGATTTCCCCTATCCTTCCCTGGGGGCACCACATCTGGTATCGGGTGCTCAGTCCCAGAGACTATGTTGTAGGAAGGGCACTGGAAAGGCACAGCATGGCCAGAGGTGGGCAAGTGGCCCCATGTCACACAAAGAGAGATGATAGAGAAGGAGCCTCCATCTGGAATAGTGAGAGATGACAAGGAATGTGATCAAAGTGTAGAGAGTCATGAAGCGTGTGGCTAAAGTGAACATATACTTGCCTGCCAAATCCCCAAGTACTAGGCCAAGAACATCCTTTGAACCTTAAACAAGATGAGAACAGGTCCTATTTTCCATTATAAACAAGTAACTTGGAAAATTTGGCCCTTCAATTTGGACAATTGGCTAGAATTAACTTCCATCTTTGATGTTGTCAGGAGGGACAAATATCCCTACAGAACACTGCTTTGGAGTCTCTGATGACGGTAGTAGAGTACATGACTAGACGAACCATAGATCTGTCCCTCTACGACAATCTCTATCTCCTTAACCACCTCTCCAACTTCAAATCTCCATAGTCCCTAATCGGGGCTAGAGACAAGTGGGTTGAACAAAGAAATGACACGACAACAGAACTTAGGCTATGGAGTTAAAGAACAGTAACCCCATTATTGAATGTTCTTCCAAAAATACACCAGTGAAATGTCCCTGCAACATTCCCAGTAAGCGTAATCTAGTCACTGCTTGAATACTTCTAATAACCCATCATATTCTTCCGGAACTCAACTCATATCAGATGACCTCTGCAGCATTTGGCCCTCAACACCATATTTTGGGAAAGAAATTGGCAAACCATGGAATATCTAGAGAAGAGTAAACAGTGTGGGAAAGGAAGGGAAGAAACCTTTATATAGCTCCTACTATGTGCCAGGCCTGTGCTCTTCTCCTCTCTATTCCATCCCCCCCCTTCGCTTCCCTTTTCTGGAGCTAGCAGAACACATTTTATCCCTCTTCAACATGGGAACTATTCTGTGTCTTCTCTCCTGTAGGCTAAATCTTTCCCAGTTCCTTCAAATAATACTTATATTGTATAGTCTCTGGGCTATTACCACCCTGATTGTATTTCAGTTTGTCAGTGTCCATCCTAAAATGTGGTATCTAGAGCTGTACACAATATTCCAGATGAGGATTGACCAAAGCAGAGGACAGTGAGATGATAACTTTCTTGGTTTTCTTGAGCTCAACTAATGTGTTGTTCTCCTGTGGTGCTTAAGACTTGCAAAGAAAGGCTCTTATTATAAATATATATATATATATATATATATACATATATATATATATATATACATATACACTGTGTATTCTATCTATTTTTGCTGAGTCTTTTATCCTCTTAATAGACTATAAAAACTTTTAAAGGTCCCTGGCAGATCAAGACTTTCTATGTCCCCCAGAATCTAGCACAATGTTCTGTACACAGAAAGCAGGTAATGAAGGATTATGTTACATCATAAAAGGCTCCAGAAGAAGAGTACCACCTTAACCTTCTTCCTCTCCCTTTGGATTGTACAGGTCAAAGACCAACCAACTCCAAAGGCAATCTCAATTCTCTTGTACATGATAGCAATCAATAATTAACAACAATGAACGGGTTTCTAAGTTAATCAGGCACAGGTCTGATCTGTACTGGCAGAACTAAAGCTAAGATTTGAAATGATCCTGTATCTAAACCTGTTCTCTTTCCTTTTGGCTGTAAACAGAGATTTACTGCAATCATCTTCCCTCTTATCTGCTTTGTCTCTCTCCCTTTGGAACACTTAGACAATAAAGGAGTTAAGTTGGAATGACAGTTTTGCCTTCTTTCCCTCCCACTGTCTCTCACCTCATAAACCACAGCTGCAGTCAGAATTCTGTAGATTGTGTTGGCTTACATTCATTTCCCCCATGTTTTCATATTATTATACAAAATCTAACTTGAAAAAACAACATGGAAACCGAGATTCATTAAGAAGAAATGGATTGGTTTTTGATTTTTACTCCTCTTCCAGGAATCCCCTCAAAACATTCTAAGAAACTAATGGAATTTTTAAAAATAATAATTATAATACTATACCACAAAGACTCCTAATCTCAGAATGCATGTAGAAGGAAAGAAAGCAGATATCACAGATGCCCACTGTCTCAAAGTGGAGAATGCCAAATTTGAAAGCTATGAAGAATACTGGATAGTTGGTCCCTTTGAAATACACCGCTGGCCCCAAAACCTCAGGCAGCTAGCCTGGCCTCATCTATTTGGCAATTCCTCATCACAGGGCTAGGTTCGGTGCCGAAGCAGTTAAACTTCAAGTGAAGGGTTTTGACAGAACAGGAAGCTCATCAATCCTGAGGTAGATGAAGTTCAATAGAAAAGATTCTGTAACAAAACCACCACCAGGTTCAATTTCCTCTTAACGGCACAATGCATATTGATCAAATATGCATATTCACCAGACTCTTCTCATTTTATAGATAAGAGAAATGGAAATCAGGCCAAGTGACTTGCTCAAGGCCACACACCAATCAACCACAGAGCTGAACAATGCAAGATTCACAAGCCTAGGCCAAGAAGTTGACAACATTTTGCAGTTCTGCTTGGAGACAATTAAGTATCAAAAAAGACCAACTGGGCAGCCAAATGCTTGCCCCTAAGATCTGAACATACAAAGGACATTCCTGGTGCAGGTTTCCCATCCAGGTGCATCCTTTTCCTCCCCGAGGCAGTGCAGGCCCCGGGCAGGTCTAACAGTGGTGAACACATTCCGGAGAAATTTGGCACATCCTTTGAAGCAGCTGGACAGCTTCTCCACATCTGAAAAAGAGGGAAATAAACACAGAACTACAGCAAGACACACATAAAAGAGAAAGGAAAAACCAGTGACTTCAACATTCTACTAAAAGTCTGGTCAAGAGAAATTTAACATGTTTCCAATGAACCTAGTAAGTGTTCAGGAAATACTGGCTGATAAGGATGTTTTCTTGGAGTGAATAAGTTACACTTTATTTCCTATGTTAAAAAAAACTAGGAGTGGAAGAGTGGCATATGAAATGAAGTCATAAAACTAAGCTCTGGCTCTGGAGGATGAGAGGAAACCCAGCCAATTAAAATGGAAAACTAGTTTTGCTGAGAAAGCTAAGAGGATCTATAAACTATAGAAATAAAGTGGGAATAACAGGGGCAGGGCCAAAAATGCCCAAAGGCAGAGAGTTGACAGCCACAGGGCCCTGATTTGTAGGAGCCTGACTGTGGTAAAGGGCCCTTTACAATGAGCAGTAGATAAAAGAGCCTGGAAGGTGAACTTACAGGAGAAAGAAGTAAAAAGGACCACAGGAAAAGGTGGTACTAGGTAATTTTTGGAATTTCAGTAGTATGCTTCTATAATTGCCAGAGGGACTTGAGTAGGAAAAAATTCTCAAGTCTACAAAATGCATTCCCCATGAAGACAGATGTTTGATGAAGGGCATGTGAACACAATGCACAAAAGACAACTTCACAAATGACATTCAAGACACGAGAGCATAATTCTTTCCTTCCCTCCCCTTCACAGTCTAAGACTTTGGTCTGGCAACCCTTTCCCCAAGGATACAGCACCATTTGGTGGGGAGGAGTAAAGACATGCTTGCCTAAAAAGTATAAGGTAAACCAACTGTATTATTATTATTTTAATTCCATTTCTGCTGGTTAAAAGTTACAAATGATCAGTAACTAAACTATAACATGTCAATTATCCTGTTTTGTTTTACAACTAAAAATACCACAAAATTCAAACTATAGGTTAACATGTGAGGCATAACACATCCCTGATGCCTGTGAAAAGAATCAAGTATTTGCACAAATAAGGGTGGATTTAGAAAGAAAACCCCAAACCACAACATTGTACTTGAAAATAAGCATCAGCTTATCTTTGGAATTGAATTCAAATGTCTATATGACTGTGAACAAGTTTAATAAAATGTTTTGCATGTTTCCCACTCATATAAAATTTATGTAATACATGTCAATATATCAATTTGGCATCTATAAAAACTCTGAAAATGATTCAAAAGTTTCATTCTTTTTGAGAAAGCCATCGACAAAAAAATATTCACACTCAGACTACATTTTAAAAAAATGTTTCTTCTTTCAAAGCTTCTTTATTAATCTGAAATCTTCTTGATTATCAAAACCTAAGTCTGATTTTTCTTTTAAAAAACACTAAAGGTCTTTTAATCATATGAATAAAAAAGCAATGGGAAGATGGAGAACTCAGTAGTGCTTTTCTGAAAATCACAAAAACTAATTACAGAAGCATTCTCAAAAGAACACAATGGGATTCATTTTCTTTTAGACTTTTGGACAGCAATGTCATACTTTATTGAAAACAAACCCATGTAAAAACAAAGTTAAAATGAAAAAAAATGGTACCTGAAAAATAAATTATTTTATATAAAACAAATCAATAACTTAAAACACACTAAATATACAAAATGTTTAACCATCTACTGTACAATATGGGAAACAATTGATAAAGCCTCCTGTCCCACAACAGATTACTTTGTAAGCGAAATGTTACATGTTGAAAGAGATGGAACCAATTTTTTAAAAAGACTTCAGGTCAAGATTTAAAGTACAGTACTATTCAAAGTTACTGGTCAAATCATGAATTATCCCAACTTATGTGCTCAAAATATCAAGTCATTTGCTTTTCAATGACCAAGCAAAATATTTAACTATGTCACTGAAGGGTGGCTTGGAAAATAAATAATCATTACAAGTCAAAGGAAAATCAAAGTTTTGAAATGGAAACCCCATAGGATTTCGAAGATTCTGGTGGTAGCTCATCTACTCTATCATTATTAAAATGGCTCATGAATTACAAACTCCACTCAACAGAAAAACAAAAAACAAAAAAACAAAAAAACAAAAAAACAAACCAAAAAGTTTCCTTCTGTGCTGCCTGTCAATATTTAGAAAGTATGGTGGCCTGTAGACTGGAGGTCCCAGCAGCAGGGCCACAGGGAACACGAACGCCATATCCTACAAACCACACTGGATGGGACATGGTGTATTTCAAAGACCAGAAGAATTTTATCGAGTACACTGGCATTTGGTTTATGGAAAGGGGGCTGGAGGAGAAGGGGAAGATGTCCTTACCATCTTACTCTCACATGAATGCTACAAAAGCATACAGAAACAAAACGATGCTGCATCTGATATGAAACCAAACAACTTGAGTAACATTCATTTCATTGTCCAAATCTGACAACTGTGCTGAGTCTAAACCAAGCAATTTCAACATAGAATATGCACATAAATCACAGCTGCTTAGCTATCAGTCAACTATACCAGTCTTTGGGTCCTAGGCTTTCCCAGCATTGAGAGCAAGTGCAGATCTACAAACATTAAGTAAGGCACCCGCCTTCAGAATAGGAAAAATTTCATTTTCTGGAAGCAGAGAAGGCTTAACCAGACCCAGTACCAACTTCATAAAAACAATTTAGATCTGCTTTAATAGTGTACTTGTTAGATGATGGAAAGAAAGGATAGATGCCCTTGGGTGGGAAATCAGAATGAAAGAACTTCCTATTAGAGGTAGAATTAGCACACGGAAAACCCTCTCTGGAGAGGACATGGTATTTTACAATGAGGAATCAATTTAAGGCAAAGCTGCAGGGGTAGAATCAACAATGTTAACTTAATCTTTTTAAAAAAATTAGCACAACCTAAATACTGTTTAACAGATAATTATCACAAGGTCTAATTGATAAGCAATGGGGAAATCAGAAGTTAAAAGATAACTCAATCAAATCAAAATATCTCAAATATTTGCCAAATTATGCTTTCTAAATTAATACTGTCTACTCAATTCTTTCCATCAAGTTATTTTAAATAAGGAAGCTTTGAGAAAACAGGAACTTCCAAAAATAAGTCGAGTCTTCATCTTTTCCAACAGGAGTGGGATTAAACTTTTTAAGCAAAGTTTGGGGAAAGGATTCCTTTAGCAATATGACACTTTAAAAGTGAAACCTTCCTTTTAGGAACAAACCTGACAGTCTGGTTTGGGCTGAGCTAACCTACTAAAAGTTCCTAGTAAAGCAGAGAGGCTAGAACAACTATCAGGATAGTGGATTGCTTTCCAAAAGTAATATATAAATGGCTAAAATTTTCCATACTCCTGCAAACATTCCTGAAGAGGTACTTGGGACCTGTGGTGACAGGTGTGTTCAAACCCATGGGGGTCCCAAGTACTAGAAAAATGTCAGGTAACAGACACATCCAAAGCCCAAATATCTCCATATTTTTCCATTAGTCCCCGGGTCTAAAGAACCTAAACTAAAGCAAAGGAAAAGAGAATACAGATGTGGCGAAGTGCCATCATCACTTGCAAAGTATATGATTTGGGGGTAGAATTCTCTTAAGAAGTCAAGCACTAGCCAAAGCTGGCAGCAAATTGTAAATATAGTAGCTTCAAAGCAAGATTTAGAACCACAAATCATGTCTTCATCCAGAAGACTTAAGAGAAAGGCTTTGGATTCTCCCGTGACCAAAAAAGTATTATTTTCTCATAGAACACACTGACTCAAAATATAAAACTTCTCCACAGCAAGACCACAGTGACTACCTTTCCATTTACTCCAGCAAATAGGCACTGTTTCTAGACCAGAACAGAAGCTACACTTTCCCTGCCCTCCCCCCACCGCCACCCCCAATTTAAAACAAGGCAAATGGAGCAGAGAACACAAATCCTTGTCATAAAAAGCGGCTATAATCCTTTGGAGTTTGTTACTTCTGAGGGTAAGGTGGATCCTGGGCAGTGTCTGGCTAGCTATCAAGGCCAAGCCTTGTACCAATCTTTTATCATGTGTAAAAAGTGAAAAAAGAAATCTTTTAAAAAGTTGTGAAGCAAATACAAACAAGTGGTAGGGACTCAAAATTTTGGAAGCACTAGGTGAGCAGAAAGCAGTTATGAGGCTAATCATCCAGATGCTTCCAAAAATAATGAACTGCATTGGGAAAGGGTGATACCTATTGCCTAATTTGTCCTTTTAAAAAAATAAATCCATTATTCCATTATACCAATAACTAAAAAACATCATCTTTAAATAGTTCCATCTCATGTCATAGTTATAAATTGCTGGTCCTAAGTCATCCCATTTTTTTTTTGTCTCTCTCTCTCTGTACATTAGTTATATAAAAATCAGATCAGGTTCTTGAAACAGCTTCCCGGAGTTCTCTCTTGCTGCGTGCTGCCAGCCTACCTGCCTGTTGTGGCCTCTTTCTAACTGCCTACCAACATCTGTAAGTTTAGAAAAGAATCACTCTGGGATGATACAGTTTATACTGCCACCACAGATATGTCAAGGCTTTTTTCTTGAGGCCAGTAAATTATCCTTAAGACTTGACAATTCTCCCTGAATGTTGGACCTTCTGTACAATACCTATCCAAAACAAAAGAAAATTGAAAATAAAAAACAAAACAAAATTTGAGCAAAACAAAATCAAATTTAATGGTCTTAAATGCAAAAGTAAAAACAAACAAAAAACACAAAAAAGCAAAAGAAAATTTAACAGAAACAGAACAACCCAAAATAGTCAAGGCAGCATGAAGAAAATTTTGGGGGTTAATCTTTAAAACTACAAATTAAAGTCTTCTTGTTAATAGATAACTGGCAAGAAATAAGTACTTTTCTGCTGAGTGTTCATATGAAAGCAAATTTTCAAAACAAAACCCTACTAAGATAGAAAAAAAGAATCTAGTGCTCACAAGAAGGGATGCGAGAAATACAATGCTCAAATGTTTATGTGTTATTACAAAATAGAGCTATCCTTGTGAATTTAAACTATGTTGAATGATCTTGGAAACTGCAAAGTTCTCTCAAAAGATAATGTACCAGGATGTAGTGCACCAGGCATACGCTATTTGGACAAAAGATTCAGGATGTCAAAGGAGCAACATATGTTCACACTGTTTTGGAGATTAAATTTGACTCTGGAATCTTCTTGGAGTTTCTTTGAAACTCTTTGGTCCATTCCTACTCAAACTTGGGCTTCTGAAAAATCTTTGTACTTTAATTTCGACAGCTTGGCCACGGCTCAGCGTGCAACTTACCTCCCCAATGGTGTTAAAGTCAGGCAGGCATGCTACTACTTACAAGACCACTTAAAAAAACAAAATAAAACAACTGAAGATTAAGTCAACAGAAAAGTGGCAATGAAAACTGCTTCAGAAAGCAATTTACTGTCAACTAAGGCGTCAATAATTTTAAATGCTTAAGCTATTGAGAAAAAGCACACTCAGCGTCAGTCTAACATCTTTAGTTTAACAACTAAGAAGAAAAAGAACTGTTTTTCCAGTTTGTGGAAACACTAAATGAAACAAATGTTAGACAGTCTTATAAGTTAAAGCATGCTTCAATTTTACCACCATCCAGAGGGGCTGGTTAGTTAATGCAGTCTACTAAGATTTCTGTTTCATATATATTTTAAAGGAAATAACTTAAGAAACTTAAAATTGGTCTAACATTGTGGGATCTCAAACATTTGAACATGTCAGTTGCATCCCAGAGTATAAAAAACCTTTTCATTTCTCATTTAGACTAAGACAAACACGTGAAAATTGGCGCAAAATGAATTTTACACTAACAAAAAAATGCTTCAACTGGTGTCACTCTGAGTGAACTATTCCGTACCAAACAGCGGGAGCAAGTTATTTGTGGGCCTTGTTGGTTTTGAAGGAAACCTGCAAGATTTTGTCCCCCAGGCGGTAGCCATTGAGACTTGCTATGGCCATGGCGGCTTCTTCATAGTTTGTCATGGTCACAAAACCAAAACCTTTGCACTTGTTGGTGTTGAAATCGCGAATAACTTTCACATTGGTAACCGCACCAAAGGGGCCAAACATCTGCCAGAGGATTCCCTCATCAGCATCTTGACCAAGGTTGTAGATGAAGATGCACCAGCCAGAAGATGCGTTTCCTGGGACATTTACACCAGAAAGCCCAGTCATGTGATCTACACCCATAGGGGAGAACCTAGCAAATAAAAAGCACAATATTCATGTAAAATTTCAATTCAATCAAATGAATCAACATGGAAGAAAAACAACTGAAGATAGATAACAAAACCTCTCAAACCACCAATGGAGGCAGTTTGTGGGCCTCTTTCCTCACATTCCCTCTTCCCCCAAACAAAAATAAAAGTAACAGCGGTATGAGTGCTCAATACTACTGGTGGTGGGGAAGATGGAAATTTAAGTATCATTAGGGCACAACAGCAACTCACATATTTAAACTAAGACATGTTAGGCAATGAGCAGGAGCCACAAGAGATAGTGAAATTGCTGACCCTAGTTATACAAGGCTAAGATGGAGATACACTGATCACTTTGAAAAGCTAAGTATGGGGCCATAAAATGATTTCTCCTCCCAAAGTAAGCCATTTTTGCTCTCTCTAGTACTATACCTGACCCTAGTTGTCAATATTTTAACTGTTGGAACTTCTATAATGTTCTTTGTGGGTTCCTTGAATCTAACAGATCTCACTATTCTCTAGAAACCCTTTTCTGATATATAAGGTACTCTCTTAAAGGGAAGAAAGAACGTGGAGACTGGTTTACTTTTGCTCCTTTCTCCCTATCATAACTGTTCTCTCCTTTAGATTCTCTAGAAGATCAGTGGAAAAAGAGCTCTGGGGCTTCTCTGCTGAAAGCACCCCTTCTCCTGAAGGATCTATGGCACCAGCCAGGATAACTGGATAACTTAGCACAGGGTAATCTTCAATGAGCAGAAGTGATCAAGATGTACCTGCCTGTAAAATAGAACAACAGACCAGGTAATTCAGCTGAGGTCTTTATAACCCAAATGACATCCCACTGGGACCTAAGACCTAGCAGAATAGCAACATCACTGGTTGAGATCCCACATCCCCTATAAATCACCCTTTTCCAAAATGATACTTCTACTGATAATTACTTGTAGAAGTACAGGTCACAGGATTCATTCTACCAAAGGGATGTCTTAAAATTTTAAAAGATTCAGTCTTGGAAAAAGCTAAGACTGCTGAAACATGAAATGGGATTGGCAGAAAACTTGTGATATAATCTGAAGATGGCCATTAACTCTACTCATCTAAATAACTTCTAGTAAACAGATGCAAAGATTGGATTGCAACTGTAATGGGCAATAATCAGCAGATCCAACATGTATGCTGTCCACCTAGGGAGCATGCTACACCTTGAAAGGACATTACAACCTTATTGGTTGGACTGTTCTGTGCTACTTCCATCAGTATATTTTTCAAAGATGCCTATTTTTTAATAGATGGAGAAGATGGCCACAGCTTTAAACTTCGAAACAACTGTTTAACCCTGAGCACTTAAACATGTGAGATGTACGACTCCCTTTTAAGGAATTTCAAGGCTATCTGGGACAACAATTCGTGAATGCCCATAATTACTGGAAAAAGGTGTTCAAGTACCATATATACAAACTTTTGCTATGGTGCTTTTTTTTTTTTAAATTAAAAACAGGAACCTACATTTGAAAAACCTCTGCTTTGTAGAATATTCCCAAAAGCCCCTGATTCTCCACTCAATATGGGGATAATTCCTAATATGAATAAAATAAAATGGATGCAAGATTGTATACAACTTTTGCTACACTGAAAAAATACCTCTGAGCTGCTATTTCAGTTGTATTTTATTTACATTTTTGTGATTTGAAATTCTGGTCGGTGGATTTCTATTTTGCCAATCACAGCAGATTTACTTTACCTCAATAGTCATAAAGAAATGACCTAGTTCCTATTTTTTTCCTATGTTTAATATGAAGATTCAGATATATTTCTAACTCAGAAAGGCTTTTTCCTGAAGCAATCACCACATTCAACACTGAACTTGTTTGTGGGCCCTGTTCATTTTCTGTTTTCAGATGTTCTTTGGTAACTAAATCTTTTCTCTTTTATCCCTACTTATTCTTCCCTTTCTCCTTTCCATTCTCACATTTTAGGCTTTTTTTTTCTTTTTTTTGTGATTCTTTCTTCGTTAGCTTCTCTAGCTTTTTGCCTCTCTGAAATTTTAGTTCTCCATTTTCTGTCTTTTCTTTCTCTCTAATTCCTTGGATAAAAGTCCCCATTCTTCTTATCCATTCTTTCCTTGTTCTCTAGCTCCATTACCTAACTGTTTATTAGACTCAGTAGTCACTCTATACTCACCACCAATCAAGAGAGGTAACAAGACTTAGTGGAAAGAGTACTGCTGCCCTTGGAGCCAGAAGTCCTGGGTTTAAATTCTACTTCTGACATTGCTTAGTGATCAGACCATGGACAATACCTACTCATCTATAAAATGGGGATAATAATACATCTAACTCTATGCTTCCTACATAAGGTGTATGTGAGGAAAGCACTTTGCAAATCTGGAAAGTGCCAGAGAGTGGGAGCTGTGAGAGCTGCATTATGATTTTCAGAGTATCCATTTTACTTCTCAATAAGAAAAGAAAAAAAAGACCCTCCAATGATGTGCCTTTAAATTAGCAAAGCCATGTAAAAGAGGTCAGATAACTGATTTGCAGCACAGGGTATTAGGAGGTATGGAGTACTAAACTTTCATCAGGCCTTGGAAAACAAATTTCACCTGTGGGATTGAACAAGTCCTTCTGACCTGATTTCTCAAACACAAAGATGAGGATATCTGATGAGAAACGTACTTCTGGTATTTACAGTCATGAAGAAAAATCCTCAGCCCGCTAGGGAGATCAGTCAACATGCCATTTCTGTTTAACAGAAAAAGAGGCTCAGAAAGTTGTGACCCGCCTCAGGGTGGGCAGCAAGGCAGCAGCAGCAAAGCCAACTTTGAAATTCCAGTTCTGCATCTACTCTGTTGTAGTCTACCAGATGGGAACAGCCCCCTGCCATGGGGGACCACTATTATTGGGGCATTTTCAAGCTGGAAAAAAACCAAGGTCCCTGCATCTATTATTGCTTACATTTGGGAAAAGGACTTTAGAATACAGCATATTAAAAAAAAAAAAAGACAGGCTTTCCCTAGAGCTATTGGTCAAATATCTAGAAATTTGTTTGAAATATTTGTAAAACAGAATCCCATCCAACTGTGCCTGGTGATTTCCCTGTGGGTGGGATGCTTCAGCTTATTCTTGAGTCTCATTTAACTGGAGACTGAGTTCAAGTACTTTACAATTCACTCTACATAGCAGGGATTGTGTCCATTTTCCACCCCCTCCCTCTTGATTCTAGCTCAAGAAGATACCGCTTTGGAAATCAGCGTTTTCATAAAGATACATTTTTAGTTTTGGGGGAGGGAAGGATTCCAATACAACATATTCGTTTTGAACAATTTCATTTTAGCAATAATTCTCATATAACTGATGCACACATCAGGACAAAGCTATTTACAGCTTTAAAAATGCAGCTCTGGTCCTAAATGGAAATGGAGTGGGGGTAAGAGTGACAGCAGAGACCTGAAGTGAATTAGTCCTCCTGACCCACCTGAATCTTTGTGCCTGATGATGAACTGGCCCTCCAAATCGTCTAGCTGGTGAGTGATACAGCTGAGAGAGCAGCGCCACATTTTTATTCTGGTTAGGGTTGGCTGCAAACTTCACTGTTATGGGTTCGGAAGAACCTGGGGGTTTATGGCCATTGAAACTGGTAATTGCCTCTTCTGCTTCTGATCTTTTGTCAAACCGGATAAATGCAACCCCTCTGGACAAACCTTTTTAACAAATCAATAAAAATGCAGTTAGGGAAAAATGCACGCACTTCTGAAATTGAAAAACAAAAGTCAAACTCTTCCACAGCCTAACTCAGTTTATATTGATAATTCGGTAGATGGGATACATTAACAATAGGCCTAAATATGAAAACAAATTAACTCATTTTTCTCAAATAATTCACCAAATGACTATTCACCACCTTAATAACAAAAAAGTGAATGTTGTCATTTCAGCCTAAATGACTATACTAAGGTCTAGAAGTACTGTGCCAAATCACATTTTTAGGAACAATAAATATTCCAAAATACTTGAAAAAATGTCTCATTCAATCCAAAAGCAACCTGAAAAAGGATATACTAAGATAGATTTTCTTGTTGCTGCCGAGACAAAGCCCACAAGCTGCGTTTATGCCTAAAAACAATCTTATAGCAATTTTAAATTAAAATGTTTAATACATATTGGTGCATACTCATAAAAATGAACACATGCTCAATCAAAACCCAAGTGACAGCAGCTGGGAATTAAAAGAAATGTGTTTATACCTGTAGGTACACTTTGTAGATGGTATTTAGTCAAGTCAACAAGGCATCTCCCTCTCCCCACCCAAAACAAAAAACAAATTACATAAGCAAGTTACTAGACAGAAATCCCTCTCTTTTTGTTACCTGAAAAGGAACCTAGAGAGAAGAAGGGCTTCATGTACAAGACCTGGACCTCACAGGACTGCTTTTTTTGTCTTCCCAGTTTAGGGACCTCAGCAACTAAAACAGGTTATCACTGCTTTTAGTTAAGCTTTAATGTAGAACCACTTCCAAATAACAACTTTATTCTCTGCTTCTGAATAAAGACTTCAACTAACCATTACTCTAATTCTTCCGTTACACTGTGAGAAACACAGAACATTGTCTCTTGAGAACTAAACATGGAATCTGTTCTCTCTTTGGCTTTTCCCTCTATGTCATCTCCACTAAGATCAAGTCCACTAAGATAGTGCTAGAGAAAATGGACACAAAAGGCCCACCTGCTCAGCACAAGTACCAAGTTCATCCCTGCTACAGAAAGGCCAGAGAAAGGTTCCTGCTAACACAGACAGCTGAGAATTTTCAAAGCTACAGTTATTAAACCAAGTCCATGCTATTCTGGAAGGCAAAATCTATCACTCTTAGTAAGGAATACTAGCAGAGCAATTGTTAAGTCTTCATTGACATCATTCAATACAAAGTTACACCTTATTTATCAGGCATCCCTGGGAAACCAGAAATTCTATATTTGTGAATTTTCCAGATAACTAAACCTCAGTCACTTAAGTTCAAAACTTTTTCATATTAATCACTGTTGATGTAAATCTTGAATGAATGTAAATGAATGTAAATCTTGAAACTATGAATCACATAGTTCTCTTTTTATTTTTTTTTTTGCTTTTTGGAGGGGGGAAGGCAGGGCAATTGGGGTGCAATGACTTGTCTAAAGTCACACAGCTGGTTAAGTGTCAGAAGCCATAGCACTCCAGGGCCAGTGCTCTATTCACTTCGCCACCTAGCCGCTCCCTGTCTCTTCTTTTTTTTTTTTTTAAAAGCAATTGGGGTTAAGTAACTTGCTCAAGGTTACACGGCTAGTCATTATTTATGCGTGGGTGCTCATTTTCTGAGGCGGGATCTGATCTCGGGTCATCCCAACTCCGAGGCCGGCGCTCTTACTCACTGCGCCACCTAGCCGCCCCTTTAGGGCAATTGGGGTTAAGTAACTTGCCCAAGGTTACACGGCTAGGTTTTTGTTTGTGCGGATTAAGTGTCGGAGGCCGGCTCCGAACTCAGGTCCTTCTGATTCCAGGGCCGGCGCTCTATTCACTGCGCCACCTAGCCACTCCTCCCTGTCTCTTCTTAACAACAGATAACCATTACTTGGATGATTAGGGCAGGGAGGTATGTACTCTGTTCTCAGTGGCTGCTGTTTAGGATGCTGAGATAGAACCACAACTCTTGACAGATGTCTGTAGAGCTACAAGGAGATGGGCTACAACAGAGAAGGCCTACCGAGAACTATAAGGCTGTTTGCCTCCCCGCCCACCTCCCCACCCCCCACCAAACGGTCCCAGATTGCTGTACTTGAGTTCCCATGCCTGTGTTTTAAAGGTTTTTTTAGCAGTCAATTCTACCTTCTATGGTGTAAATTGGATGTAAATGGCAGTATTCTCTATTTCTCTCTCTCTCTCTCACACACACACACACACACACACACACACACACACACCCCCTCTCAAACCTGTCATGGGCCAGGAAATTAGATCACCAATCTCATTAGAAATGCCATTCTTGGGGTAACCACTAAAATCAATGCCATCTGTTTGGTCAATTATTCAATCCATGTTCACTGTACCTTACTTTATGCAAATCTATGTGAATATCAAAGGATGTTACTTTGCCTTAGATTTCTCCAGGCTGGTGGTATTCCTAGCCCACAACTCCTTGTCTCTAATCTGTCCCTAACACTAGCCCAATCCACCCTACACCCAAGAATCATCAGAAATACTTTCATACTTCTCCAAAGATCACCCACCAACCCTGTTCCTACTATTAAACAGTTTCTGAATCCTAGCCCTCCTGAGTCTTTGCCTCACCCAGTCAGGATATGGAATTCAAGCAGTCAGGTTCCCTGACTTCTACTCTCATTATGAGTTTACAATCCACTGCTAAAAGACCTTTAAATCACTTAAATGTCTTATAATCCATTCACAATTTAAGATTTCTATTCAGCCATCTATATGTCCTATACTTGGGTGTCAATGACTATATATGTTCCTAAAGAGGAGGATCTAGATAATCCTTGAGAGCACAATGCCAAGCTTAGCGCTATAAAAACAAATACTTAGGGCTGTCTGATGCTGATGGTGATGGTGATGAAAGGACTGAGAAGAGTATTCCAAGTGAGGAAAATAGCAGCTGTAAAGACAATAAATTGGGTGTGTGAGAGAGCAAACTGATGAAACTGAATAAAGAATCCAGGCAAAGGAATAATGTATTTACTGAGAACTAAAGACAAGGTAAAAGAAAGTGAATAGATTTATTAAAGCAAAAGATTAGAAAGAGCAGTTTGAATTTTATAGAGAAGTCCTGAAGGCATGCTCTTGAACTGGGAATTCAGATTATTTTTAGGGTGGATTGGGACAGTCTGAGGGAGAGATTACCAACAAGAGGTTGTGTTCTATAGTCTGTCATCAGCCTAGAGACATCTGGAAGTAAGAGTAACATCCTTTGATAAGAAGTCAAGGGTATCATCCTTTTAAACTATGGCTGATATGGTGGATAGCCTTAAACATAAATATACTGAAGACCAAATGGAGCAACCCAAGCAATTAACTGTGAGCAAAGTAGCTCATAATTCTTGACTGTGCTCCCCCTGGCATCCTCTTTCTACTTCAGTAAGCTTTCCCATCCCTTTGAAACTGAAAAGGCAGCAAGGAATAATAAGTCTTTTCCAGGGAATAATGTTGAGTCCAATTTGCCTGACACTAAATAGTGTTTAATTGGATAATATTTAATTATATTTATAATTTTAAACAATCATATCTGCCAAGGAAGAAACAGATTTCATAGTATCAGGGAATGGACAGGAATAAAAGACTTCACCACTAGCATACTACCCTAGTTATTAACTACATACATGAAAAGAGTCTACAAACTACAAGGGAATATTTAGTAAGTCTTCATCCTAACTCCTATTGTTGGCCGTTCCCTAAAAGAGGAATATAAGCAAAACAAATTCCTTCACTGTCGGCATACAAAAATACCCGTCTCATACTGCACTTAAATCTATTGTCTCTGTCAGGAGGGGAGACGATGTTTTATCACTGGTCCTTTGTAATCATGGATAGTCACTATATTGATCATAATTCTTACAGCTTTCAGAGTTGTCTTTATAATATTGTTGCTCCTTTGTAATCATGGATAGTCACTATATTGATCATAATTCTTACAGCTTTCAGAGTTGTCTTTATAATATTGTTGCTACTATATAACTTGTTCCCCTAGTTTTGCTCATTTCATTTTTCATCAGTTTAGAAAGACCCCAAAACTGTTGGTAGAGTAAAAATTGTCCTTCTGATTCTTAGTTCATACAAGTCTATAAGCTGAAATAACCTATTTTCTCATTTCTTATAATAGTATTCCATCATATTCATATACCACAATACTGTTGAAAATATTTTTTATACCTATAGGCCCATTACTTTTGATTTCTTTGATCTCTATTGATTATAGATCTATCAGTGGTATAGCTGGGTCAAGAGCATATACTGTTTACGAGCTTTTTGAGTACAATTCCAAACTGTTTCCAAAATGGTTGAATACTGTAAGAGTTATGGGATTTAAAGATCTTCCATGCCCCGTTGGATTTGCTGACATAGCAGGAAGGGGTGAGGCAAGAGGAAGCTGAAGCAAAGTTAAGTGTTCCTGTCGTGACTGACTGTATAGCAACAGCAGCAGCAGTAGCGGCCGAGGTAGAGGCGGGGGAGCAACCCCCTTTTTTTTGAGCCAGCCAGAATTTCTGCTAAGGACTCTTGCTGGGGACTTCCAGGAACCAGAACTGTGGGGGGCCAGAGCTCCTGGGAGCACCCTTCCTGGACTCAGCAGTTGCTGTGAGTGGGGAGAGGAGGACCTTTGCCTGAGGTAGCCTGTTCTGTTCTGAAGGCTTGAGAATGTGGTTGTTTACTATGTTAACTACATGTGCCAATTTCATAACTACTCTGATGGCTTTGACTTTCTGGTTTTGGGACTCAGTTATCTGGTATTTTAATAATTTTATCCTCCATGTAGAGAGCCTGGTATATTTTGTGATTAATAACCACATCAGCCTACTTATAATTGCCATAGGCATTATGAATATTGCATTGCTGATTATATATGGCGACGAGGATGGGGTCTGCAGAGTAAAAGGAAAGTATGGGGGCTGGGATAATTGTTTCCCAGTTGTGGTAGCTGTGACTCTGTGGAGCCATGGACCCCCAAGAACTCCACCTTGTTGGTTGGTTTTGTTGCCCAGCCCCCTCTCTGGATTTGGAAGCAGGGGCTGGAGCAGTGTGATGGGAAGGACACCCCCCTCCTCCCAAGAGAACTTTATTTGGACTCTTGTTTTGAATTGATGTGATAATGCTATGTGCTTTGTGTTTAAGGCCCAGTGGCCACTTTGGTAACTTTATTATGTACCTGGAAAATGTGATCTAAGAGATGTTTAGTGCTAATTTAAATGTAAATTGTCTATGCTACAGGCTTGAAAGATCTTGGGGTCAAATGTAATGGAAATGCAAATTTAAAGATCTTTCCTGCCCCTAGGTCCTTTGATAGGCTTAAGAGCCTCTGAGAACCTTCCCTAATTTGAAAATATACTCTGCCCCCTAATAGACTGAATGTGGTCACATGGAGCTTGTGACAGGAGGCTTGGTTTTCAGGAATACCCACACCTAGATGCTGTGTGATTGGGCAGTGGGTCAAGAGGGTGGTTACATTCTCTGACCCAGGAGAAGGCTATATAACCCCAGATGTGAGGCTTTGCTTTGGGGCTCACTTTGAGAAGTATTGTGTGATTTCACCAGATGAGACTCTGGGCAGCGATTGAGAGCCCCCCAACTTTGAAAACCCAGATGTTGATGCTTCCCTCTCTGGTAACTGTGATTTGGTATTGAGGCAATGGTTGGGCAGTTTGGAAGCCTGTCTGCTTGATCTGTTTGTTTCTCTGTCTTGTAAGTTCTGTCTGTATACTTTGAAGTTCAGTATACTGACCTTTTCCCCCTGAACTACTAGGTAAACGATATGTTTGATTGATTAAAGTAAGCTTGTTAACCCATTTTGAGTTGCTTTCCTTTAGAAAAGCAGATCTAAGAACCTGTGTTGGCAGCCACCCTGGGGATGTTGGGGTGCTTGCCGCTACAAATACCATCTGAGGTCCACTAATGGAAGAGCAAGGGACCTGTTTTCCCACAACAACCCCTCCCCCTCAACACATATAATTTTCCTTTTTTGTCATCTTTGCCAGTCTAACAGGTATAAAATGTAATCTCAAAGTACTTTAATTTGCATTTCTCTAATTACTAGTGATTTGGAGCATTTTTTCATATGGCTATTGATAGCCTGGGTTTTTTCCCAGAAATGGTTGAGAAACTTGCTGCATATTTATTTTTTTCTTTTTTCTTTTTTTCAATGGTATGGGGATAAGGGAGAGAAAACAGGTTTAATTTTTTTTTTTTTAAACACAGATGTGTGTTGGGGGATGCTACAGATGTGGAATGGTCTACAAATGTGGAATGTTACATGCACTTTCAGATAAGGTCATTGTATTGTCAGGATTGCTTAGTAATAAGAGATCTCTCACAGAGTAGGAATAATCTGAAAATGTGCATAATATAAAAACAAAATATGTCAATAAAACTTTATTAAAAAAGGAACATGAAATCAAATTTTAACTGACCCCATGGAAGATTTTTCATATATCCACTCAAAGAGAACACTCTCTCACCAAGGTACAAATTAGACTTCTTTTGAAACTAAGTCCCAATATATGAAATGGTTACTTTCCCCAGAAAATATTTCCAAACTTCCCTATACAGAAAATTCGTCTCTCCAAAGAATATCAAAAGTACAAAAGAGGGCAGCCATGGGATACTCACCTTTGCTGGAAATTTTTTCTCTTTATATTTGTGACTTTTTAAGCAGAAGTAACAACTATTCAAATATTCAAAATCATTCATCTTATAAACCAACACCAACTGCATGAGAAAACTCTTCTAACTTAGAAAACTTTGTAACAACTACAAAGTTAAAGCTAATACCATTAGTGTTTCCCAGAAAAAAAAAAAAAGTATTAGGGAACAAGCTCATTCCTGAGGAAAAATATTAGGGACAAGTCTTTCAATACAAAAGGATCTTTATAAATACACATATAACTTTTCACCTATTTGTATTGTTTGAAATAACATTACAAATGATGATTGTATTAGGTTTTCTTGAAAATCTGGAAGAGATTTAACTAAAGATGAAAAATAATTATAAAAAGACAAATTTCAGATTATTTCTTTTCTTAACTAAAGATAAATCTACCCATAAAAGGGCATTATTTTAGAATTAAAAGTACCTAACAGCATGAACTTGAAATTACATGTTATAAATATCACTATTGTAGAAATCCCATCAGTTCTGGCTTTTAGGAATTTTCAAAATAATTTTCCAAAATATACATCTTTTAACACTTAGAAGCATTTCATACAAAATCACAAAAGACAAAACTAGTTTCCAATTGAAGTATTTTTAAACATCTACTTCCTCCATCACCCTTCATCCTCACTTAACTTATAGTGCAAAATAAACCTTCCCTCCATAAAACAGTAGTAAGATTTCTGGCCACTTAGTAGCAAGAGGCCCTGCAGGGTGTCACCTACAACAAGGGCCCTACCAATAAGAAGCAGGTATCTCGGGACAACCAGCCAAGCCCAATCTCTCCTCCAACCACAATCTACTTCAGAGTCCAAGAGGCAAAGCAGTATTTTTATGCACGTGGCTGTTTCCTTTAAAAAATAAAGTGGAAAAAATGGGAAAGAAGGAAAAAGAGACAGAACAGAGAATGGTAGGCATTAATGATGCCTTCTGGTACTACAGCATGGTCACTATTCATCAGAATTTCCTTCTTACTTTCCTCCCTTTTCCTTCTATTATTATTCTATTATTTTATAATATTCTATTCTATTATTTCCAATTCTATTCTATTTCCTTCTATTATTCCAATTGAATTTTTTCCTTTCCTACTACCTCTTTGATCCAATCACTCCTAACCCCAAAGACAGAAATGAGAAATGCCTTGTGTGTCTCCTTGCTGCCTTCATTGCCTTTACTCACCTCAAGTAGCAGAGGGGCTATAAAGAGGCTTTTGACCTCATCATTCTACCAAAACTGCTCTCTTGAAAGTTACCGGGGATCTCTTGATATCCAATGAATGGCTTTTCCTCAATCCTTCTTCTTCTCCACCCCTCTGCATAGTCTTCACTCTCTCCAGCTTTATACTTTCTTGTCCCTAGGTGTTTAAGACAATACTCTGTTCTGACCACTCCTCTTTCTTCTTTGCGGTATCTTCTTCTAGCTCATTTTTTTTTTAACAATAGGTGTCCCTTGGGGCTCTGTTCTGGGCCGCCTTCTATTCTCCCTCTATCTGACTTTATTTGGTGATCTCATGAGCTCCCAGGGATTTGATTATCTATGCTGATGATTCTCAAATCAACCTGTTGTGTCCAATCTCTCTGTTAATATCCAATCTCAAATCACCATCTGCCTTTCAGGCATCTTGAGCTGGATATCCAGCAGACTCTTAAATTTAATATATCCAAAATGGAACTCACTATCTTTTCCCCTAGGATCCCCCTTACCCTGCTGCTTTCCCTATCACTAGAGAGGACAACACCATCCTGCTAGTCCCTCAGGTTCACAACCCAGGAGTCATCCTGGACCCCTCACTATATCTCTACTCTCCTCCCTCCATACCCAATCTTTGGCCAAGGCCCGCCAATTTCACATCTCTTGAGTATGCCCCCTTTTCTCCTCTGACCCTGACATCATCTTGGTATAGGCCTTCATCTTGTGTCTGGACTGATGCAAACTCTAATCTCTACTCAATGAACTCCAATGGCTTCCTATTGCTTCCAGGATCAAATATAAAATGCTCTGTTTGGCATTCAAAGTCCTTCATAAACTAGTCCTTTCCTGCCTTTCCAGTCTTCTTACACCTTACTCCCCCAAACCATACTCTTCAATCCAGTGACACTGGCCTCCTGGCTGTTCTATGAACAAGACCCTAGATCTCTCAGGTCTGGGCATTTTCTCTGGCTGTCTCCCATGCCTGTAACAGCATCCTCCTCCACCCAAACTACTGACTTCCCTGGCTTCCTTTAGTTCTCAATCAAAATCCCACTTTATACAGTGAGCTTTCCCCAATCCCTCAAAATTCTAGTGCTTTTCCTCTCTATATATTGCATATAGCTTGGTTTTTCTATATTTATTTGCATGTTGTCTCCCCCATCAGACTGTAAATTCCTTAAGAGCAGGGACTGCCTTTTGCCTCTTTTTTTATTCGTAGCACTTAGCACAGTGCCTAGCGCATAGTAGGTGTTTAATAAATGTTCACTGATTAATCCAATAACAAGTTAACAAGGACTAAGGGAGAAGTTTTAGGTTCCTATAAGAAAACTAAAGTGCAAATGTAATTCTATAGTCAAGACTTGGTAGTCTAGGAGAAAATTCTTGATGGTACATTCATAAAAAGGTGTTCCAATCAGTTTTGATCAGATGCCAAATATATACTCTGAGATAGATTTCTACTTTGTTCTGGGAAGTAACATGACAGCAAAGCCTGATCATCTGGTTCTTTAATGCATTTCCATACCATTTCTCAGTTTTTAGTAAACATCTAAACTCTTTACTTTGAAACATCAGCTTAGCAAGGGCTATTTCTTGACTCTGCTACCCTTTATTGTAGTTCTACAGTCTGATTATTCCATAAGTTTGCTGCTGTCTGACTTAAAGGTTCAACCACTTGACAACACTCAGGATAGACTGGAAAAAATAGTTTTCACTATTTTTATAGTATATATGGGGTTTAAACAACAGAAAGGTAAAAAGTATGTTTACTGATAAAGGTATACAAAAATCTCCTCAAGTCAATTCCAGATCATACCCACTGGAATCATTTGCCAAAAATCTCACTTTCACATTTGCCAGTATCTTCTGCTCCCACCAAATTCAGATTCTTTTAGCTATCATAGAGGCACACTATAACCAGCAGCCTGAATCACAAAATCCTTTATTGTTTAGTAAGAGAGGCTCAATGATTAGACAGGTAGTTGTGCCAATGAAATAGTCTAGCTTTGATTTTCAAAACTTGAATTTTGGAAAATTTAAAGTGTCAGATTAAAACACTTTTGTAGAGATGGGTACTCAACAGAAAAGTCCCAGAAGTGCATGGAAGGGCACTCTGACAAAAGGAGACAGCCATGGAGATTCTCAATTACGATAGCACTAATTATACGTGACAAGAAAAGAGATTCTAAACCTGCTCCTTTTAACTGTGAGCTATTTGCTTTCTCAAAATCAAAGTTATACATACCTCCTCTCACCTCTACACAACACTCTTTAATGCAGTGACACTGGCCTCCTGGCTGTTATCCAAACAAGACTGTCCATCTCTTGGCTCTCGAAATTTTTACTGGATGTCCCCCATTACCTGAAATGTTCTACCTCCTCATCTTCACCTACCTTAAAGTTCCAGCTGAAATCCACTTTCAATAGGAAACCTCTTCCAATCCCCCTTAAGGCTAATGGCTTCCCTCTGCTGATTATTCCTATTTATTCTGTCTACAGCTTGTTTGTGCATAGTTGTTTGCCTGTGGTCTCCTCCATAGATCATGAAGCCAAGGACTATCTTTTGCTTTTCTTTGTAGCCCCAACACTTAATACAATGCCTGGAACATAGCAATTGTTTAATCAGTATTTACTGATTGACTGAAAGCATTAGAATAACAGAAACCTAGTCAAGTAGGTCATCCTCTTTCTAAGCACTTCCCAGGACAGACACCAGACTGCCTAGCCCTCCTTTCCTGAATGGATTTGACTGGAGAAATTAATGATGTTTCTCTTGCTTTCAACATCAAATGGCACTATAAAGGTGAGGATCCATTCTTTTCACTTCCTTTTCCAGCCTCATGTATTTAAGAAGTCTTAAACCTAGGCACCATCATCCAGTTACTTAACTGCCCACCCTACAGAGGAATTAGACGTTCAAATCATATTCAAACTATCTCTATCTCCCTGAAAAACCTGCTAGCTTCCAGGAAAAACATCAGCCAACACAATCCTTAGTAAGCATTGGCTTAGGTATCTTGTGTTGCCTGGCATACCTGTTGTCTGATCCACAAGTACACGGGAGTTGATGATACGTCCAAATCGTGAAAACATGTCCTCCACATCTTTCTGTGTCATTGTCCTTGGGAGTCCACTAATATACAAATTGGCATCTTTGATAACTTCTGAGCTTGGCCGAGCATAGGATACCTTTAAAACAAAATTACTCTCTTTTATTATGGCAGATACATTTATAAATCACTGAATTAATGAATACCTGGTAGTCAATTTTCCAGATTTAAATAAAACAGCAACCTTATGCAAGGTATTTAATTAACTGATAAAAACTTCAGGTGCGAAATGATTTGGTTGAGAAATGACCTTGTTAACATTTATTTCCTTAAAAGTACAAAAGCAATAAAGTGAAGTCCTGTCACTAGGGTTTCTGACAGCACCTCAGTCAGAAATGTGAGCATTCTGTCCAGCTTCCTGACATGTGGCATACACTCAAAAGCACAGAATACCAGATTTGCTGCTCAACATGGATGGTATATGGTATATATATAGCTATTTATCAAATAAAATTGTAACCATTTAGTACCTCAATCATTTGTGTAAAGCAAATGCCACTACATGCTTTTTGAAGGCTGAGGAAGTACCTAACTATGGTCCTTGTTCAGAGACACTGTCCCCCTTTATTAGGAAAGAGTAGAATATCTCTGTCCAGTATTTCTGTGTAGGTCTATGATCAGAACGGGACTGGGTTGTGAAGAAAGGAGGGCAAGGATCGAGTCCCTAAGAATGGACAACAGAGGGCAAAGGGAGTTCGATTTGCCACAATTAGGGGCATTCTAATCTTCCCCTCTTCACTTTCCTTCCATCCCTTCTGCCAGCGGCCTAGACTCTTTTCAGGCCAGCCAAACAATGGGGCTGCTTGACTGCCCACACAGCCTGGATAGGATGGGAGACAACAAGTCTAACTTTAGATATCCTGAAGGACCACCAGGCCATCTATTCTATCTCTATGCCTTCCAGATCCCTGGCACTGTCAGCTGACATACTAATGCAAACAAGCGGCACCTGGGCATTGTCATCTGCTTGCTGCTGTTCCCTTAGAACTTTGGGGGCTTTCTATACACCCTACAGCTAAAGTTTTTTTTATATGTTGTCTCTCACAATTAGAGTGTGGGCTCCTTGAGGGCAAGGGTTGTCTTGCTTTTTTAAAAATTTGTATTCCCAACACTTAGTAAAGTGTTTCATCACATAGTAGGCACTTAAAACATCAGTTAATTTCCTTCTTTTTTTTTTCTTTCCTTCTACTACTAAAAAATAGCTGCTTTCTACAACCCAAGGAGCCATGGGTACTACCCAGCCATGGGTACTACTTCTGCTGGAGTGAAAGAACCAGTAGCAACTTTGCAGGCAGTTTGCAAGCATAAATAGCTAGGGATCAGGAAGTGAGAAGATGGTTGATGAAAGGTGATCTCTTCCTCAACAAATGTCTGAGCTTTGCTCAGGCTTTCCCAGGTACTTCCAAGAAAGATCTACTATGGAGATACAGAGGTCAGGCACTCTTATTATAATGGTATTTATTGATACACATCACTGTTCATATGCAAAAGCTCAAACCTCATCTCAAAATATAATTTGGAGCCCCAAGTACAGTCACTTCTCACTTAATATATAAAGCAGACTGTACCACAGACTTTCTTTCCACCCCCTTAACTACTCTGCGCCAAGGACCCCTGGTATGAGTCTGTACCAGCACTGCTATGTTGCTGCAACCACACAACACACCCTGCTGCTGTGACCTGCCAAGAGCTGTCATCTGAGCTGGAGCAGATAAAGCAGTAACTGTCTATATGTTATATAAACTCATAAGAGACACTGAAGATGCCCAAGCAAAAGACAATCAGCCCACCTTTAGGTATCTTACAACAGAAGAGATAAGCCACAGAGACAACAGCAATGCAAATAATAGAGACAGAGTACAAAGACCTGTAAGTTCAAGGAAAGGAAATACCAATTTGTAAAATCTGTAACTGGAATTAAAAAGCAACTTATCAAGAAGCATGAAAGTCGATGTAGTATTAAGGCACAACCAAAGGTAAAAGAGAAAAAGCTACTTAAAAGAGGGAGTTTTAAAAGCACCCTCTAGTGAAAATAGCATCAAACTGGGAGTCAAAAGACCTGGGATCTAATCCTGCTCACAATCTCCCCCTTTCTGGGTCTCAGTTTTTCCATAGGTAACATATGGGAGTTGGACTAGAGAATTTTTAAGATAATGTATTGGTTTGACATTCCATTAATAGGATTCTGAGTTACAAGAAGATTATGGACTTTAAAGAGGAGAGCAGAAATAAAGGTATAGAGAGGGGAACTAGCAAATTCTGTACAGCGGCAAACATTCAGGACTCAGGTAGGAAAGAGTGAAAGATAAGGCAGAGGGTTATGACAGGACTAGTTAGGGAATCCCAGAATCTCAGAGCTTGAAGGAGTTCATCTATTCTAATCTGCAGTCTTGACAGGAATCATACTCAACAAATTGGTTATTTAGACTCTATCTGAATAAACTCTAATGCAGGGCAAATCATTACCCTCAAAAGGAGCCCATGATATTTTGGGAGAACTCTGATGGTAAGTTATTTTTCCTTGGAATGGGAAAGCATTATTGAGTTCTTATTATATGCCAAACATCATGCTAAGCTCTGGAAATACAAATAGAAAAATCCTGACAGTTACTACTCACGTTCTAATAGGGGACATGACATATAAAGAAGGGTTTGTGTTTATGTTCAATTCCTGGAAGATGGAAAGGCCAGGTGGTACTCTGGCAGTGAAAGTAAAAGGACAGATGGCAAGGCCTAGAGCATTCTGGGGAGTAACTGAAAGACACACAGCTGGTCTCCTACCAAGAGGCTAGTGGGTTAGTGTTAGAGTAAAGTGGGGCTCTGGGATATCTCCGGCAGAGATAGGGATCTGGGGCTCAGCATTCAGATAGCAATGGACTTCCTGTGTTCAAGAAAAATGGGGCCAGTGGGACTGGAGAAGGGGAAAGTCCCAGGCTCCAATCAGGTAATTATTGATCAGTCTATCTTTCTGCTATCTGTTGGTGGGAAGGGAAAGGAAAGTCCTTACTCTTCACTGTGGTGCTGGTAGAGGTAGCTAGTTCTATGTCATCTTCCTTAAATATAACATACAGAAAATACTTAATAAATGCTTATTGACTGACTAAATGTTTCTTGAAGACTTTCACCAATGGCTCATAGTCCTACAGGGAATCAGAATATGTCTAATCCCTCTTCCATGAGACAGTCCTTAAAATACCTGGACAAGTTATGTTCTCCTGGGCCTTGAAGCCTTCTCTTCTCAAGGGAAAACAACTCTCTTTCCTTCAACTAATTCTTATATTACATAAACCTGAGGGCCTTCACTATCATAATAGCTCTTTAATGAATATTCTCCAGTTTATCAGCTTTCCTAAAATGTAGCTTTTAGGTTGAAGATAATATTTTAGATGCAGCCTGATCAGACCAGACTATAACATGACTTTCACCTTTTTAGTCCTGGACACCTCTCTTATTGAAGGGCAAGAATATAATAGCTTTCTTTGTTTCCAGATGATACTGCTGACACATACCAGGGGTGCAGAGAACTAACTAACCGCACCGCCCCCCCCCCCCAACCATTTTCAGATAAACTTCTATCTAGCCATGTTTCCTCCATCATGGATTTGTGAAGTTGATTTTTGGGACCCAAGTGTTAGCTCTACATGCTAAATTTCATTTCACTGGACTCAGTCTAATGTTGTAGTCTGTAGAGGACTGTCTAAAATTTATAATCCCATGTGTTATTGTTTTCTTTTAGTTTTGTGAAATAGGGAAATTGGATAAGCATGCCAACTATGCCTTTGAACAAATCACTGAAAGTAATGTTAAGTGGCACAGTTCTTTGAGCTATTCTATTAAAGACCTCCTTCTAACTAACATCAAACCATTTAAGATGATGCCCTCTTGGGTTTGGCCACTTTACCTTGTACATATCTAACTAAATGTACAATAGTCTAGTCAACATCTATCTTTTCTACAAGAATAGCAAGAGACACTTTATCAAATACTTAGCTAAAATCTAAGTAATCTATATTTACAGTATTCCCTAATCTATCCATCTAATAATTCAGTCAAAAAAGAAAATGAGATTAATCTTGGATAAGCTGTTCTTGATGAAGTTGTGCTTCCTCTATGGGATCACCACTTCCTTTTTTATATATTCACTAGGCATAGGTATAGAAACTAGATTTTTTATTTCATTGGTATAGGGAATTCCCTGGTAAAAACAAACTCCCACAATCAAAGCAAGATCAATATCACCTTCTATGCAAATTATGGTCTTAGAGAGTTGCCTGGGGAACAGAAAAGTTAAGTAATCTCCCCTAGGCAAAACATTCAGTAAGCCTAAGGCTAAATCTGAACCCAGGTTGTCCCTGTTTCAAGGCTAACTATCTACAAGAAGCTAACCATCTTTTTAACAATACTTTCTAGAATTCTGCCATGAATTGCAATGTGCAGATTCCATTATCTTTTCTTTTTTTAAAAACAAAGATATTTGCTCTTCTCTGATCCTCCAGTGCCTTCTCAATCCTACTCAGTCTTGGGGTGGCTAGGTGGTGAAGTGAATAGAGCACTGACCTGGGAGTCAGAAGGACCTGAGTCCAAATCTACCCTCAGACACTTGACACATTCAATAACTGTGTGACCTTGGGCAAGTCACTTAACCCCAATTGCCCTGTCTTCCCACCTCCAATAAAGAGCCAAAAAAAAAAAAAACCTACCCAATCTTTCAAAAATCACTGACTCAGCAACCACATCTGACAATTCTTTCAAACCAAAAATAGGGTTCATCTGGCCTGATGACCTGAACCCATCCAGAGCAGTTTCTGCCCTCTTATTATCTCCTTACTTATCTTGGGTATCAACTTAATAGTGGCCATCTTTATTTTATTCTTTCCAGTTCAAAGATTCTAGGCAGGGAAAACACTTGAACAGCATTGCTTTCTCTCTATAAGTTACTGTTATCTCATCATCCCAAGCATTAATCCTACTCATCATTTGAGCCTCCCTGTTTCTTAGTTTTCTTTACTAGATTCAACTCACTATGAGCTTTCCAACTCCTGACACTATTGTTATAGGATGATGCCAAGGATTTGTAAATTATCCTCTATTACCTTTCCTTGCTTTTGGCTTCCATACACATTTTTAAAAAATCTAAATCGATTGGTAAGGTTATATATCCACACCGGTCTCCAGACAATACCTAGCTTTCCTCCTCATCAAAATTTTTTCTTGATCTTTCAAATCTGGCTTGATAGTTTCTTGAGATCTCTCCTGGGTTGACTTCCCCACAGAATTTTAGTCCATGGCATCCTTTTCTGAACTTTTAAAATCTGGCTCTTCTAAAGTGTAGGATGAATTCACTTTATCTTTGGCTTTCCTCTCTTTATCACAAATTTAAAAATGATCTGGTCCCATCCCTTCAAAGTTCTCATTATCTCCACCCCAAGAACCATTTCTTTCTTGATGGTGAGAATATAACACAGAATAGAAGTTTCCCTTATTAGTTCCTCTGTCTCTTAAAGAACAAAATAATAATTAAGAAAAGTCAACAAACATTAGCCTCTTCACTTGTAGCTGAGAGTTCCAGATTTCCAAACAAATGGAGTTCCTCATCACTACTATATTATGCTTTATGCTAGACTTGTGATGTTCCCCAAAATATTCAGCTCATCTTTCTGTCAAGGTAGTCTCTAGTATAACTGCCTCTTTTTTAATATGGGGATTATCTTTCTTACATGAAGATTTTGGACCTGTGAACTTCTGGGTATCTCTAATGCTATTCTTTCAACACTACAGCTGCTCTCTAGATATCTAGTTGGAGATATACATATGCATCATTCTCACTCCCTTTTTTTCCAGCTTAAGATCCTTTTAATTAGATTTGCAAGATGCAAATACACAACACATAAATACACTAACCCAAATTAGGTGCACTCCATTGCTATTTTTCCTATATTTTAAGGCACAGTCCAGAAATCCAAATATTATTCTCAGATACCATCTTCTTATCTTGATTTTCACTTCCCAAAATCTACCTCTTTCTTCTGATGTCCTTTGCCTTCAATTGACTCTATCTACGTCCCTAAGATCTTCAGTTTCTTGCTTGAGACTTTATCATCTTTATCAATGTTTTCTAGGTTCTCTCTGGCAAAATCATTAGTGCCCATGAGAATCACGAGAGATCATCTGATTTGACAAGTCCTGGGAAGTTCTCAGCCATCTTCCTAGGCACCTTAGGAAGAGTGCAGAAGTTGCTGTTATTGTTGTCAGATAAATAAATAGCAGTTTCAGAGCCTCCTCAGCAGGGAGTCATCAACCAGCATTTATCTCTTCTTAGTCTCCCTTTCATTACACCAGATGATCTCTTACCTGACAACTGGGGATTCACATCATCATTTATTGGAATGTAAGCATAGCAGCTTCCTCTTCAGTGTGTCCAGAACCTTCTTTTTGTTTCATGTTCTTCCCCCCTCCAACTTCCTAACAGATTAAGATTCCCCTCTGACCCTTCAAATCTTTTTCTTCTTCATTTTCACACTGAAGCCCTTCTTTGTTGTTATTTCTGTTTTCAAATTATTCTCCCCGATAACCTCAAAACTGGTTATTACTGCTGTACCTTTTCTTCTAGGAGAGAGACCAGTCTGTACTTTAAGCACAGTAATCACTTGGACATGTAAGATAGACAAACACTGCAAACTCTATGAAAGCCCCTGAAAAATTTTCCATATTTGCTAGACATGAGATGCTCAGTTGTTAGTCATTCTTGCTAGTAGCTCCTGGAAGAACTGTTATATAAAAGTATCCATGCTCTTAGCTATGGAGTTGTCATTCTCTTCATCTCTAAGAACACTGTTATCACAACAGCCACACCCAACATCTTTTCCCTTCTTTTACCAAGTTTTGACCTCTTTGATATTTATTAAGCACCTACTATATTCCAGGCACTGTACTAAATACTGGAGATACAAAAAGAAAAAGATAGTCTCTACCCTCCAGAAGCTTATAATCTAACGAGGGAAGACAACACCTAGAAAAAAACTGAGTGGCAGGGGTCGGGGAGAGGGGCATGCCACAGCAGATGTCAGACTTGAAACCAAGCAGAGCAACTTGTGTCAAATGAAGGGAAGGATGGCATTTTAAGTCCTCTGTAAAGGGAGTCTATGGGGGTAGCTTTTCACTCTACCCTCCAGGCCTCCAATCCAAGGCACAGAAGCACCTGCAGGTACCAATGAGGTATGACTAGCAAAGCTGAAGCAATTCTTATGATGATGATGATGATGATGAGTCTCCTGGTGATAAGGTTTTCCTGGGCAAGACATGATGAAGATAATAGCTCTGAAACCAATCAGAGCAGCTGGTAGTAAATAAAGAAATGGCTTCTTCTTGATTCTTGATTGAATGAATGACCTTTTATTTTCTCTTCAAATGTTTCTCTTTCTGCTTCTCTTCCTTCAGTTCCTCCTCTACTTTATAAGATCCTTCAGCTTAAGTCTTTCTCAAATCTGCTTTTCAGCTGTAGTCCTTTTTCCTAAAGCTTTCCTTACATAAATGTCCAAATCAATGAAATCAAGACTACAAAGTGCCAGATAGAGTTGTTTTCAAGAGTCGCTCCTCTCCTAGCTCTATTCTTGACTCTCCAGACTTCTTCGTCATGTCCCAGTCAGGGTGACTTTCTCCCTCTTGCTTTTCAGGTCCCTTTTATCGGTTCTCCATTAGAACGTAAGCTCCTTGAGGGCGGGGACTCTTCTCTCTCTCTCTTTTTTTGGCTTGTTTCTATATTCTTGGTATTTAGCATAGTGCCTGGCACATAGTAAGTGTTTAATAAATGTTTACTGACTTGATCTAACTCTTAGAGGCAAATGAAAAGCCTTTGTAGGATGACTCAAACCTCCAGAGAAAGGCAAAGCAGGAGGTAAGTTAATAAGTCCTTTTTTTCTAGACAGATCTTTTATTAAAATGTTACATTGGCTATCTGTTCCATCTGATCAGATGGAAAGGAATGGAAGGAGGGATGTGCTTTTATTTCTCTGCCACCACCCAACTGTAATACTAATGTAATTTCATCCCTTTGTATTAGCAAAGGTAACAGGTACTAAGCACTTAGTAATTAATCAAGCCTCTGTTGAGGTAATAGAAGGTATAAACCACTGTTGCTAAAGTAACAAGAAAGGGTTAACTGAAACAGGAAGGAGCTAATGTAGTATATATAAGGAGAAGCCCCTGCTGGGTCAGACATATTTTCTTGGAGCAAGCTTCATGGAGGCAGAAGCTGCTGCCTCTGGGGAGGCTGAAAAGGAAAGGCCCCCAGGCTGGAGAGAAAGATTTTTATTTGGAGAACCTGGATGAAGTGATTTTGATCCTGGGAACCAGCTGAAACTTCTGCTGAGTCTGAGGGCCGGCTGGAGCTGCCAAGGAAGATTTCCAAAGGCCAGCTGGAGCTGCTGAAGACTGAGGAAGCATGACCAAGCATGACCGTGATGCTGGTACTTAGCATGAATATGTGACTTTATTGAGCCTTGACTTCCCAGGAACAGAGACTGGGAAGGATTTAAGGTAGACTGGATGCTGTAAGCTTCAGAGTGGAACAGGAAGTGTGTGGAGAGCTGCACAAGGACCTGGGAGCTACCTGCCTTTGAACCCAGGTTGATAGTCTGGTGAATCCAGGTAGGATCTGGGACCATGGAAGGAGATCCAGGGAATCTGAGACCACCCTGAGTCAAGCTGAAAGAAGACTTTACTTGGATACTGTGTACTGACTGAGATTATAATTTGCTAATGACCTAGGGGTGGAGGACTTGTGTATTTTCTGATGACTGAATAGTGAATGATGATTAAATAGTAACTGATTTGTAACTTGGTGTGCCCCCTGGGTGGAGAACTTTGACTATTGTCAAAGATACAATAAGAGGCTGTCATAATAATCCCAAAGTGAAGGGATTAAGGTCAGAACTAGGGTAGTATCTCCCCCATCACTACACAGAGTAGGTACATAATAAATGCTTGTTCAAGAAACAAATCCACGAGTGAGAATGGAGAAAAAAGAACATACAAGATATATTCTGGGTTTGGTTTTTTTTTTGTTTTTTTTTTTTGGTATTCTGAAAGAAAAGATAAAAGGGCTTGATGACATACAAAATATGCAGGATAAAAGCAAGTGGATCTAGCCTGGGAAATTGGAAAAACAGTGGTAATTTTAATAGAAATGATATTTGGTAAGAAAAATCATTTTGGAGGGAAGTTAGTTCATTTGAGGTGAGGATAGGAGGATGATTGAGATGATTGAATGACTGAGTTATTAAATGATTGTTCTTTGTTCAAAACTTTGTGACCACTGTGGTGAAAACTATGTGGCCATTTTCTGTTGTGAATGCTATATTTTGATTTTCTGTGATAAGTTGTAACATTGTGAATGCTGTACCTTCATTTACTGTGAATGTTTTGCTCTCATTTGTTATGGAATAAATGGAGTGTTCACTATACCGTGTAATCAGAATCTTAAAAGCTGTTCACAGTAGCATTCTTCTGGAAAGCGGCTCGTGATTGGCTTTACACCAGTTCATGATTTCACTCCAAACTAGGAGCAGACGTAGAAGAATTTAAAAAGTGGTCATCACATCCGCCACTGTCTTGGTGCCAGGTCTAGCTGTTATTCTGGGCTCAATGGATAGGTGAGTAGGGTAGATAGAAATTCATCAAATTCATCAAAGAGCAATATCTAAAAGTTCTCCCAAAAACCTAAGGGAGAGGGAATAAGGAAATAGCCCAGAGCAAGAAGGAAAGAGTAGTATAAAGATGAATCAAGGTGCAGGGAATTAGTAATCCTCAATTATGTATCCAAAAAAAATTTTTAAGAGTAAAAGGAGTGATTTAAGCTTGGAATAAGCCACAGCAACATGACAACATACATGTGCCATCTACTAATAAATACAGGGGCAATACTTTCTATACAGGAATGTCAATTTGCAAGGCCAAAATAGAATGGCTCTATATGAAATAATGGGAAATAGGTACCCAAAAGATGTGAGACTCATGAAATCACTAGAGAAATCCCTGAGAGAAACTTTAAACCACAACTGGCTACTGAACATACCAAGCAGTGTTATGTATAGAAAAATCAATGAGGAAAATAAATAATAACAACATTAGCAAAAGCTGCCATTTCTCTAGCATTTCAAAGTTCACAAAGCATTCTGGATTGAGAGACAGTCTAGTGAATAAAGGGGGCTACTTTAGAATCAAGAACTGATTTCAACTGCCCTTTGACTCAGCTAGCTTTCTGACCTCATTTAACTCCTCAGTGCCCCAAGCAGTTCTCAAAGACTGTAATTTACAGGAAAACCTTTAACCTGCATTTAATCTGCAAGGTACTTTTCCCACAAGGAGTAACCCCCCCGCCACTGATGAAATCATAAGACTCTTCTAAAGAAAATCTGATATGCAGAGAGTGTAATGCTGAGAGAAAAATAGGAATGGACTTATTAACTGGAGGTACTTCCAGGGACAGAAATGAAAAAGGACAAAGGGAAAAGATAAGGATGAGCAAGGAATTAAAGTGGGAAATAAAATCTCATCCTCAATATGGAATGGCATAAAAAAGGTCACTTCTCCTCGACTCAAAAACAACAACAACAACAACAAAACTGAATTCTTTGTATTATACTTTAATCTGATGATTCCCAGAAAACATGCTTCAAAAAAATATAAAAACTATGGTGAGTCCCTTTTATCCCAATCACCCAGGCCATTACTGTCTAGAAAGGACTATATCTAAGCTACCCTGGAGAGATGGTTCTCCAGCTTAGCTTTAAGTGCTTCCAGAAAAGAAGATTTTATCATCTCTCTCTTTGTGAGTCATTCTAATGTTAGGGTCTTCCTGGAGAGTTGCCCTAGAACATAGTGATGGATAAACCCACAGAAATTATGACTACTCTACATCAACACCTTAGATAATTTCTAAGAAAAGGGTCTTAATCAGTATAGACACTTACTCCACTGATGCAGATATCATAAGTGTGCTGTGGGTGAAAAATCCATCACCTACCAGGCACTTTTTTTGTAATAAGCCTCTGCACTCAGCTAACCAATCCTCAGGTAGCTGATGTACAATACATCTTCAGGCCTCCAACCTGGTAGACTTACCAAAGCCAGGAAGCTGCTGGCTTTGAGAGGATGGGGTTACATCATTTGATTCATTAAGCATTTATCAGGTACTTACCATGCCTAACACTGAAGGGTACAAACAGTTCTTGCCCAAACCAGTTAAAGTGATAAGGGGCATATAATTCTAAAATGTTTACAATCTGACTACAAAGTAAAATTACACACACTGCACATAGCATGTGTCTGCTGAATGACTGATTAACTAATATTAAAATGTATACTACTGATATTAATATTATAGGAATTCAGAAATATGGATTGGAGAAATAGGAGAAGACAGAGATTGAGTTGGACCTTAAAGGAACAGTGTTTTAATACTGGAAGGGAAAGAGAAAGAGCAGTTTCTATTATGTCTTCATCTATAAAGAAAAGAGGATTGACTACATAATTTCTAAGGGTCCTTCTGACTAATTCTATGACTCCATGATCAAGATGGGTGTGGGTATGTATGTGTGTGAATGTATGTGGCATGTACATTTGTATATGTATATGTGGTGTGTGTGCACCGCGTGGCATGCAATATGTACATGAATGTGTCTACATGTATTACACAGTATGTACACATGCATGTACTGTGTACATGTGTGGTATTTGTGTATGTGTGGCACGTGTATGCATGTGATGTCTGTGTGTGTGCACACACTGTGCAGTGCATATGTGTGTGCACATCCATTTATGCAGGGGGGGTGTATATGTGTGTGCATAAACATGTGTGGGGTATATGTGCATGTATATCTTATATGTGCATCTGTGTGGTATAGGGGGGTGTTGAAGGGAACGGGGAGCATATGGTATAGAAGGGCCTCAGCAAAGGCACAGAGGAAGAAAAATGACCATGATACCTGGATGAGAAAAAGGAAACTGAGAGTAAAAGAAAGGAAGATGAATGTGGCAATGGTACCAATGGACAGCCTGGAGAAGGGAAGAGAACACAGGCAGAAAGATACAATAAGAGGCTGTCATAATAATCCCAAAGTGAAGGGATTAAGGTCAGAACTAGGGTAGTATCTCCCCCATCACTACACAGAGTAGGTACATAATAAATGCTTGTTCAAGAAGCAAATCCATGAGTGAGAATCATACAAGAGATATTCTGGGTTTTGTTTTTTGGTTTTTTTTTTTTTTGGTATTCTGAAAGAAAAGATAAAAGGGCTTGATGACATACAAAATATGCAGGATAAAAGCAAGTGGATCTAGCCTGGGAAACTGGAAAAACAGTGGTAATTTTAATAGAAATGATATTTGGTAAGAAAAATCATTTTGGAGGGAAGTTAGTTCATTTGAAATTCAGTCTTGGTCATTTTGGAATTGAGTTGATGGATTAAAGAATATCAAAATGGAAATATTTTGTAGGCAGTTGAAAATAGAGGAAAGATTTAAGCTTGGGAATTATTTGCAGATAGTTTAAGCCATGAGAATAAATGACTTCAAGGGAGTTAATGAGGGTAAAGGTTTGAAAAGAAGAGCTTTAAAGGGTCACCCTCTCATTTAGGGGTCAGGAACAAGAAGAGGCAGCAAAGAAAACAAAGAATTAGCCTGAGCTAGGAGAAAGGGAAAAATGCAGCATCACAGAAACTAAAAGTTACTGAAAAATGACCACTGGATTTGACAAGAAGGACATAATCCACTGATTCCACCTTTCAGGAGGAAATTCCTGTAGAGCAGTGTGTTTGGAAGTCAGTCTGTAATAAGTTAAGAAGAGATTGATAAAGGAGAAACAGAAGACAACATGCAGGGAAGCTGGTAAAAAAAGAGAGAGACACTGGCTAGTGATTGGGATTGGGAAGGGTTATTGCACTGTCTATTGATCTGGGACTGGTAGACCAGGTCACTATGTTAACGAAAATGGACCTACAAGATGTGGCTCAGTTAGTTTCATTCTCTCCTTTGGCCATAAACCAAATCCTAACCTAGAGAAGGGAGGTATGCAGTGTTCAAGAAGGACTTGCACCTCTGGTGAAGGCTTGCTGAGCACTCTTCAGGGCTGCTCATTCACCTTTGGTGTCTACCTGGCATTCAACTCTCATCTGTGGCTCCAAGAAGCTGGAGCATGCATGGTAGCTACATCCCAGTAAACCATTTTAACAGATAGGCCAAACCAGGTTAAGGATAACTGAAGGGTCTCAAATCCATCAGTGAGTTAGGAGATGTCTACCCCAAGCATGTAAAGACTTTCCCTGGCTAAATGGGTAGATGACAGCAATTTGTTCCAAGAGCCATGAAGACAGCTGAAGCAGGCGCTGTGGGGCCCTTATAGAACTTGGTAAGACACTGAAGATACTAAAATTATCCACTGCAACCCAGGCCACTGAGACTTTTCCTGACCTTTGTTTTGCAACTAGAATTTAATGTCTCTGGAAGAAAGAGTAAGACCAATGATTTAGTGCAATTCTGCTTCACTAAAATCCAATTTATGTACAAGTCAAGATGATACCATGATGTTATTGGTCTTCTTTGGAAACAAATGACAAACAACAACCTAGGGCAGTTATTTCAAGAAGTCCTACTGCTATTACATGGATCCAGGCAAAAATGAACAACAAAACAAAAACAAAGGAATCTGTCAACTGTGAGCTGATAAATCATAAAAGAATCACACCTCAGCACATTTTTGTAAACCAAAGGGTAACATGAAATCATTTTCATGCCTTGTAATCTATGCTGAATGATCACTATGTAAAAGATGATTTATAAACATGGAAACATAAGAAACATCAGGATGATGGGAATCTCCAGTAAGTTTCCTTCATCCCTATCATTCCCTCCCTACCACTCTGGTACCTAAGTTACCCTGGACAGGGGCTAGCTAGCTGATATTTACACATTCAACAGCCGTGGACACAAAGTTCTGTCTATAAGATTGGTTACCAGGAAAAACAAGCAAGACACTTCATTTCAATGAAGGCCAGAGCTGGAAGCCCCAGGAATCACTATGACAGAAATCATAAGCAGGATTCAGGAAGCAGACATGCAGAGCCTGGCCTATCTGGAAGAACCCTGACTGTTGGAGCTGCCCATTCTGGGCTTTCTAGCAAGTTCACACTGATCAACTGCCAAATCTCAGAGGCATGGTCAAGGCCAGGGACCACTGGGCTGGCACAATTCATCAAGCACTTACAAAGCAACTTCCATGTGCAAGGCACCGTGCAATGAACTGGGAATGCCAAGACAATAATCCTAAAAAGCGTCTCTGCCCTCAAGTTCGGGAGGATACAACATTTATACAGGTAAGTACACAGAAGATAACTTGAGGAAAAATAGAGCGCTAACAAGTAGAAGCATCAAAAAGATTTCCCATAGGAGAAGGCTTAAGTTGAGCCTTGAAGAAAGTCAAGGATTCTAAGAGACTGAGATGAGGAATAGCATTTTAGGCACCAAGGACAGCCTGTACACAGAAAGGGAAGTAGGAAACAGGTCAAAAGAAAGCAAATACGGCAGTCTGGCTGGAACGTAAATGGCATGAAGAGGAAGGACATGAAATAAGCCTGGAAAGGTAGGCAGGAGCCACAAGATATAAAATTCAGAACAGGACTTCATTTGCACCTAATCAAGATATTGGTAAAGGGCTGAGCAGACCTGGCTAACTAACTTTTTGGCATTACTTTCAGGCAGCAACAACACAGAAAGCAAAGTCCTGGTATCATGGCAAATAACAGGCCTCCTAGAACTGAGGAATTGTAAGAACTCTCAATCTGGGTCAGTCCACAGCACTGAGGATGGTGAAAACCCTCGAGAGAGAGAGAGAGAGAGAGAGAGAGAGAGAGAGAGAGAGAGAGAGTGTGTGTGTGTGCGTGTGTGTGTGCGCGCGCATTCCTGACTCTTTGTGATCTCGTGAACCATAGCATGCTCACATTGTCAATACATTTCCTTTTCCAGTGGATTAAGAGAAACAAAAGTGAAGTGAGTTGACTAGGGTCACATAGCTATTAGTGTCTGAGACCAGATTTGAACTCGGATCTTTCTGACTCCAGGCCCAGCTTCCACCCTCCCCCCCTGCCCACCATGCCTTCTTTTGCTTCTTTTTTAATTCAATTTAAAAGTAAACAGTTTGTAAATATTAATCTGTGATGAGTCAGATGGATAATCATGAAACCTAACCAAAGTCTTATGAGGTATGTAAAGGGGAAAAGGATATACAAGTGGGAACAAGAAAAAAAAAAGAACAAAAGTGAGTTAAATGTTAGATAGAAGCCTAGGATTGACAATTCATCAACTAAAATCAAACATAAAGTACTTAATTATCACTTCATATGTGCCAAGCAGAGTTGGGGATGCCTGAAGCAGCTAAGTGGTTAGAGTGCTGGTTATGGAGTCAAGAAGACTTGAGTTCAAATATGGCCTCAGACACTAGCTGTGTGATCTTGGGCAAGTCACTTAACTCTTGTCCATCTCAGTTTCTTCATCTGTAAATAATAATAATACCTTCCTCACGAGGCTGTTGTGAAAATCAAATAACATCTGTAAAATGCTTAGCACAGTTCCTGGTACGTAGCAAGTACTGAATAATTGCTTGCTCCCTTCCTACTATATAATCGCTGCCCTCAAGAAGCTTACATGTGAGTAGGGAATGGCCTTGAATTCAATGACTTCTTGAGGTCCTTTCTGCACTATTTTTTATAAAAATTTTACTACTGTGATTATGGCTACTGCAAAAGGAGGGCTAAGAAACAATATCCGGCATCTTATCTTGTCTTGGGGGGTTTTGAAAGATAGCAGCAGAATGTTTCCCTGTGGGGTAACAGAGTCTTATTAATATGCTTCAAATCTAGAATTTGTATGATACAATGTTGTAGGAACTTCGGGAAACCATCTCCTTTTCTTTGATTTTTAATTTTAACCACCAGGAATATGATTCCATTAATTTCTCAAATATAAAAAGAATGGAGATAAAACATATTCTTCTGAAATACCAAAATTCTGAAGAGAATCTCTTTTAATTGCACACTAACACATCTAACACACTAGGAAGTTGATGGGTCATTGGTACACTCTTTAAAGTGGCAGCATTCAATACCACTCTGCTGAATGATGGGAAGCTGTAATAAAACCTCTTTACCTTAATGGTTTTTGACTGGAGTCTCAGGCCATTCAGTGTGTTTATTGCTCTTTCGGCATCTTTTGCAGTCACGTAATTCACAAAGCCATAGCCTAAGCTGTGTCCTGCATGGAAGAACATATATAATGTTTTAAATGAACCACCACCACCAAGGCATTCCAATGTTTGTTTTTTGCAAAGATGTCCATTATTTACTATAGAAATCTCCCTTTATAACTAAAGACCACACCCAAACATCAAAGATTTAGTCATTTTTTCACTAATTATGCCCAGCAGACCTGGGCAAGTACCTTGAAGCTGTTAGAACTGAGTGAAGGACTATGGAATGCCTGAAACCAGGGCCCCACTTCCAAGCATGAAATCGCTGACTTAAATGCTTCATCTTTTTAGCTCAGGTTAGTTCAAACAACTGTAGATAATAAGAAAAACTATACAATCCCAGAGATATGAAATGAACATTATTAACAAAAAAACATAGGCCAGATCTATGCTTTTCATGAAGAACAGAAGCCAGGTGCATGCAGCTAGCGCCATGCCATGGCATCATTCTTATCCTATGATGCCACTACTCTCATTCTTTGGGGGATGAAGAGGGGAATTGTAAACTTTGACTTATCTTTCACAAGACTGTGCAATCTGTTCCACTCTTCGTGAGCTAGTATCCATGGACAAATTGGATCATTTGGGGTAAGAAGCTAGTTTTCTTTTTTTTAACTGATCCATACAGTGACCTGGAGGCATAACTCTCAGTGGACAAGGAAGATGAAGTTACTTACCTGAGGCTCCATTTCTTTGAACATGAATACACTAGATGTCCAATGACAACAGAACTATCTCTGAAAAGAGCTGCTTTTGGCTGGCTTGCAGGTTATTTCCATTATGTTGGACATGGGCACTCCCTAATGCCGCTCCTGAAGGGACAACCTCAGCTTCCCAAGCCTCAAGAAAACTAACACGAGCTGGTTAACAGGACAGCAACAACCATGATAATAATCATAGTCTACTATAAAAGAAAAGTAAGGAAAATGCCCGAGTTCCCAGTCCAATGCTTCCTTTGTGCCCATACCGTAACTCAACACCCTGATATGGAAGACAGGACTCAAGGTACAGCAGACAGGGTACTGGGCTCAAGAAGGAAGGAAGACCTGGTTTAAAATCTTACTGTAGTTACTTCTTAGTTGGATGACAATGGGTTATTTAACTTCTTTGTGCCTCACTTTCCGCAACCATGAAATGAAAGTATCAGGACTTGCTGGCCTCTATGGTCTCTTCCAGCTATAAATTTATGATCCTATGAACTCTCCATCCTCACATTCAAGGAAATGGGGTTATCATAAATAAACTAACTGCCTCTCTTGGAATAGATTACACATTGGATGTTAACAACAGGTGATATATCTGGGACCAAACATGGGAAGGGGAAACACTGACCTTGTAGGAGACCAATCAAAATGTTATTATCTTCTGGTGCTTAGATAAAAAACTTGATCCACCAGATGTTGAGGGAAGTCCACATCACTGACTTTTTCCTTCTCAGCTCAGAAGCTTTCCCTGAAGCTGTAGCTGAAATGGCACCTTCCCTACCCAAATTAGTCCCAATAAGAGCAAAGCCATAGAGTAAGAGACTCTTCCAACTTGGAAAAATTCTAGATAGATACCCCTTAATCCAACTTCACATGCAGTTTAGGAATCTCTTCAAAGGAATCTCTTCAAATCCCTCAAAGATGGTCACCCGGCCTCTACTCACAGAGCAAAGTGTTCGAATGGACAGTTTTATTTGCCAGAGAGCTCAAAGATTCTAGAGTTGACACAGCTTAAAAGTTTTTTAATCTACATACCCATACCCATACAATTAAAGTTCTTTCTTAAGGTGAACCCAAAGTCAACTCCATGTAACTCTGACCAACTGATTTTAATGATGTAGCTTACTGTTTCAATATAGGACAAGTAAACCAAAAAATGGATGCACAAAAGACTGCTTTGCAGCTGTCACAAAACTTATTCATGTACTGGCAGCAGATCATCCTAAGGATACCCAAGATATGGTAACAGTTATTTTTATCCCTATAGTTCAAATGAAGTTGGGAATAAAAGGTAAGGAGTGAGGCTGGAAGTGAAGAACAAGCTAAGGAAGATAATATTGTGATGGATAAAGAATCGAAAGATCACCTTAGAGAAAAACTGTGCAATGGTCTTTGATTTTATCCCCATGAAGTGAGGGATGGAGAGGAAAAGATAGAAAAAAACATGCCAACAGCAGTCTGAAATCACTGTAGGGGCAAGGAACACATGTCCACTCTCCTTTCCCCAGTGGAAATGTTGAGAATGAGAACTGTGGTGGTGGCAGATGCCCCAGGATTGACAAGGTCAGACTTCTCAAATATTGACAAGTCGGATCCTGATGGGACTGGTTTAGGACAGCTGACAGTGAAATCCTTGAAGAAGGAGAAGAGCAGCAAATATGAGTACACAGGGGGATGGTAAAATCTTTGGGTTAGGGATGGGAAACCATAGCTAGCTGAGTTCTTCATGCTGTAAATATAGGTAAACCCTCCCAAAAAGGTTCATAATGATGGTAACTGACTTCTTGAGGTTCTACCAGGGAAATGATATATGGGCTAAGGGCTTATGATCATCACCCTTCTTCTGTATCCAAGAACAAACCTCATTCACTTCAATCTTCCTTACCAGCTCCCTCCCACCCCCACCCCCCACCTCCCCACCCCATGGAAGGACACCACTTTAGTGGTGTCAAACTCAAACAGGAATAGTGGCCACTAATCTGTACATAAGGATCCCTGGGGGCTACATATTGACTTAGTTTTAAACTATAATGTTATCTCTGTTTTACTGCATTTTTATTTATTTTGTTAAATATTTCCCAATTATATTTTAAACTGGTTTGGATCTCACTAGGGAGTGTTGCCTTGGGCGAGACAATTAACTCCTATCTGCACAAAACTGGAGAAGGAATTTGCAAACCACTCCAGTATCTTTGCCAAAAAAACCCCATGGACAGTTGGTCCGCAGGATCACAAAGAGCAGGACACAAATGAACGACAAGGGAGTATTAGACATGAGTTGCATGTTTGATACTCTGCTTTGGACCACAGCATGACATTCCTCATTGGCAGCTGAGAAAAAGGACTAAGAGACTTCTTGTTCTCCTTTCATGTAAACACTCACAAATATAATGGACCATCTATTGCCTGGGAACCTGCTCTGGTAAGTGGGTCAGCATCTGTACATACAGAGTTCACTCATTTGTGTATATTAATTTATTACAACATTTAGAATCTTAAAGACACAATTTAGTACTTGATTAGCATCTTGTGTTGTTTCATGTGGTTTGTCTGGTCTTTCCTCACCTAAACTCTGAATTTGAGACCAGGAACCAAGGCATAGTCAGAACTCAATATAGGCAGTATCTTTCTTAAATAGGTTATACCCCCAAATTAATTTTTAAGTGAATTCTCTGGAATGCAGAATACATCTCTGTATAGAAAAAATGAGAGCTCAGCCTTCAATACAAAAGCCAATTTAATTTAGTTGATCTTTTTGTGGTGGCAAAGAATTGGAAATTGAGAAGATACTCAACATTTAGGGTATGGATGAACAAGTTAAGGTATATGATTGTGATGGAATACTATTGTGCCATAAGAAATGACAAGCAGAATGCTTTCAGAAAAACCTGAGAAGACTTACATGAACTAATGCAAAGTGAAGTAAACAGAACCAGGAAAACACTGTACATACTGTAACAGCAATGATCAACTGTGCAGGACTTAGCCATTCTCAGCAATACAGTGATCCAAGACAATTCCAAAGGACTTGTGATTAAAAAAAGCCATCCAGCCCCAGAGAAAAGAGTTGATGAAGTGTGAATGCAGATTGAAGCATATTTTTTTAATTTGCTTCATTATTCTTAGTTTTCTTAGTCAGTGTTTTCTTTTGCCACATGGCTAATATCATAATGTTTTGCAAGACTGCACATATATAATCTATATCAAATTGCTTGTCTTTTTAAGGAAGAGGTAATGGAGGAAGGGAGAAAATATGGAGCTCAACATTAAAAAATGTTAAAATTTTTATTAACATGTGAGAAAAAAAATTTTAAATAGTAATTTAGTTGAGCTGAAGTATTAAGAGAAAGTCAAAGAAAGATGTCCTATATACCAAAATATTTGTAGCAGCACTTCCTACAGTAGGAAAAAGCTAGAAACAAAATATATGTCCATCAATTGGAGAACAGCTAAATAAATTAATGTGAATGTAATGGCATATTATTGTTCTATAAAAGACAAATATGAGGAATTCAGAGAAACATGGGAAAACTTATGTGAACTGATGTGGAATAAAGTAAGTAGAACCAGGTAAGCAATATATGAAATTCCTATATAAGTAGAAAAAACCCACTAAAATGAAGACAAATGCTGTAGTAGGCAATTAGGTGATATAGTAGATAGAGTGGTAGAATTGGAATAAGGAAGACCTGAGTTCAAATAATGTCTCATACATTTACCAGTTATACATTTGGGAATTATGGCTGGTGATGGGGGGGCAGCGAGTCATTCAGCTTCTCCTAGCCTCAGTTTCCTCATCTATAAAATAGGGATAATAATAGCACCTATCTTACAGGGTTGTTGTGATGATCAAACAAGAATATACATACATGCATTTTATATATATACCCAGACATAACACCTATACAGAGAAAGAGAGAGTACTTTGAAAATCTTAAAGCACTATATAAACACTAGCTATTATTAGATAATATTATTAAAAGTAATATAAACTATGGGCTTCTTTCTATATCTTTCTGATCTCTAGGGATCTCCAGAAGTAGAAAATTATCTGACACCTTGCTGGACCTAGGTATTTTAGAAATGGTCTTAAGGGAACCAAGAGAGATTTTGGCCTAGACTCATTCACCCCGGTTAGCAGCAGCAGCAGCAGTAGTAATAGTACTGGTACTCTTATTAGTACTAATCCTAATAGTAGGACTACTGGTATTACTATTAACCAATCTTGGCCCTAGAAAAGGGATGAAGAGATACATTTCCCTTCTTTTGTTTAAAAAATAGGGGAACATTGGAGTAGAATGTTGCAGTAACTGTCAACTATCAGATAAAGTTACAAAGCTGGGTTGGTCAGTTTTGCTTAGCTACTTTTCTTTGTTACAAAGGGAAGGTTCACTGAGGTAAGAATATAATAGAAAACAAAATCATCAATCAAACTTTATATTAATCAGTCAATCTACAGGTACTATGTGCCAAGCACTGGGGACACAAGTACAAAGAATGAAAGAATCCCTTCTCCCTACTCCCCAATTCCCAATTATACTGTAATGGGAAAGACAAGTACATCTATCTATACAACTTAAACGAACAGTGAAGAAGCGCAAATACAGACAGAGTAATTAAGTACAAAGCAGTCTGAGAGGTGAAACACCAGTAACCAGGAAGATCAGGAGAGGCTTCATGCAGAAAATGGCACTTGAGCTGCACCTTGAAAGAGTGAGACTGAGGTGGAGGTAAGGAGAGAGCGTTTCACAAGACCACCACTGCAAAGTTCAGACTCCTTTTTTTTCCTTTCGATGGGAAAATGGGTCCCAATTTCCAATTTAGGATTCAAAATGCCAAGGACATGTCTCACTCTACTACAATCGCAGTCTCTAGAGGAGAAACTCTTCTATTGTTATTCCCTATGCCACAGCAGTGAGAGAAGGGCTATCCCTTTCTCCTCTTGCTCATGGGGCCAACAACAGAAAGATCCTCCAAAAGAGGGAAAGCAGACTGTTTCTGCAGGATTAAGGATCTCAACTGCCTTTCTTTTCATAAAGGGGAATGGTGGGTAGGAAGAGGGAAGAAAGGTATTCTGCCAGAGAAGAGGGAAGCTCCTGTTGAAGCTTGGTCTGAGACATGCTAAGTCATTAGAATTATAGGTATGGAGGTGTGAATTTTAGAATATATTTTAGAATTTTAGACATATACCTCCTCCCAACTCTAATGTTAAGTACTTGCCTTTCCTTTTCTAAGTCATATCCATGAGTGATTTGTCTGAGTCTCAGGAAATTCCAGCACTGATCCAATGGATCAACCAAAGCTGAGAAAATAACACAATGGTCCTCAAGTGGAAACATTCTATAAGAAAACTGTCAGAGACAGTTTTATAGTCAGGTGAGGCTCCCCACTCCCTTTACCCCCCCCTCCCCCAGAAGAAGCATAATGTATAAAGTAACCTTTTAGAAGGAACCTTCCACAAAGTCCTCTTCTTGAAAAAAGGTAATACCCAGTTTGTCTGGGATTATGGAGTTATGACTCCTGGAAGGATGTGAATTCCCCTGGTAGACTCAAGAGCCACCACTTATAGCACCCACTGGTAGTAGTCTAAAGCCACTAGATCCACATTAAAATGTTAAAGTCCATCTACACAGTGGGACTTTAGAAAATCATTGGGCAGGGTGAGTGGAGGGGAGACAAGAAAACTGAACAATCAGCCACACCTTAAAGGTCCCTTCCTCACATAGAAAGAATGAAAAGAAAGCTAATTTTACATAATAAAGATTAGTCATCAAGGCAAAGGAAAGTTTCCTTAATAGTTTTCAACTTAGAGGGGAAATCTGTGAAATAAGAGCTCCCAGGTCACCAATACCTTTGCTTTGAAGGCAGTTCGAACTGGGAAGAGCATCACCTTTCTCCAAATTAATAGTATATGGGCAAGAGCAGACATGGAAATCAGCCTGGAAACATTCTTCTGAAGGGGTGCCAGCATTCCTCCAGAGGTCTCTGAGATAATAAAAGCTGTAGCAAAAAGGGGCAAGGAGGACTGACTGAGGTAAGAAGGAGAAGGGAGTAGGAAAGAGAAGAAAATTCAGGGAGCAGTAAGTTAAATCCTTCAGTGACTGTTCTGGACTTGACCATAAGGTTTGTTTGTTCAAAAAGGCTTAACAGAGGGCTAGAAGAGTGAGGAGACCTGTAGTTCTAACAGGGTAGGGAGGAGGGGGAGAGTAGAGGAAGAGGAGGAAAAGAAGGAAGAATCTTTGGGCTTTAGGATAGTCCCTCTAAGAAAAATTAATGGGGTAGGGGGGAATTGATACCAGGTCTCTAGTTCAAGAACAGAGGATAGATGGCAGCAGTCACCACATAGTAAGAAGGAGAAATAATCTCTTCAAGATAAATTATGTACAAATGTACAAACTAACAACTTAAGTGCAGGTCATGGAGAATTTAACTTACTGATGAAACACAAAGTTTTTTTAAAAACTGGAATTTTAAGATTGAAGAGGTAAAATGAAGTTGGATTTACTGGTGTATTTCAAGTAGAGCCTATGCTTAAGAAGCATTTTTCTGTTTCTTCAATGCCATGTTAAAATTTACTTTTCCTTATAAATCAAAATTTACAGGAACACTTTCAGAAAAAGTTTAGAAATTCTAGGTGTTGAAGAATACAGTAATTATGATAAACAACAAGCAAACTCCAGAGTCTAATTAAAAACTCATAATTCTCTTCCTAAAATCAGCACACTTTCCCAAAGGTACAGCTTCTTAGCAGCTAAGTGGAGCTAGGCAGCTAGGCGGCATAGTGAATAAGAGGGCAATGTCTAAAGTGAGGAAGAGCAGAGTTTAAATCTAGTCCCAGACACTAGTAGCTTTGTGACCCTGGGCAAGTCACTTACCTTCTGTCTACCTCAGTTTCCTCAACTGTAAAATGGGGGTAAATTATAGCACCCATCACACAGGGTGGTTATAAAGATGAAATGAGATAATTGCACTTAGCATAGTGCCTGGCACATAGTAGATGCTATATAAATATTTATTCCCTTTTCTAGAATTGGTCTGATCACTTTTCAATTTAAATTTCCTGGAGAACAGCTCTTTTCTTCCTCAGAACCCTCAACATTCTAGATCACCTGAATATGCTTGTTATTTTTATTTTAGTAAGTTATCATGTATATTATATGTGTATACACACATATTTACATGTACATGTATGTGTATGTGTGTCTGGGATATGTAGTACAATCATAGGCTCTTACACATTTTACAAATGGGAAAACTGAGAGCAAAAACAACTCACCTGAAATCATACAGTGAGTTAGTGACAGAGAAGATTGGAGCCCAGATTTCCCGACCCCAGTCCAATACTATTAACAGTATAGGAGGGGCGGCTAGGTGGCGCAGTGTGTGGAGCACCGGCCCTGGAGTCAGAAGGACCTGAGTTGGGAGCTGGCCTCTGACATTTAATCCACACAAACAAAAACCTAGCCGTGTAACCTTGGGCAAGTTACTTAACCCCAATTGCCCTAAAGGGGAGGCTAGGTGGTGCAGTGAGTAAGAGCGCCGGCCTCGGAGTTGGGATGACCCGAGATCAAATCCGGCCTCAGAAAATGAGCACCCACGCATAAATAATGACTAGCTGTGTAACCTTGAGCAAGTTACTTAACCCCAATTGCTTTAAAAAAAAAAAAAAAAGAAAAAAACAGTATAGGAAAAAGTAATACTCGGTTTTTGCAATTAAAAAGTTAGAAACATTTTTTTCATAATTTTTTTAAACTAAGAAGTATCACAGATTTAGAGCTGGAATGGTGAGCTCAGAAACAATCTTATTTAAAGCCCTTATTTTGTAGAGGAGGAAGCTGAGGTCCCAAGACACAAAGGGATTCTCTCCAGATGACATAGGCACTAACTCAGTGGCAGAGACAGGATTCAAAGGCAGATTTTCTGTCTCATAGCACCATCCTTCCTCCATAGGGCTTACAATCAAAAGGACATTTTTTATACCTAATATTTATGAAATATAAACCAACTCTGGTATGTAGAACAACCTGAATTTTTATTAAAAATTTTGCATATAACTTATATAGCTAAGCAGCCAAAAGTTTTTTGGCTTCAGATCAGGGAAGACAAACAAACAGGAAATAAGGATTCTGCAGATGCTGCCTGGCCAGAAAGAAAGCACAGCAGCAGTGACAGTGAGCCAGTGTGTTCTTAACAGCTCCTGTGTACATGTTTCAAATACCATTTCAGACATCTGATAGACTCTTTGTGTGGGTTTGGGCAGCTCTGATTTCTTTTTTGCAAAGCCAATGAAAATGGCACAGAAAAGTTCAGGAGGAAGAGGGCAGCCTCTTCCCTATCTCCCTTTCTCCCACAGCCTTCTCCCTGGACATGGACATAGGAGCACAGGGACATACCAAATGCTACCAAAACTAAGATAGTACTAGCTGTATGTATACAGCTTTTGAATTGTAGATATTAAGTAAATATCTGCTAACATCCTGTCAGTGGCCCAAGGCACAGCTGTTGGGGGCTTCCCTTTGGGTTGTGAAGAAGCTGTACTTCCTCCTTCTCCTCCCTTCAAGTGAGTCCAATTTTCTTTTCACTAATCTCTAAGTAAAACTTATCATTTCCTTCAATTATTTAAAAACATTCTGTGAGGGGGTTCACATTTACCCAGACTGCCAAAGGAGTCCAAGAGACACCCCTGCTCCAGAGCTATGGCACAAAGTCAAGTGCCTTCATGGCAAAGTGGAGAAATCTATGTAGCACCGTTATTGTGAACCAAACATGGTTCAGGTCACTGAGATACAGGATATATTCAGAGCTCCCCTGATTTATGATTTTTATTGAACTACGAGACAAGGCCTGAGTAGGAGACAATTTTTATGATCTATTGTTTTATAATAATTCTAACAATAAAATATTTACATTGTACTTTATAGTACTTTATAATTGGGGGTGGGGAAAGAGCAAAGTTGAAGGGAGTGAAGTGAAGCAAAGAGAAGGCTCCATGTGAATAATACCACACTGGGTTATATATATATATATATATATGTGTGTGTGTGTGTGTGTGTGTGTGTGTGTGTGTGTGTGTGTGTGTGTGTGTGTGTGTATGTTTCTGTATCTGAAATAGGTAGCAGAATCACATAGTACAACAAGGGATGCCATCAGAGACCACCTACATCAATGACCACATTTGACAGATAAGAGTCCATATATTTATACACACACATTTCCCCAAAGCACAACATCCAGAATATAAACATATTATGCGTCTTTTGTCACACAACATTTTGTTTTAGGTGAAGGCAATTAATCTAAAGGCACAGCAAAAGGAGCTCCCATATTTTTTAAGGTGTTTGACCTCCTAATAACTTCACAAATATGTTTTAATTAGCTTTAAATTAGCTATAAATAAAATAACTAAAGTACCATTACATTTTTTTAGGGCTAAAATTAATCTCAAAACTATAGCTTGGCTGGGCAGAGCCAAGATGGCGGAGTAGAAACAGGATTTCCCCAGGGCTCTGGCTTCTACCTCCTCCAAAACATGTAAAAATTTACTCTAAACAAATTTTAGAACTACAGAACCCACAAAGTGACAGAGAGAAACAAATCTCCTGCCAAAAGACAGGCCAGCAGGCTGGCAAGAAGGGTCTATCACACTGAGCTGGGAGCCCAGCTTCCCCCACTCCAGGCAGTTGGCCCCAGGGCAGTCCTGACCAGCAGCAGTCTGAGCAGACTTCAGGAGAGTGAAGCACCAGCAGCTGTGGTGGTTTCCAGACTTCTCAACCCATAAATGCCAAAGACAAAGTAAAATGTTGGGTGTTGAGCTCTGTTGGAACAGGGGTGGAAGGAAGAGCCAGGACCAGCTCCTGCCCCCCCCCACCCCCGGGCGAGAAGCAACAGCACAGCCCTGTGGCTGCCTCAGGAGCTCCTGGCCTGCAGATTGTCTGGGGACCAAGCGACCATTCAGAGGGTAATCACTCTTGCTTTGACCTGCTTGGATCGGGATCAAGGTCTTGGGGGGAGGTCCTGGGGTTTGTGGCCAGGTGCCAGAGCTTATGGGGGCTGCAGAGAGGGCACCCTCCTAATTGCTCTGGCAGCTGTGTAAACACCAGCAATTTGGGACAAAGCTCTCTGCATTCTGAAAGCAGAGTTCTACCGTGGCAAAGAGTTCAAAAGTCAAGTAATTGACTGGCAACATGAACAAGAAGAGGAAACACAATGCTACCATAGATTCCTTTTTCGGGGACAAAAAGGATCAAAGCGTGGAGCAGAAAGAAGACAATGAAGTCAGAACTCCTGCCTCAAAAGCTGCCAAGAAAAATATGAATTGGTTACAGGCCATGGAAGAGCTCAAGAAGAATTTTGAAAATCACGTAAGAGAAGTAGAGGAAAAACTGGGAAGAGAAATGAGAATGACGCAAGAAAATCATGAAAAGAAAGTCAACAGCCTGACTGAAGAAAATAACACCTTAAAAAAACAGACTAACTCAAATGGCAAAAGAGGCCCAAAAATCCAATGAGAATGATTTAAAAGGCCGTATTTGCCAGATGGAAAAGGAATTTCAAAAATTCACTTTAGAGAATAACTCCTTCAAAATTAGACTGGAGCAATTGGAAGCTAATGACTTTATGAGAAATCAAGAATACTGTAAAATTCATCCAAACAAATGAAAGAATAGAAGTCAATGTAAAATATCTCACTGGAAAAACCACTGACCTGGAAAATAGATCCAGGAGAGATAATCTGAAAATTATTGGACTACCTGAAAGCCATGATCCAAAAAAGAGTCTAGACACCATCTTGCAAGAAATTATCAAGCAAAACTGCCCTGATATTCTAGAACCAGAGGGCAAAATAGAAATCAAAAGAATATACTGATCAACTCTTGAAAAAGATCCCCAAAAGAAAACTCCTAGGAATATTATAGCCAATTTCCAGAGTTCCCAGGTCAAGGAGAAAATACTGCAAGCAGTCAGGAAGAAACAATTTTATTATTGTGGAAACACAATCAGGACAACTCAAGATCTAGCATTAAGGGATCAAAGGGCTTGGAATATGATATTCTGGAGGTCCAAGGAGCTAGGATTAAAACCAAGAATCACCTACCCAGAAAAACTGAGTATAATGCTTCAGGGAAAATATGGTCATTCAATTAAACAGAGGATTTTCAAGCATTCTTGATGAAAAAAACAGCTGAACAGAAAATCTGACTTTCAAATACAAGAAACAAGAGGCATGAGAAGATAAACAGGGGAAAAAATCATAAGGAACTTATTAAAGTTGAATTGTTTACATTCTTACATGTAACTCATTAGACTTTTCTCAGTATGACAGTTGAAGGGAATATATATATATGTATACATACACATATATTTATGTATAGGAGGGTGTAGGTGTGTATAAATATGTGAGTATGAGCATATATTTATGTACATGTATACATAGACAAAGGGCACAGGATGGGTTGAATATGAAGGGATGATATCTGAAAAATAAAAGTAAGAGATGAGAGAGGAATATATTGGGAAACTGAGAAAGGGAGAGATAGATTAGGGTAAATTATCTCATATAAAAGAGGCAAGAGAACACTGTTACAATGGAGGGGAAGAGCAGGAAGGTAAAAGGGAATGGGACAGCCTTACTCTCACTGAATTTGGCTTAAGGAGGGAATAGCATACACACTCAATTGGGTACCTTACCCTACAGGAAAATAGCGGGGAAGGGGATAAGAGGGGGGATGACAGAAAGGAGGGCAGATTGGGGGAAAGGCATTTAGAAGCAAATGCTTTTGAAAAGGGACAGGGTCAAAGGAGAAAATAGAGTCAGTGAGGGGCGGGATAGGATGGAGGGAAATATAGTTAAGTCTTTCACAATATAACTACTATGGAAATGTTCTGCATAACTATATATGTACAACCTATATTGAATTATCTTCCCAGTGGGGGTGGGTAAGGAAGGAACAAGGGAAAAAATCTGGAACTTAAAGCTTTAAAAACAAATGTGTATAAAAAAAATTTTTTTTATATGCAACTGGGAAATAAGATATACAGACACCAGGGTATAGAAATCCATCTTGTCTTACTAGAAAGTTAGGGGTGGGGATGGGGGAGGATATAAGAGAGAAGAGATTGGGGAAAGTATTCAGTAGTCTAGCTATTTTGGGGTGGGGGTAGGGGAGGATATAAGAGAGAAGAGATTGGGGAAAGTATTCAGTAGTCTAGCTATTTTGGGGTGGGGGTAGGGGAAAGACAGGGAGAAAAATCTTTAACTCAGAATCTTGTGGAAGTGAATATTGAAAACTAAAAATAAACTGATTTTTTTTTAAAAAAATGATCTGCATGAAAAACAGCTTTCAAATGTATTAATTACGTTTTCTAGAATATGTGTGTTATAGCTAGATATGGAGTCGGGAGTAAAATCCTAGCTTAGAAATTTGTTATGTGAATTTGGGCACAGCAGTTAACCTTTCTGAGTCTTCTTCATCTAGAAAATGAGAGTAAAAATATTTGTACAATCTACCTCAGAAAGTTGTTTATGGAAAGTCCTTTGTGACTTTAAAGCTGAAATTGTGAATAATATATATTAAGGTTATAGCAAAGAAGAATGGAGCTAAGGCAGAAAAAAAGAACACATTTAAACACTGTTAAACAGAATGAATCCTATTGGTTATTTTGGTACAATCAGTCTTAAATCACACATCTTTGAGTGCAAAGCCTCAAATCACATACACTATCTTTGGGACAGAGCCCTCTGGCTATTGATCCTTAATGGGAACCCTAAGGAATTTTAATCATCAGATTCTCAGAATTTTTCCTCTTCACTGAGGATATTCTCTATATGCTAAGAGAGACCATAGTAAGTAATACTAAGTATTACAGAGTTTGATGCCCAAATTGTTTTTGGTTTAGTGAATGAACTGAGTCAAGCTCACTGACATTATACCCTTCAAAAAAATTAAACGTAGCTTATGTTTACATGCTAATACTCTTGATGCTTTCAAGGGCTCCAGGCAAATCCTAAGAATAATTTCTTTGTGAGACTGAGCTCACCAAGGCCATGAGTTATACAGGCTTCATGCTCATATTCCTTTGTAAACTAGAATGAATGAATTCACCAAAAGGTTAAGTACAGGTAAAGCCAGCAATATAAAGCTATAAAATTTATTAATACAAGCAAGAACTGAAAATTCTCTACTAAAACATACAGATGATATGTAAGAAATGTAAAGAACAACTGTGACATACTAGAATTTCCCTCCATCCTATGAACTCAGAAATAGCAACTTCTATGTTTTTTGGTAGGGGTTGGCCTGTTGGAACAGGGAAAAAACAGAGACTTCTGATACTTTCTTCTTACAATAAATGATAAATTTCATAGAGTCACAAATCCCAAGTTTCCAGGAACCAAGTGCATCTCTCTTGAGGCAGGAACCAATATACACTATTCTAAAGCCAAAAATAAACCAGAGAGCTGGGAGAGATTTGGAGCAGAACCCAGATACACTAGTACCCACCATGCACAAGCTGCTTGAAAAGACATGCTAGCAAAATATCATTATAACTATTATATTTAAATAAGGCATGTCAGTGGGGAGAGGGGGGGCGGGGGCAGTTAGGGGGTACAGCCGATATAATGTTGGACTTGGAGTCAGAAGACTCCTCTTCCTGAGTTCAAATCTGGTTTAGTAGCTATGTGACCTTGGGCAAGTCACTTAACCCCTTTTGCCTCAGTTTCCTCATCTGTAAAATGTTCCAGAGAAGGAAATCTCAAACCATTCCAGTATCTTTGCCAAGAAAATCCCTTGGCAAAAAAAAAAAAAGAAAGAAAGAAAGAAAAGAGTCCAACATGACAGAAAAAAACGGAACAATAATGACATTTAAAGCAATATTTAAAGAAATATATAAATGCATACACAACTAAAACTAAACCTATATGCAGTTTTTTGTTGTTTTTTTTCTGTTTGTTTTTGCTGTATATTCACGTCATATTCTTCTCACTCCGCTACAGCTCCCCTTGCCCAGTCAATCTGGCTCTTAGGACCACAAACATAGCTTAAAACTTCCTAGTGCTCCCAGGAGCAACAGAAACAATAACCAAACCAAGTCAGAGAAGCTGAATTCAAATCCAACCTGTCACTTATCTTTTTTTTTTAAAGCAATTGGCGTTAAGTAACTTGCTCAAGGTTACACGGCTAGTCATTATTTATGCGTGGGTGCTCATTTTCTGAGGCCGGATCTGATCTCGGGTCATCCCAGCTCCGAGGCCGGCGCTCTTACTCACTGCACCACCTAGCCGCCTCTTTAGGGCAACTGGGGTTAAGTAACTTGCCCAAGGTTACACGGCTAGGTTTTTTGTTTGTATGGATTAAGTGTCGGAGGCCGGCTCCGAACTCAGGTCCTTCTGACTCCAGGGCAGGCGCTCTATTCACTGCGCCACCTAGCCGCCCCTCAACCTGTCACTTATTACCCATGTGACCTTGAGCAAGTCACTTGACCTTTATGGGTCTGTTTCTTCAACTATTAATGCAGAGGTTTGGACCAGATGTCATAAGGTCTGTTCCAGCTCCAGACTACAATCCTATGGCCCATTTTGAAGCCCATTCTACTTTTAAATAGCTCTCAATGTTAGCAAGTTTTTCCTGATATCAAGTCTATATTTAGCTTTTTGCAACTTACACTCCCTGTTATTGGTTCTGTTTTCAGGGGCCTCATGTCCAATGTTGTCTGGATTTTCAGCAGAACTTCATGTGCCATGGACACAAATCGCTCTTCCATCTTGGCTGTCTTGCCCTTCTCCATACACTCCTCAGTTGTAAATGTGGCACCCCAAATAGAACATGATACTCCAGATGTAGTCTGGCCAGGGCAGAAGACTGAGGGACCATCACTCTGCTCTTCACAAGATCATAACTTTAGGGCTGGAAGGGACCTGACTAGAGGTTATGCCTCTCTTCTGTGGCTCAAGGTTGCATTCATTAGCTTTTCTGATGCCACATCATACTACTACTAATTCATTCTGAACCTGCAATCCACTAAAACCCCCAGCTCTTTTTCAGACAAACTGCTACCTACAACTCCAATTTTATATTTATGAAGTTTGTTTTTTTTGCTCAAGTGTAAGACATTTACCCTTCCTGAACTTTATCTAATTCAATTAAGCCCAATGTTCTTGACAATTAAGTTCTTCTGGATCCTGACTGTTATCCCAGATGTTAGCTAATCTAGACAGCTTTCTGTCACCTGAATATCTGATAATAATGTCGTTTGTACCTTTATCCAAGTCACTGAAACAAATGTTCAACAGTGTTAGATCCAGTACAGATCCAGGTGGCACTCTCCTGGAGACCTCTTGCTGAGCTGACATGGAACCATTAACAAGTACGCAGAGTCCAGTCATTCAAAACATTCTGAATCAGTCTCATTCTGTTACTGTCTACTCTGAATCTCTTCATCTTTCCCCACAAAAATTGTGTAGCTGTGGGGAGGCTAGGTGGCGCAGTGAATAGAACACTGGCCCTAGAGTCAGCAGGACCTGAGTTCAAATCCAGCCTCAGACACTTAATACAAAAAACTAGCTGTGTGACCTTGGGCAAGTCACTTAAGCCCAACTGCCCTATCCTTCCCCCTCCAAAAAGGAAAAAAAAAAAACTTTAAAAAAAATTGTGTACAATCAACTTTGAAAGACTGGACTCTTCTCAGCAATGCAGGGTTATAAGACAACTCTAAAAGACTCATGATGGACAGAGATGTCTACATTCAGAGAAAGAACTAGAGTTTGAATGCAGATTGAAGCAAACTACCGGCACTCTTTCATTTTCTTGTTTGGTTTTGTTTCCTCCTTCCCATTGTTCATTCTATCTGTTACAATCCTTCTTTATAACCTGACTAATGTCTAATGTGGAAGTACTTGAAGATCCTATACTTGATTGCATGCCACCATAGGAGGTGGGGGAGGGGGAGGGAGAGAAAGTTTGAAACTCATGGGATTGTGGAACTGAATCTTGTAAACTAAAAGTAAACAAATTAATAAAGACCAAACAAATGGAAAAAAAGTCCTTATTAAAAAAAATTATGTAGCTAAAATCTAGATTAACTAGATTGAAAACTAGGTTTAAACTAGGTTTAACCAAAACATTCCCTTGATTTTTCAGTCTGGTAACCCTGTCAAAAAAGACCATAAGGTAGTCTGACCTGACTGGTTCTCCATTAACCGATACTGGTTCTTTGTAATTATAACTTCCTTTTCTGGAATTCACCATTCATCTCTTTAATGCTCCATGCTAGAGTTATCTCAAAAATAAAAGTCAGTTTCAGTGACCCAACTTTGCAGACTCTATTTTCTGCCCTTCTCCACTTCTCCCTTCTATCTCCTATTCTCCAGGATCTTTCACATATCAATGAGGGGAACTTAACAATCACAATGGCCAGTTCTTCCAGTACCTAAGGACACAGTTCATCTGAGCCAAGGGACTAGAATCTATTCATGGCAGCTAGAAGCACTCTTATTATCTCCTTATTTATCTTAGGCTTCACCCCTCGGTTAGCCAGTTTGATTCTTTCATTCTCTTTATGAGAGATAACAGAAACAAAACACTAAGCGCACAGCCTGGACTTTCTGATGTCAGGCACCCATCACCATTACCATTCCAATAACCCCTTCTTTCTCTGATAGTTTCCTCAGTTGGCTTCTCCAGTTTCAGCTTATCCTCCCATATAGTACTCCTGATATTTTTATGGGACCATTCAAAACTCATAACCACCTCTGGTTCTTGATCTTGCTTCTGTCTTTTTTACACATATTTTAAAAACCAAAGTTTATTAGTGATGTCCCTGTGCATCCATCTACATCACCCTCTTTAGATGACTTCCATTTCCCCTCCTTGATGGAATCTGTCTTCCTTTTGGATCTTTGGAATTTCCCTCTTAGGAGTTTCCCATTCCTCTTGGGCTGGTTTTCCCTGTAGAATGGGGAATGCCATGGAATTCTGCCTGGCATGTCTTTGAACGAATTTCCTCAAATCTAAGGCATATGTCAGATAATACCCAGCTTCCTTCTTTTTCTCTGCCATAAATTTTAGGAGGTAGCCATCACTTCCAAGCAAAGTCCCCACCATTTCTAACCCCAGTCACAAGGTCTTCTCTGTTACTAGGAATTAGATTCAGAAATTATTTTCCCCATGTTGATTCCTCAACTTATCGAAGGATAAAATTATGTGAATATGTCAATAAATATTTATCAAGTATCTACTGTGTCAGGCACTATGCTAAGCACTGGAGAGACAAAGAAAAGCAAAAGTCCCTGCTCTCAAGGAGCTCCCAGTCCAATGGGGAGGAGAACAGTATATTAATTATCACCAAAGCAAAGCAAGAAGTTATGGGTCGTTTCACTTTTGGCAGAGAACAGTTCAGGAGACAACAGGATAAAATGAAACACCAATCATACCTTATCATGTTTCTTTGCCAGGATTCAAATCTTTTTCCCAAACTATCTTTTCCTTTCTTTGTCCAGATGGTCTGTAGCATACACTTCAATGTAGAATGTTTCTGCTTCTATTCCACCATTCAACCAAATGTTGTCTATTGTGATTTTCCCCCTCCAGTTCCTTGATTCCTCACATGAACATACCTTAACAGCATAAAATGTTACTGCACCTACCTTTTTCACTTATTCTATTTATTTTGAATAAGCTACTTAATCGGTTGGTTGTTGTCCTTTGCTCTAAGAAGATCAAATGCATCACTATGTTGGGGTCAATATATAGTGAGTCCAATAGCAGGTGATCAGACCAATACAAACTCAGAAATTTCTACCAAAGGTCAGACACAAATAGCTTAAATGAAGCTATTCAATATGACCCAGCCAGAGCCATAATGCAGTTATACATTTCACTCCATTAAGTCTCAGTAATACCTATGAAGTTAAATTTGTCTCTCTGAATTAGGACCACTAGTTTTCATACTTGTTCTTAAAACTGGTACACTGATTAGGAAATATATGAGGATAGGGATCTTGTGATGCTCCTTTCTTGGATTTTTTTCTTTTCCTATGAAGTTCTGGGTGCCTCTTCATTCTTCCTTCATTATGGCTACTCTCTGTATTAAGCTTAGGGAATATCCATAGACAGTTTTCTTCCTCCCTCATTCTTTTATTTTTTTTTTAATTTTCAGTTCCAAATTCTCTCCCTCCTCCCACTCCTCCTTTACCCACTGAGAAGGCAAGAAATAGGATACCCATTACACATAAGAAGTCATGCAAGGGGCAGCTAGGTGGCACAGTGAGTAGAGCGCCGGCCCTGGAGTCAGAAGGACCTGAGTTCTGATCCGGCCTCAGACACTTAACACACACAAACAAAAACCTAGCCCTGTGACCTTGGGCAAGTTACTTACCCCCAATTTGCCCTCCAAAAAGCAAAAAAAAAAGAAAAAGAAATCATGCAAAACATATATCCACGTTAACCACATTAAAACCCTTTTGATTAGATTTACTACAGACCTAGCTCACAAGTCACTTAACCAAGGTCCAGAAAGGTCTTCTCATTTCCAAAATGAGAGGGTTTGCCTTAACCTAAAAGATCCCTTTCTACAGCTTTAAATCTACAGTGCTGTGATCCATATATAAACTTGATAAGCCTGTGCTAGACACCTCTCTAAACTGGTGCCCCAAGGTAAGATAGTCTTTCCACTTATATATCCCAAGTTACTGTCTATATCATTACCTGAATCTCTCTTCTATTGCTCCTCCTTGCCCCATTCTCAAGGCTGGAAGGGACTGCTAGGGATGAGTGTTACAAGGGAATGTCCAAGAGTTCTCCCCATTATAAAGAATTTTATACTTTTCCTCTAAACTTAGGTTTTACTTTCTACCTAAAGACAAAAGACCCTAGAGCTGTTACTCATAGCTGCAGAGATAGCTCTATGAAGTATGAAAGCAGCCAAAGAAGGAAGGACATTCGGGTAATATGGTTTCCAAACCTTTGTTTTTGAATTAGGGCTTGCACTGGCCATAGAGCAAGATAAGTGGAAGAAAGGAAGGCAAATAGTCTCCTCCTTAGCTAAAGAAAATCTAAAGTTCTAAGCTCCTACATGCATAACAACATCTTACAAAAATGCCTAAATTTTACTTGTTGCTTTATTCTAAGTTCTTCAGATTCAACTTTACTGATAAACCAACTACTCTACTTCCAAAAGAGGACACTGGTAGGGAACACTTCTTTTTCAGTGTATGACTATTTCTTTTCTTTTCAAAGAAGTCCTATTTTAAAGAGATGGCCTATATTAAAGGGGGGGAATCCATATGTAAACTAATAGGTCCAATGTTTTCAGTCTATGTTTAATATAATCCTGGTTTCCCTGCAGGCTTGAGAATTATTCTCATCACAAGTCTTTTATTTTAGAGCCAAAACCTTCCTAGGAACATGTGCATATTTCCAGTTTGCTCTGGGGCTTGGGCTTGGGACCAGAAATCACCAAAAGTAACCATTACAGTCATGTTCAGGGTGCTATTTTCTTAGCTCACAGGGGACACTAAAGTTTCCGATATGAACTTTCTTCCATAACAACAGAGAAGCAAGATATAACTTGGAAATTGTAGTCTTCTCTACTCACCTTTCTACTTAACTTGATGCTGACACCCTTGTTTTAGTCATTTTCTCCTTCCTCATAGCTTGAGAAACCCTTTTTAAAATTTTGTGATACCTTTATTTTTGCTCCACATCCCACACCCTTTCTTTATGCATGATTACATGAGTTTGCTATGTCAGAGAGTCAATTTCCCAATCATCTAACAAAAGTCAATGGGAAACAGAATTTGATATTTAAGTAATTTTACTTCATAATCAACATTCAGCAATGTCCTACTCTGTATATGGAGGGAGAATGGAGAATAAATATAAGGAAGACATTCAAAATTTCTCTAATGGGAACTACTTAGTATGACTAACACAAATATTTTTTCACAAAAATGCCTAATTTTTTACCTGCTACTTTATCACGAATAAGTTTTGCAGATTCAACTTCACCAATACTGCTAAACAAACTTCGTAATTCATCCTGTGTCATGTTCTGAGGGAGGTAGTTGACAATTAAATTCGTTCTACCGATATCATCTCTGCAATCTTCAGCCATGTGATCTTCATAACCATTAGACATTTTATAAAATATCTGCAAAGAAAAAAAATTAAATAAGTTCTGTGTCCACATGTAGTACATTAAGACAGCAAATTTGTACATTTTCACTTAGAAAAATTTTAAATCATAAATCCAATACTCTCTTTTAAGAGATATCCTCCATAAAATTAAAAACCCTTCCAACACCAAGCCATCTGAAAAGAAATATGGAATGTCTCTGAGGAACTTTCCCTATTTTTTCCTCTTCTCCAAACTGCTATTGTTGCTTCAGGTTAAAAATGTCAGTGGCTAGATAATACTTGTAAAAGAAGTAATATTGTCATGTACCCAGGCCCAAATCTCATCCATCATAAATATCCCTGTAACATCCTTCTAGTTTACTAGTGGACAGAGGATAATAATTATACTGAATTGTAATATTCCTGGCAAGAAGTTCTTCTCCCCCTTCATTCTCAGAAGTCTGTTTTACAGTACACAAATTCTGAATGACAAAACTATTTCCAGAATCTAGGGACTCTGCTTGTTTTGTCAGCTGGCTGCACATAATCTTATATTCCTCCCAATCAAAAGTAAATCTAAGAGGGGCAACTAGGAGGTGAAGTGGATAGAGCACTAGTCCTGAAGTCAGGAGGACCTGAGTTTAAATATTACCTCAGACACTTATTATCTGTGTGACACTGGGCAAGTCCTCAACCCTGATGGATGGATGGAAGGAAGGAAGGAAGAAAGGAAAGAAGGAAAACTTAAGGAGCCTGAGTGTTTTATCAGCCCAATCCTATTTAGATGGATTTAAAAGTTTATTTTATTTTATTTATTTATCTATTTATTTATTTTTATTTATTTATTTAGTTAGTTTATTTATTTATTTTATATTTATTTTATTTATTTATTTAGGATTTATTCAGTTTAATACACACTGAATGACAGAACTGGGATTTCAAATACTTCAACAGGCTGAAACTATAATCAAAACAAAACCATACAGAAGAATCCACAAGGGGAAATAATGTAAAATCAGCTTGGAAATATAGGCTGAATGAAATTGTGAAAAAAAAAAAAAAGAAGAAATTGAACATGGATAAAAAATAAGGCCACTCATTTACACAAAGAAGAAAATCAAACATGAAAGTATAGAATGGTAGAGACTCACTCCAACAAAAACACACATAGAAAAAGACCTGGGAGGTAGCTAGGTGGCACAGTGAATAGAGTACTGACCCTGGAGTCAGGAGGAACTGAGTTCAAATCCGGCCTCAGACACTTAACACATTATCCTTGTGACCTTGGGCAAGTCACTTAACCCCAACTGCCCCTCCCGAAAAAAGAAAAAAGACCTGAGATTTTAGTTGTGTAGAAAGTCAATTTGGAAAGAGGTAGAGGAGTGTCCTAAGTGGTATTTAATGAAAGGTCCTTGTGTTATTTAGTATTCTTAATTACTTTGATAAATACATAGATGGCATATTTATAGTCAAGATGGAGGAAGAACTTGATAGGTGACAATATTGGGCCAAAATTCAAGATGAAGTCTTAGAACGATGTAAAGTCATGTACTGGGTTCAAAAAATTAAGTTCACAAGTGGCAGAGGTATTGCTAGATAGCAGTTTGTCTGAAAAAGATATGGGGATTTTAGTTGCTAAACTACAAACTAAGTATAAGGCCATACTATGTTATGGCAGAAAAAAAAAAAAGCTGATGCATCAAAAGATTATACTACATTAAGAGAGGCATACCATCCAGATGACAGTCCCTCTGTTCTCAGTCCTGATGAGTTTACATTCGGAGCATAGTATTTAATTCTGGAAATCACATTTTATGAAAGGTCTAAATAAGGGTGATAAACTGAAATGTCCAAAGACAGGTGACCAGAGTGATGAAGTGTCAAATTTATTCAGCATTTATCAAGTGCCTACTATGTACTAGACCCTAGAAATGCAAAGACATACATTCCTTGCCCTTAAGAAGCATACATTCTATTTGGGGGAAACAGCATGTACAGTAAACACAAGATATATGCAAAGTAAATAAAACAAATTCTTATGGGAGGAGTGGAGGATGGGGGAAGGAGACTACAAACTGGGAAGAACAGCAAAAGCTTAACAGAGGGGATGGCAGTAAGCTAAAGATTTTGAGGGACAGAGGTCATGGAGGGCTACACAAAGGCACAGGGGCAAGAAAGGGCAGCAGCTAGGTTAGACTATAGACTGTATAAAGAGAAGAATGTGAAATCACTCTGGGAAGATAGGCTAAAGCCAAATTGTGATGTGCATTTTATCCACTGAAGTCTCTTGAGCAGGAAAGTGACAGGATCTCAGAAGACAATTTGGCAGCCATATCAAGGATGGATTAGAGAGGAGAGATTGGAGGCAAAAAAGACCAATTAGGAGACTACTGCAGTAGCCTAGGAGAGAAATGATAAGGTCTTGAATTAAGGTGGCAATGTGAGTGCAAAGGATGATGTGGGAAACGTGAACTTAGAACTAACAAGATTTGGCAACTGTGATTAGATATAGAAGATGAAGCAGAGGTAAGTGTTGAAGATGATTCTGAGGCTTCCGATTTGGGAGTCCTCAATAGAAACAGGTAAGTTAGGAAGACAGGTTGAGTTTTCAAGAAAAGACAATGATTTCTGTTTTGGACATACTGACATTGTAATCCCTATGGGAGATTCAGTTGGAGTTCCCCAACAGGCAGTCGGTGATGTAGGATTAGAGCTAAGAGGACACTAGGACTAGACACATAAACCTGAGAGTCATCTGCATAGAAATAATAAAGTAAAAAGTTGATGAGATCACTAAGGAGGGGTGGGTAAAGAAAGGAGAGGGCCTGGACAGAGTCTTACAGGATATCCATGGTTAGGGAACAGGAGAAAATGATGATCCAGCAAGGGAGACTGAGGTCAGACACATAAGAGAACTAGAAGAAAGCAGTATCACAAAAACTTGGCAAAAATAGAATGCCCAGGAACAAGGAGTGATTAACCGTGTCAAATGCAGAAAGCGTAAGAAAAATGAGGACTGAGATTTCTTACTGTTCACTGAATAAAATCCAAATATTTTAATCCAAGTATCCAAGTGGCTAAGAATCGGAAATCAAGGAGATGCCCATCAATTGGCGAATGGCTAAACAAGCTGTTGTATATGATTATAATGGAATATTATTGTGCTATAGGAAATGACAAGCAGGATGATTTCAGAAAAACCTGGAAAGACTTACATGGACTGATGCAAGGGGAGCAGAACCAGAACATTGTACACTATAAAAGCAATATTGTATGATGAAGAATTGTGAATGACTTAGCTATTCTCAGCAATACAATGATCCAAAGGACTCATGATGAAACATTCTATCCACCTCCAGACAAAGAACTGATACTGTCTGAAACGTTCTTTCTTTCTTCTCTTTCTCTTTTTCTTTCTTTCTCAAGTCTTCTTATACACAATGAATAATATTGAAATGTTTTAGGATTGCACATGCATAACCTGTATCAGATTGCTTGCTGTCTCAGAGAGGAGGGGGGAGAAAAGAGGGAGAATTTGGAACTCAAAACTTAAGAATATTTTTTTAAATGCCTAGCATCAAAGGACTTCAACAACCTGGCTCTGACTTACCTTTCCAAATTTTCTCTTGTTAATTACTTTCATGAATTTTATATTCCAACAGTGGAAAATCTGCTCCCTAAACTCATCCTGCCCTCCTCTGTCCCCATGTCTTTGCTCATGACATTTTTTATGCCTGAAATATACATCTTTTTTTTCTTTTCTTTTCTTTTCTTTTCTTTTGCTTTTGAGGGCAATTGGGGTTAAGTAACTTGCCCAAGGTCACACGGCTAGGTTTTCGTTTGTGTGTGTGTTAAGTGTCTGAGGCCGGAACCGAGCTCAGGTCCTTCTGACTCCAGGACCGACGCTCTACTCACTGTGCCACCTAGCCACCCCCTCTGAAATATACATCTGATCTTCTTTCATCCCTGTCCCTACCAACTTTTCCCATTCTCTTATGGAAATTCTGAGCATTCTTGGTCTAACTCAGGTGCTATCTTCTTCATGAAGCATTCTCTCTTCATCCCAAGTAGAAGAGAGTCCCTATTTCCTCAAATCTCTAAAGAATACTCAAAACATTGTAATTTGTAATGCAGTTATTTGTGTTTCAGTCCTAGCTGTCTTATTAGATTATAAGCTCCTTGACGGCAAAGACTATTCTATTCATATCTTTAGCTCCAGCAGTGTCTTGAACATAGGAAGTGCTTAATAAACTAAAGTATAAGCTCCTTAAGAGCAAAAACTCTATGTTCTATTTCTTTATATCCTTCCAATGGCCTAGTTTATTGAATGAAGGCATAAATTCATACCCCTAGAGGAAAGCAAGTGAGGAAGAAGAATCTTAGTAGATGGTTATTTGAAAAAAAGAAGACATATCTTGCCTTCTCAATGGGCAAGACAGTAAGTAGAGGGGGAGAGAGGGCATAGAACTGAAAATAAAATAAAACTGAATTTTAAAAAATAAAAACTTTTTAAAGAAAGAAAAAAAATATAACACTGGGTAGCTAGGGTAAATTCACACTCTGTTGTCAAGTTGTCAAGAGGTTGACAAAATTGACCCTTGAATTGTCTTCAGGCTATAATCCACCCGTGGCCCGAAGAAGTCCATCACAGAATAACTTCAAAAGTCATTCTCACTTAAGTGTGTGATGTGTCACAACCAATTCAACCTGTTCCTTCTTCTCCTTCCCCAATTCCGGTCCAGCAAAAATGTGACTTGCATTCCTTATTCCTCTTTATGGTACTACCTTTCTCCCAGTCAAGAAACATACTTCATCTTTTCCAGTCTCTCAATAAGTATTCAGGCTTAGCAAATAAATAATGCACACTGATTAGAAATTATCCTTTTTTATTAAAGCACTTCAGAGATTCACTAAGACAGAAATCCCAGTACCTCTTTCTTCCTGACCCTGACAAAAATGTGACAAGACAATTTAAACTGAACAATTCAGCAAGTTTATTAAGTAATTAGGTCCAAGGCAGTGTTCTAAGGCATTCAGGATACAAAGAGAAAAGTACAAACAAGCACTCCCCTTCAAGCAATGATTCAGAAAAATTTTACTAAGTACCTACTGTGGAGCAGGCAACGAATTCACATTCAGAAGGAAAACAACAAGCACCCTTGATGAGCAAATCTACAAAATAAATTCAGAGTAATTAGGGAGGCTGATAACAACTGGAGAAGAAAGATAAGGCCTCCTGAATAGAGTAAGAACTTCCAAGAAGGAAGATGAGGGATCCCAGGAATAGGAGATAACCACTGCAAAGTAAAAAACGCAGGAAGAGAATATATATATAAAGAACAGCAAGTAGTGTTTAGCTAGAACATGGACTATGTAGGCACAATAATATGAAATCAGCTTGGAAAGAGATGGGAGCCAAATTGGTTTCTATCTACCTAACTATCCACCTAATCTTGTTGTTATATTAAAATTTATATAAGGAACTCACCATGTCCTGGTTAAGTTTGGTGCCCTACAGTGAGAGCCCAGTTCATGACAGGTGCTTCTCGCCTGATGCAGAAAAATTCAGCAGATTCCCCACTCAGCAGCAGCCCCTCTATCCAAGGGACCCAGAGCTCCAGAGCCACCAGGACTCCATTGTCTCCAGCAGCAGGCTGGGGACTTCTGCTGCATGCTCTGGCTCTTATATTTCTGCAGAGATGTCTTGTTCCTCTTAATTTGGGAACCCTAAAAAGAGTCAAGTTTGTCCTCAGCCTAGATATGAGAGTAGATGACATAAGAGATCAAGCCTTTTCCTAGTACTTGGGCAAAAAGTCTATCACCTACAATTTGCCTGTCTGGTCCATTAGGACTCAGAAGACTGGGGTTCTATCTAGTCCCAGCAGGCAATATCCAGGGAAATGCTAAATGCAAGGCTTAAGCCCCAGCAGGCAATATCTAGGGAAATGCTAAATGCAAGGCTCAGTGAAGCTTTGTCTTCTCTCCTTCCTCCTGAAACTCCAGAGTCTTTTTACTCATGAGGTATGGGTGATATCTGGGGAGGACATATTGAATATCTCTGGATTAATGTCCATTTTGAGGGGTTTTTTTGGTTTTAATATCTGATTTATTCACATTTAGTTGGGAAGGTGCAAATCTATTTAGTATTTTGGATATCAAACAAAGGCTATGATTTGCCATTTTGACCTGGACTGATTTTTCATCTGTAATGTTTTATATTACTGTGTTTGAGCTAGATGATAAACTTTTTTCTGCAGATGTTGCTTCCATTTGATGACATATCAATGACATATTTGATGACAAACCTGCTAAGTTTCTGACAATTATGGAAATCCTTCAAATAAATTTAGTAGGCACTGGTACACGGATCTAGGTTGTTTATCACTGTTGTTCTGCTCTTAAAGTCAAATGATAACAGTGTTAGAATCTGGCCAAGTGTCCATCAATACCTCTGGCTTAAACGGATTCCTGTGGTTAATGGGGAAGATTGCCACAAAGCTGAGAAGTTAGCATCTGACCTCTGCCTGAGAATCTCCAATGAGGGTGGACCCACCATCTCCCAAAACAGTCCATTTCATGCCTGGATAGCTCTAATTGCTATGAAATAGAATGGAAGAATTGCTATGAAATAGAACGTGCTCTTTTGAGCACAACAACTATCTCATATTTGTATTTATAGGCCCAGCACCTAACATAGTACCTGGAATATAGTGAATGCTAAATAAATGCTTATTTGTTGATTCAAGTTTTCCTTCTATCAGACCTTGACTCTTGCTTTATTGAGAACATAGAGATTACTTGCAGGCAGCTCTCTCTTATCCCATTCTCTATAATCTTATAATATTTAGTTATCATCCCTCACTTACTCCTCTTCTATTCCAGTCTCTGATTCAGACGTAGCCCTTCTCCTCTGCAAGGGAAAGCTTTTTAGAACCTTAATTTACAACTGCTTTACCCTTAATCCTATGCCCCCTCTCTTCTCCAGCATATTGAGTCTTCAATCATCCCCTTTCTTTAATTTCTCTTTATTTAATGATCCTGTCCTACTGACTTCCTTGGCCTCAGATTGTTAAGGGCTTTAAATACCAAACAGAAGAGACTGTATTTTATCCTAGAGGCAACAAGAAGCCACTGATACTTCCTGGGCAAGGAAGTGACATGATCAGACCTGCGCTTTAGGAAAATTATTTTGGTAATAGTATGTAGAGAGACCAATTAGAAGCTATTAAAATAGTCCAAGCAAGAGAGTAATTAAAGACCTGAACTAAGGTAATGTTTGTGTGAGTGGGTAGAGAGAAGGGAATGAGTGTGACAGATGTTGTGGAGAATTGCCAAGACTTGGCAATTAAATGAATATAAGGAGTGAGAAAGGGGGATAAGTCTAATATATTCTGAAGTTATGAATCTGAGAAACTGGAAGAATGGCGATGCCTTTGACAGAAAGGGTTTTGGGAAAGAGAGGATAAGTTCCATCTAGTCATGATGAGTTTGAAATATCTATGGGGGATCCAGGCGCAACAGGTAGTTGATGATGCAGAACTCAGTAGAGAGATTAAGACTGGATACGTAGTTTTGAAAATAGTCTTCCCAGTGATAACTGAACCTACAGGGAATGATAAGACAAGGTCACCAGAAGGACTCTCAAGTAAACCCATGGTTGGGGCCAGGAGGAGACAGAGGATGATCCAGCAAAGGGGACAAAAAAGGATGAGAAACAGTAAACAGTATATGAAATGTCAGGGGGGAAAAAGTATCTAAGAAGAGTATATGGTCAAATGCCTCAGTGTTCAAGAAGCTGAGAACTCGGAAAAGGACAATGGATTTAGTAATCCAATTCAAGATTCCTAAGCTGGGAGACCTGAAAGTCCTTAGAGATCATCAGGTGTAATCTTATTTTAAGAGTTATCATCTGAGGAAAGGTAGGGCTGTGTAGTGGAGAGAGAAGCAGTCTTCAACACAGAAGACCGAAGTGCCAGTCCTGCCTTCCACATGCCAGCTGTGCAACTCTGGGCAAGTCATTTAACCTCTCAGTTCTCCAGGCCACTTTCTAAGACCATTAAATTATACAAAAATTGCTGGTCTGGAAGATGGCAGAGTAGAAACAGCTCATCCAAGCCACTCTGCCCCCAGATTCCCCCCAAACTATGTAAAAGGGGACTCTGAACAACTTCTGGAGCCCCAGCACCCAAAGAACGACACAGAGAAGCTAACCTCCCGCTGAGGACAGCCCAGCAGCCCTGCAGAAAGGACCAGTGCAGCGGTCTGGGAGCAGGAAGCGCAGACGCATAGCGAGGAAGCAGAGCGGGGGCAGGTCCGTGTGAGCTGAGGTTTTAGCCCCAGGGCGGCAGGGCTAGCAGCTGGCTGGAGGAACCCCAGAACACCAGCAGCCGCAGCTGTGGCGACTCCAAAATTATCAACATAGACATGCCTAGGACAAAGTAAGAGGTTAGTGTCCTATGGACTTTGGGACCTGTATTTGGGGAATGCGTCAGCTCCCTCCCCTGGGGGCTAGAAGCCGCTGAGGAGACACGCCATTTTGTAGTTTTCATAGGCATTTCCGGCTCCCAGCCTACAAATCGTGGGGAGATCCAGCGATCAGTCTTGGGGGGTAATCGCTCTTGCTTTAACCTCCTGGATCTGGATTGTGATCTAGGGTGGAAGTTGTGGGTGGGTTTACAGCTTGCCAGAAACGGAAGTTGCCCCCCACATGTTCGGGAGGAAAATTCCTCTAGCTGGCCTTAAAGCCATAGTGTGGCAACAAGCCCAAAAGTCAAGTAATTAAGTGGCAACATGCCAAGGCAAAGGAAACAGAAAAATGCAACCCTAGACTCCTATTTTGGGGGCATAGAGCGGAAAAGGACTGTGAGGTCAGAAGTCCTGCTCCAAAAGCCCCAGGGGAAAACATGAGCGGGTTGCAGGCCATAGAGGACCTTAAGAAGGACTTTAAAAATCAAATAAGAGAAGTGGAGGAAAAATTGGAAAGAGAAAGGAGAAGGATGCAGGAAAAGTATGAAATGAGGGTCAACAGCCTGACTGAGGAAAACAACACCTTAAAAAATAGACTAACTCAAATGGCAAAGGAGGCCTAAAAGGGCAATGAGGAGAAGAATGCCTTAAAAAGCCTAATTTGCCAGATGGAAAAAGAATCTCAAAAGCTCACTGAGGAGATTCATTCCTTCAGAGTTGACTGGAGCAAATGGAAACTAATGATGTTATGAGAAATCAAGATGCTGTTAAACAGATCCAAACAAATGAAAGAATAGAAGGCAATGTGAAATATCTCATGGGAAAAACCACTGACCTGGAAAATAGATCCAGGAGAGACAATTTAAAAATTATTGGACTACCTGAAAGCCATGATCAAAGAAAGAACCTAGAAATCACCCTTCAAGAAATTCTCAAGGAAATTGCCCTGATGTTTTAGATCCAGAGGGCAAAATAGAGGTTGAAAGAATCCACCAATCACCTCCTGAAAAAGATCCCAAAAGAAAACTCCCAGGAATATTATAGCCAGGTTCCAGAATCCCCAGATCAAGGAGAAAATACTACAAGCAGCCAGGAAGAAACAATTTCAATATTGTGGAAACACAATCAGAATAGCCCAGGACCTGGCAGCTTCTACACTGAGGGATCGAAGGGCATGGAATATGATATTCCAGAGGGCAAAAGAACTGGGAATGAACCCAAGGGTCACCTACCCAGAAAAACTGAGTGTTTTGTTTCAGGGGAAAATATGGTCATTCAGTGGAATAGAGGACTTTCAAGCATTCTTGAGGAAAAACCAGAATTGAATAGAAAATTTGACATCCAGACACAAGAAGGAAGAGATGCCTGAGAAGGTAATCAGGGAAAAGAAATCAAAAGGAACTTTATCAAAGTTGAACTATTTACATTCCTATATGGAAAAGCAATAACTGTGACTGATGATATCTTTCTCACTATGAAAATAATGGAAGAAGGGTGTGTGGTCATATGAATACATATGTGAATGTGTGTATATGGTTACAGATATATATGGATAGAGGGCATAGGTTGAATTTGTTGGGAAGGGAGAATACTCAAGGGATGAATTATGAGGTGAGAGGGGAAAGTGGCAAGAGGAGATGGAGAGAGACAGGGTAGGGTAAACTATCCCATGTAGAAGAAGCAAGGAGAAGTGGTTGCAAGGGAGGGGGAGAATAGGAAGGCTAAAAAGGCAAAACCACATTCACATTGAATTTGGTTCAGGGAGAGAATGACATACATACTAAATGGGATATCTCAACCTGCAGCAGGATAGGGGGAAGGGGGATGAGAGGAGGGATGATGGATGGGAGGGCATCCTTTCGGGGAGGGGAGGTTGGAAGTACCCACTCAAGAAGAGGGACAGGATCATGTAGGGAATGGACCAGGTGGGGGGTGGGATGAGTGGGAGGGAATTATAAGCAGCCTTGTACAATATATCTACTATGATAATGTTTTGTATAGCTAGACATGTACAATATATACTGAATTACTTATCTCCCCAGAGGGAATGGGTGACAAGGGAGGAAGGAAATGGATCTGAAATTCAAGGTCTTAAGATTAAATGTTTCAAATACATATAAATACTATTATTAATACTCTTTTGCTTGTAATTGGGAGATAAGATGTGCAGGCATTGGGACACAAAGATTCACCTTCCTCTAATGGAAAAGTCGAAGGGGGTATGGGAGAAGGTATGGGAGAGAGCAGATTGGAGGAAGCAGTATCTTGTGGGACTGCTATTCTGGGAGGTTGGGTAGGGGAATAACGGGGGGAAAATGATTGTAACTCAAAATCTGGTGGAAATGGATGATGTAAAACAGAAGTTAATAAAGCATTTGTTTAAATTTTTAAAAATTGCTGGTCTGTCTTAGTAGGCAGAATTTCATCACATAGAATTCCTTACTCCAATGAAATCACAGATCCAAACTTTCCTATTCCTAAACCCTAGAAAGGGAAAGTAACTTCCCCAAGGCCACACTACAACTATGAAGAAAACTAAAAAAGTTTCAAACAAACCCAGGTCTTCAAACCCTGAATTAAGTGCTTTTTCTACTAGACCATGATACTAATAAATGAGTAATAATAATAATAATGATAGCCAGCATTTATAGAGTACCTACTGTGTGCCAGGCACAATCTTTACAGTTTCCTCATTTGATCCTCACAACAACTAAGGGAGGTAGGTACTGTTATCATCCCCATTTTACAGCTGAAGAAAACTAAGGCAAACACAGGTAAAGTGACTTGCTCAGGGTCCCATAGCTAATAAGCACCTAAGGCTGGATTTGACCTCAGGTCTTCCTGACTCCAGGGCTAGTATTCTATCCACTGAGCACCCTAACTACTACAGATAAGGAAATATGCAAAAATTCTAAAAGAATGAACTGTTCTCTTGGGCAGAATGATGAGGCCTAAGAGAAGTCTGGCGTTGTAGATACTGTGCAGAGCTTGGAGTTACAAAGATCTGGGTACAAATGCTTCCTCTGACTTAACAGGTAAAAGAACCTGAGCAAGTTACTTAACCTCTGTGCCCAAGTCAATTTCCTAGGACTTCTATTACATCATGGATTGTTGGTTGGTTGGTTGAGGGACTTCCCACAAGGAGTACCTCCCCAGGACAAAATACTTAGGTGACACAAAAGAGAAAGCACAGCTAGAATTCTTTTCTCCCCCAATTTAAAATCAATATTAATAATGCCCTTACTCACAAAGAGGACCTGTTCAGAGCTTTACTGTGAGCATCACTAATTTTTTCAGATCCTTGACCTTGCTAGAAGATACCATTCTATCATAATACTAAGAATAGGTCCCTGCCAGGACATAGATTATGTAATACATACAGACCTGCAAAATTCAAACACATTCTCACTAACAGGCAGTAATGATTAGGAAACCTCAGTTCAAACATTTAATGAACAGAAGTGTAAATTATCTTTCTACTTAGGAAATTACTTTACAAAAAGATCCACTGAATATCATAACAAACTGAAAAGAATTTCTAATATTTTGGAGAACCATGATAAAAGAAAGTACTGGAAACTGATCCATGATGAGAAGAAATCCTGAGGAATCTCCCAGCTAATTAAAAATAGCCCCAGCTGTGGAGCTCATCAGATCCACCTCTTAGCCAAAGATGTCACTATTAGTGCTACAGAAAGAAAGGCTGATATTGTCTAAACTGCAATGTTTCCAACAAACATGTTTCAGCTCTGAAAAAAACAGGAAGAAATGAACCAACTCTCCCACAAGTCTTTCCACAGAACTCAGTAAAGAAATGTTTGGAGGCATTATCAAGGACTATTCTAATGGTCATTTGGGAGTAAAACTGTGTCAAAGTAAATCGACATGTCATAAAAAAAGTTCCCCAATATTAGGCTTAAAGTATATATGCTGACTACTTCCAAAACTTGAGTAAAATGGAAAGAAAATTAGTTTCATGGTGATGTTACAAAATTTAGAATAAAGCAAGCACTGGAAAGAGAACACATACCAATTTGCAAAGAAATTGTCTTCCAAACATTCATTTACAGTGATGATTTGGATTCTAGACCAAATATTCCTTACTGATCTAATGTTATTAAAGTCCCATCTGGTTCAAGAAAGTCTATTTAATCCATCAGGTATTTGTTAAGTCCCTCAATTTCAGGCTGTGTTCAGGGTCCAAGGATAAAAAATATTTTTTAACAAATACCATTATAAAGTCCAGTTTGATTCACTAAGGCTGCTTCCATGTCCCAAGGAGAAAAATGGGAGGGGACACACACACACACACACACACACACACACACACACACACACACACACACACACACACACACACACATTTTTGAAAGGGAACAGGCTTCTATAAGAAGTCTGGACTAAAATTAGACCCTTAAATAACAATAACTGACAGAAGAAAGAGTTATTAGGATTTGGTGTCAGAAGAAGTTTCCAGTCCCTGACTCCTCACTCCTACTCCTCCAACATAGGCATCAGTTCCCAAATGATATTTCTGTGTACAATCTTCATTATCTCTCACATCTTTCTCCTTCTCTACACTTACACAGCCACCCTTCTATTCCAAGCCCTCATCACCCTTTCACCTCAAGCCCTTCTTAAACTGTGGGTCCTGACCCAGCTTAAGAAGTGCTGAAGGGTTTGCAAGCAGAACAAGTTTAAGAAGTCCTGGGTCCTAGACTAATGTAACAACCTTCTAATTAGTCTCACTGTCTCAAGTCTCTTCCCATTTCAATCCATCCATCCTTCACAAAGCTGCCAAACTGATTTTCCTAAAATACAAATCTGACCAGTAATAACACTAGTCAGTAACCTATCCTACAGGATAATATATAAACATATGTTGTTCAGAATTTGAAACCCTTCCCAGCCTGGCCCCACACAAACATTCTAGCCTTCTGCACACTACCCCCCTCTATGTACATTATGGTCTAGGTAAACTGGCCTTCTTGCTGTCCTGCATACCCAGCACATCACTTTCTGCCTTTTTATTGGCTGTCCCTCATGCCTAGAAGCCCTCATTCCCTTCAAGGTTCAACTCAATTGCCAACTTCTACACGAGGCCTTCCCTGACTCCCCCAGCTATTAACTGCATTCCCTGAAAAAGGACATCCTATTTTGTATATACTCACACGTGGAGATGTCTCCCCCAACTATACTGTAAACTCAAGGACAAAGACTTTTCACTTTGCATTTGTAGCCCTAGCCCCTAACACATAGTAGGTGCTTAATGATTACTGATGACTACCTATGCACTTAACCTTTTAGGCCTCAGTTTCCTCACCTGTAAAAGGGAGAAGAGATGTATAGGTAGAAGAGGACTTCAAGGTTACAACCTTGAAGTCCTCTTCTACCTCTAAATGACAATATAATGCTTTAAAGTTTGTATAGCACTTTATGTACAGGATTGGAGGCTAGGTAACAAAAGTAATTAGTATAACCAATTTACAAATAAGGACACTGAGGTTCAGAGAGGTTGTGATTTACCCATCATCACAAATTAGTAAATGCCAGCATTGGGATGTGAACCTAAATCTCACTGAATCAAAGTTGAGGGTGTGGCACAGTACAAAGGATGCTGACCCTGGAGTCAGAGGACCTGGTTTCAGATCCTGCCCTGACACTTACAACTTGGGGGATCTTTGGCTAGTCACTTCTTCATCTGTAAAACAAGGAAGTGAATTGTAAAACAGCCTCCGAAGTCTTTTATAACCACTGGTCTACGAAGCTACAACCAGCCACTATGTAGCAGAGTGGGTTGAACTGGATAAACAGAATAGATGCCCATCGGGAAGGACCAAAAAGGGCACCTTTCACGGGCTGAATGGGCCTCATGGAGTAGATGCTCATCTCTTGTGCATGTGACAACTTCAGAGTTGGACTTGAGCGAACTTATGACTGACTGCAGTGGAAAGACATTGGACTTAGTCAGAAGCCCTGGGTCCAGGTCCCTACTGGTACTGGCACTAGTTGTGTGGCTGTTTGTCTGTAAGAAGAGAAATGATAATCACTTTGCTGCCCACCTCCCAAGGCTACTGGTGAGGCCCACCCCATATCAACTGCCAAGCACTAGGAGAATAAGTGCTGGAAGATCTATCTTTGGTTGTACGACCACACTGTCTTAGTTTCCTTCTATAAAATGAATGCACTGGATTAAATGATCTCTAAGGTCCCTTCCAACTCAAAATCCATGATCTTGTGTCCCTAATATTTAGCACAGTAAGGGCTAAGATGTAAGGGCTTAATAAATGTTTGCTGACTGACTAAATTCCTAGGCTAATTGAACTCTGACGGCCCTTACATAAATATAAGGAAACATTTTTAATTTATTCAACCTATTCTTCATCAATAGCCTTAAGACATAAACAACGTGACACTGTCATATGTACTTACCTAAAGGAGAAATTATTTCAATAAGTATCTTCCAACTGACATGGATCACAATCCTCTTTCCTGTTCCACCCCTACCCCCACCCCAACCTCTCAAGATTAATAGACAGTTTCATATCACCCTGTGGCCAATCCTCTAGTGATGAGCTCCATCACACTTAGCAGGCAAAAAAGCAGACACCATTCCTTATTTGAAGCCTTTCTGGCTTGGTAGCACCAGTCAGAGCTATTTTTGCAATAACAAAGCCTTCTTCAAGAATTCAGGGTTAAGTTCAACATTAATATAGTGAACCCTCAGAAAAGGGGGAAATCATCAGTTGCCTCCTCCTTTGCATAACTAAATTCCTAAAAAAAAAGCTTTCTACATCTGGTGCTTCCTTCTCACTCTCTTCTTAGCTCTCCTCAATATGGTTTCTAAACTCACCATTCAAATGAAAGTGATCTCTCCAAAGTTACAATGGTCTCTTTAAAAATAAACAACAACATTTTATTTGTTTTAATCAACCAAAATCTACCTTCTCTCTCCCACCCCCATTGAAAACACATGGAAAACAAAACCCATTAAAACATGTATGGTCAATCAGAACAAATTTCTACATTGGTTATGTCCAAAAAGAATTTCACGAATGGGGCAGCTAGGTGGCGAAGTGAGTAGAGCGCCGGCCCTGGAGTCAGAAGGACCTGAGTTCGGATTCAGCCTCAGACACTTAATGCACACACAAACAAAAAACCTAGCCGTGTGACCTTGGGCAAGTTACTTAATCCCAAATGCCCTCAAAAAAACCCAAAAAACAAAAAAACCCAAAAAACCAATTTCTAATTCTGCATTGAGTCCTTCACTTCTCTTATCAAGAGGTAGCTAGTATGTTTTGTCATTAGTCCTCTGGAATCCTGTTTGGTCGTTATGCTGATAAAGAGTCCACCGCATTTATTTACCATAACATATTCACCTACTCTCTAATATATAAGCATCCCCTCATATTTCCATTCTTTGTCACCTCAAAAAGAGTTAAAATTATTTTTGCATATCCTTAGTTTGTTTTCCTTAACTTACCCTCTCTAAACTCCTCCTTTCCCTTCTTCCATTTCCCTGTTTTTCTGCTGAGTGATATATTTCTGTACTCAACTCTGTGTGTATGTGTTCTTCCTTCTTTTGACCAGTTCAGATGAGAGTGAGGTTCAAGTGTCAGCAGCTCCCCCAACGCTCCTGATCTGTAAAGGTGTCTACTTGCACACCCTGATCACAGCCTCCCTCCTCTCCCCTTTCATCATGCACTGCATTCTCCTCTTTCCAACCTTCTCTTAAGATCCTCGATATGTAACAGAACCACTGCCAGGCCTCATCCAATTGGACTCCCTCTATGACCCCTGATGTTAGGGTTCAGAGGAAACCTATCTCCTCATATTTAAATGTAAGCAGTTTATCTTTGTTTGTTCTTTGTCACTGTTTATTTATGTTTAACTTTTAATGTTTCTCTTCACTGCTGTGACTGAACTTAACAGTTTCTGCACAGCTCTGGTCTTTTCATCAGGAATATTTGAAAATCCTCTATTTCATTACAAATCCATTTCTGCCCCTTTCCTGAGTTTTGCTGGTAAGTTATTCTTAGCTATAAGTCCACACATATGCTTTACCTCCTGGAATACTAAATTCCAAGCTCTCTGCTCCTTTAGAGTTCTGTGTCTTTAATCACACGTGATCCTCACTTTGATGCCTTAGTGACCAATTTCTTTCTTTCTAGCTGCATACAATATTTTTTTCTTTTACTTGGAAACACTGAATTTTGGTGACTCCTGGGAGTTTTCATTTTAGAATTTCTTTCAAGAGTTAGATTTTTTTCTATTTCTACTTTGACCTCTGGTTCTAAAAGATGTGTGCAGTTATCTTTTAAGATTTCTTGAAACGAGGTCTTATTTGGTCATGGCATTCATGTAGTCCACTGATTCTTAATTTTTTTCTTCTCAACCTGTTTTCCAGGTCAATTGTTTCTGCTATGAGATAACTTAGATTTAATTTTTTTTTTAATCTTTTGACTTTGTGTTTTCTTGTTGCTTCACTGATTCACTGGCTTCCATTTGGTCCATTCCAATTTTCAGGGAGTTTACTGCTTGGGCAAAGTTTTGTACCTCTTGTTCTAAGCTGTTAATTTCCTTTCAAGTCTCTATTCCATACCTCTCGTTTCTGTTCCAATTTTTTCTTCAAGTGCTCTCATTCTATTTATTTATTTATTTATTTTTTCTTTTTGGAGGACAATTGGGGTTAAGTAACTTGCCCAAGGTCACACGGCTAGGTTTTCTTTGTTTGTGTGTGCTTTAAGTGTCTGAGGCCGGAATCGGACTCAGGTCCTTCTGACTCCAGGGCCGACGCTCTATTCACTGCGCCACCTAGCCGCCCTTTCTCATTCTATTTATAAGAACTTTTTTTTTTTTTTGCTCTTTGGAGGGGAGAAGATAGGGCAATTGAGATTAAGTGACTTGCCCAAGGTCACAGCTAGGGAACATTTTAACTCTTAAAAAAAAATCCTGCTTTGCTTCTTCCAGGCATTCTAGTTGAGTTTGTTTCTAAACTAAGTTTTCCACTGAGGTTTTGCCATAGATGTAGTGGAATCATTCTCTTCTTCTGGATTTAAAGCTTCCTTGCCAACATAACAGCTCTTTTAAAAACATGGATAATAGACAATTTCACTGTAATCCCTCCCTATGCCTTCCTTATTCCTTCTAAACCAGGAGTTCTTATCTTTTTTATGTCCTGGATCCCTTTGGTACTCAGTCTGATGAATCCTACAGCTCTTTGTCACAAGAATATTTTCAAATGCACAAAATAAAGTACACAGGGTCACAAAGGAAAAAAATAATTATATTGAGATAGAAATGTAATTTGGCAGGGACTCTTTTGCTTTTCCCTTTGTATCCTCAACACATAGCAGTACCTGGCACAAAAGAGGTGTTTAATAAATGCTTGCTAACTGATTGATCTAGAATGTGGGAACTGGTACCAGTCATAAGGGATAAATGGAGAAGAGGGAGGGGGGAAAAAGGAAAAGAAAAGAAGAAAAAAGTGTTACTGAGAGCACTCAATACCCTCTACAGTTTGGCAACATCCTGCTTTTTCAGTCTTATCTCACTTTCCTGAAGCACTCTACTAACACCTACTACTCAGGTGTTCTTAACTTGGTGCCCACAGACCTCCCAGGAAAACCATGGTCAGATTTTAGGGAGTCCATGAACCTGGATGGGAAAAAAAAGTTACAGCTTTATTTTCACTAAATTCTAATTGAAATTTAGCATTTCCTTCAATTATAAAAGTGTGTAACAAACCATAGTAATATTAGCTGTATTTGTCTTGAATAGGAATCACAGATACTTTCATACAACATCACGTCATGACCACTCCAGTTTAATGTTCTTATTTAACCTAAACAACAGCCTCCAAACACTGATATGTCTTTAGAAAATAAAATGTAACTTTAACTTTCCTATACATTAAACACATTGTCTCATTTTAACATATTAATAAAACACCTATTCCTAGATTACAAATTTAATATTTTGATAACATTTTAATAACTGATTCCTTTGTAATCCTGTGTATTTTATTTTAGGTTTATTATTTTGAGAAAGGGTCCATAGGCTTCACCAGATTGCCAAAGAAATTCAATGATACACACCAAAAGATTAAGAAGCCCTGCCCTAACAAAACTATTCTCTGACCCCCAAATATTTACGTCTTGTACAGCTCTCCAACCTCCAAGCCTTTATTCAATCCTGGAATGTCTTCTCTACTTGCCTTTTGGGTAATTGCTACTAAAACTTTAAAAACTAATTGAAATGCTATCCCCTCCATGAAGCCTTTCCTGATCCCCTTAGTGAGTTACTATCTTCACTATACAGCACTTTGTTTTTCAATGTACTTATAATGATCCGTGATGGTTATCTGTTTTTGCATTTTATCCCCTTACTAGACCAGGAGCACCATAAGGATAAGGACCATATATCAGCCAGAAACTATCTTACCCAATGCTGAACACAGTACACTGCACACACCGAACACCTAAGTGTTAACTTATGTTAGTAAAGTGTTAACTGAATGGAAAGTTATGCAACAGAAGTTAAGTAAAAGTAAGTATATGAGCAAAATTTCAGTCAAAGTGGCATAATCACAGATTGAATCAATTAAATTAAAGATAAGGAAACCAAACCCCAAAACTAGACTATCCAGCTGCTCTACTAGGTCATTCCAGCGCTGCTGAAATCTGACAGACAAATTCACACAATCTCCCAATCTAGATCCACTGCAAATTGATGGGGTTTCATCGTAAATGGGTCCTCACTGCTACATGGTAATCCTTTTATTCTTCCCTTACTGACTCCATTCCCCACAGTGGCTATATAGTATTCCCTACCCTTTTACTCTCAGGAGGATCTATGATCCTATGACATCATCTCCTACTTCACTCCTACTAAGCAGATAGGTGATACAATGGATAGAATACTGGACCCAGACTCAGGAAGACCTGAGTTCAAATATGGCCTCACACACTTACTATGTGACCCTGGGCAAGTCACCTAGCCTCTGACTCTCCTCATCTGTAAAATGGGGATAATAATAGCACCTACCTCCCAAGTAGGTTTTTTTGAGGAAAACATGAGAAAATATTTGTGAAGCGCTTTGTAAACCATAAAGCACTATATAAATGCTAGCTATTATTATTACTTCACAGAGGAAACAAAAAGCCACCATTGTGAGCTGTCTCCCCTTCTCCACACCTTGAAATCCCTCTATATTATCCCCCATTCTCACCTGCTTTGCTTCAAACTCTGGGGAAGTGGTGGTCCTTCCTGTTAAGATCAACCTCTCTACTTGTGCCCTTGATCCCATCCCCTTTTTCTTCTTCGATCTTGTTCTCTCAATAATGCCTTCATTGTCTTTCATCTTCAATTTCCTTATCCATTGAGGGGGGGTAAAAGGGAAAGTGAACAAGCATTTATTAAGCACCGACTACATGCCAGGCACTGTGCTAAGTGTTATACAAATAATTCATTTGATCCTCATAACAACCCTGAGAGGTAGGTGCTATTATTATCCCCATTTAACAGTTAAGGTAAGTGAGTTAGAGGTTAAGTGATTTGCCCAAGATCACACAGTCGGTGTGTAAGGTCAAATTTGAACTCAGGTATTCCTGATTCCAGGTCCAGCACTCTATCCACACTGTACTCTCTAGCTGCCACTGGCTCTTTCTTATTTCCTACAAATAGCTCTAAGGCTCCCTATCCTTAGTAAACATTCAACTATCCTTGCCATGTTCTCAAACTATCATCCTACATTTCTCCTCCTAGTCACTGTCAAAACTCCTAGGAAATCAGCTAAACTAACTGCCTCCATTTCCTGGCCCCCCAGTTCACCTTTTGGGCCCTAGCAATCTGGTTGAAACTTACTTTCTCAAAAGGTACACAATGAAATCTTCAACACTAAATCCAATGGTCTTTCTCAGTTCCCATTTTACCAAACCTCTCTATCGTTTTTGACACTCCTGATCATCCCCTCCCCTTCCTTCCCCTCCTGGATACTTGGTTCCTCCCTTGGCTTTCATAACATTGGTCTCTCTTGGTTTTCCTCTACCTGCAGGACAGCTCCTTCTCAGTCCCTTTTGTTAGCTCAAACAAGGCACGGTGGTACAGTAGGTGAAAAAATGCTAGATTTGGGGTTAGAGGACCTGGTCTCAAATTCCAATTCTGCTACTTACCACTTATGGAGTAGCCTTGGGAAAACATTTAATCAACCTCTTTGGGCTTGTTTCCTCATCTATAAAATAAAGAAGTTGGACTAGTAGATTTCTAAGGTCTCTTGGAGTTCTAAATCCTATGATTAATCAACTCAATGACCAACCATGATTCTAGAGGACATGATGAAGCAGTCTCCTGCTTACCTGACAGACAGGTGATAAACTCAAGATGGAGACCGAGACATTTTTTTTTTTTTTGGAAATGGTTAATGTAGGGAATTTATTTTGCTTGACTATGAATATTTGTTACAAAGGCCTTTTCTTTTTCTAAAGGAAGAGGTGATAGGGGAGAGAGCAAAAAATAAGATTTTTTAATTGAAAAAATGTTTAAAGAAAATTTTAAAATTCCATGATCATCATTTCCATCAGCTGCACTGCCTACTTCAAGAGGCTTCAGTCCTGGAGCCTGCTCTCCTGATTAAAGACTTGCTGGCCAGGACCACCGTTTCTTTAGCATATCTGAAGTATTTAGTACAAATTATCTATCTATCTATCTATCTATCTATCTATCTATCTATCTATCTCCCATCTCTTAATTAAATACAGGTATCTCCCAAGGCTCTTTTATGGGCTCTTTTCTCTAAGTGATTTTAGCAGTTCCATGGTTTCAACATTTCTATACAGATGACTCCCATAATTATATAGCAGGCCCTAATTTCTCCTCTGGACTACAGTTCCATCTTACCAACAACCTGCTAGACATTTCCACCTAGATGTCCCATCAGCATCTCAAATTCAACAAATCCAAGAAAGAATTTATCATCTTTCCCTCAAAATGTATCCCTTCTCAAACTTACCATCTCTTTCTACTGAGAACACTATCATTCTTCTAATAACACAACTAGGTTCACAAGGTTAGACTCACCCTAGACTCTTCCCCTTTTCTCATCTCTCATATCCAAATCAATGATCAAGTCATATTGAATCTACCTATAAAACTCTCATATCCATCAAGATTATTCCAACAGTCATCTAATTGGTCTCCCTACTTCCAAACTCTCTCCTCTTCAATCAATCCTCCCCACAGTTGCCAAATTCATATTCTAAAGAATAGAACTAAACATGACACTCAAAATCTTTAATGGTTCCCTTTGCCTCTTAGGATAAACTCTAGAGCTTGGAATTTCACCCCCACTTTTACCAGTTCCTATCTACCTTTCTAGATTTATTTTATATTCTTTCGCTTCATATAACCTATCCAAAGCAACCTACTACCTGTTTTCCAAATTTCACATTCTATTTCCTATCTTTGTGAGTCTGCATAAATAGTGCCTCTTCCCCTCCAAGACTGAAATGTACTCCCTTCTCACCTTTACCTCTTAGAATCTCTGGCTTCTTTCCCTGCTGGGCTCACATACCACTTACTAAGGGAAGTCTGTTCTCTTCTGATTCTCCATCCCCTTTCCTAGTGTAAATGTTCTCTTTCTTCTAAAATTACATTGCACTGCTATGCATGCTGTATCTCCCCATGTATGCTATGTATGCTGAGTCTCCCTATTAAAACAAAGTTCCTTGAGAACAAGGGATTATTTCATTTTCGTCTTTGTTTTCCCCAATACCTGGCATACTGTCTTTAAAATGGCATTTTTTTTTTTACAAGTGGGAATACAAAAAGACAGACTTTGACAAACCTTCTATGGTTAAAGTAATAGTAAGAGCATGTGAATAGTGACAGATTGGCTCAATGAGATGCTAAGGAGAGTTTGGGAAAAGGTGGGAAAGGACAGTGGGTTCTTTTTCACAATGTATACAATGCTGGATAAATTAAAACAAAAAAGGAAAATGAGCACAAAAATGTGAATGAGGGCTTAAGCCATCTGTTTTAGGTTTACGAGAGAGATGAAAAGCTGAGGAGTTAAATTTTTCAGTTCTCACACGGAATTGGTTTCCAATCTTAGGTCAGAACTCATCTGAATGGGGGCAGAGCCAAGATGGCAGAATAAAAGCACAAACTTGGAGTGGGCTCCCTCCAGCTTCAACCATCTCCAATAGCCGTAAAAAATATGACTCTAAACAAATTTTAAAGCTACAGAACCCACAAAGAGACAGAGAGAAAAAAATCTCCTGCTGAAGGTCCCAGGGTGGCCTTGACCAGCGCCCAGACTGGCCAGAGCAGACTTCAGGAGAGTGAATCACCAGCAGGTGTGGCAGTTTCCAGACTCTTCAACCCATAAAGGCCAAAGAGAAAATAAAAGGTCAGTCAGGAACTCTGTTGTTAGAGTGAAGGAACAGCAAGGTCCATCCCCTACCCCCCCACCCCTACCCCCCACCCCCCACCAGGGCAAGAAGTGACTGAAGGCCCAGGCAGTGCTTTCAGAGCTCCTAGCCTGCAGATAATAGGGGGACCAAAAGACCATTCAGAGGTAATTACTCTTGCTTTGATCTGCCTGGATCTGGATCACGGTCTTGGGTGGTGGTCCTGGGGTATGTGGCCAGTGAGCCAAAGCTTGTGGGGGCTGGAGAGAGGGCGCCCAACTAATAGCTCCGGCAGCTGAGAAAACCCCAGCAATTTGGGACAAAGCTCTCTCCATTCTGTAAGCAGAGTTTTGAGCAAAGAGCTTAAAAGTAATTGGAAAGATGAGGAAGTGCAATCAGACCATACAATTCTTTTTTAGGGACAAAAAAGGATCAAAGCATGGAACTGGAGGAGGACAATGAAGTCAGAACTCCAGCATCAAAAGCTTCTAAGAAAAATATGAACTGGTCACAGGCCATGGAGGAGCTCAACAAGGATTTTGAAAATCAAGTAAGAGAAGTGGAAGAAAAACTGGGAAGAGAAATGAGAATGATGCAAGAAAATCATGAAAAGCAAGTCAACACCTGCTAAAGGAGACCCAAAAAATTTCTGAAGAAAATAATACCTTAAAAAGTAGACTAACTCAAATGGCAAAAGAGGCCCAAAAAGCCAATGAGGAGAAGAATGCCTTAAAAAGCCAAATTTGCCAGATGGAAAAGGAATTTCAAAAACTCACTGAAAAGAATAATTCCTTCAAAATTAGATTGGAGCAACTGGACGCTAATGACTTTATGAGAAATCAAGAATACTATAAAACACATCCAAACAAAAGAAAGAATAGAAGGCAATGTGAAATATCTCATTGGAAAAACCACTGACCTGGAAAATAGATCCAGGAGAGAGAATTTAAAAATTATTGGACTACCTGAAAGCCATGACCAAAAAAAGAGCCTAGACACCATCTTGCAAGAAATTATCAAGCAAAATTGCCCTGATATTCTAGAACCAGAGGGCAAAATAGAAATTGAAAGAATATAGTGATCAACTCTTGAAAAAGATCCCCCCCCACCAAAAAAAAACTCCTAGGAATATCACAGCCAAATTTCAGAGTTCCCAGGTCAAGGAGAAAATATTACAAGCAGCCAGGAAGGAATAATTTTACCATTGTGGAAACACAATCAGGGTAACACAAGATCTACCCTTAAGGGATCAAAGTGATGATATTCTGGAGGTCAAAGGAGTAAGGATTAAAACCAAGAATCACCTACCCAGCAAAACAGTATAATGCTTCAGGGGAAAATATGGTCATTCAATGAAATAGAGGACTTTCAGGAATTCTTGATGAAAAAACCAGAGCTGAACAGAAAATGTGACTTTCAAATACAAGAAGCAAGAGAAGTATGAGAAGGTAAACGGGAAAAAGAAATAATGAGGAACTCATTAAAGTTGAACTATTTACATTCCTACATGGAAAAACGATAATTGTAACTCATAAGACTTTTCTCAATATGAGGATAGTTGAAGGGAATATATATGTATATATGTATACATACATATATATGTATGTATAGGAGGATGTATGTGTGTATAAATATATATGAGTGTGTGTATATATGTATACATAGAGGACACAGGATGGGTTGAATATGAAGGAATATCTAAAAAATAAAATTAAGAGGTGAGAGAGTAATATATTGGGAGGAGAAAGGGAGAGATAGATTAGGGCAAATTGTCTCATATAAAAGAAGCAAGAAAAATCTGTTACAATGGAGGGGAAGAGGAGGAAGGTAAAAAGGAATGGGTCAACCTTACTCTCACTGAATTTGGCTTAAGGAGGGAATAATATACACACTAAATTGGGTATCTTACCCTACAGGAAAGCAGGGGGGAAGGGGATAAGAGCAGGGGGTGATAGAAGGGAGGGCAGATTGGGGGAAAGGGTAGTTAGAAGCAAACTTTTGAAAAGGGACAGGGTCAAAGTAGAAAATAGAATAAGTGGGGGGACAGGATAGGATGGAGGGAAATATAGTTAGTCTTTCACACTATAACTACTATGGAAATGTGTTACATAACTACATGTATAATCTATGTTGAACTGCTTGTCTTCCAGGGGAGGGGGGGTGAGGAGGGAAGAAGGGAAAGACTCTGGAACTCAAGTGTCAAAAAACAAATGTTAATACATGTTACATGCAACTGGGAAATAAGATATATAGGCACTGTGGTATAGAAATCCATCTTTCCCTACTAGAAAATTTGTGGGGGAGGAATGGGGGAGGATACAAGAGAGAACAGATTGGGGGAAGGGGTATTCAGTAGGCTCTCTATTTAGGGGTGAGTGGTAGGGGAGAGATGGGGAGAAAAATTTGTAACTCAAAACCTTGTAGAAATAAATGAATGTTGAAAAACAAAATTAAAAGAATTCATCTGAATGTAAGTTCCATGAATGCAGTTAATTTCATTTTTATTTTCTCTGATTTCCAGTACCTAGGATAATACCTAGGAAAAATATTGAGTACTTAATAAATGTTTGGTGAATTGGATTGTATTAGAATCATAAGGCTGTAAGCTCCTTGAAAGCAGTGTCTGAGTATTCACTATCTCGTATCCACAGTGCCTAGCATGGTACTCCCCATAGAGCAGGCCCTAAATAAATGCATGCTAATTTAAAGACCCAAACTAGGGCTGCTGAAGCTCTACCAAAAAATCTTAAGGGTCCTCTGAAAAGACTCAGAGGGATCTAAGCAAAATGTCCAGTGTGTTTTCTGAGCCAGTGGCCAACTCCCTTCCATACATGGAAGGAAAATGCCTAAAGCCTGAGTGAATGAGAAAATCCCACCCTGGTTCTCACTCTACCCACCCTCACCAAATGGTGCTGTCCTAGTGCTGAAGCTTTCTTTTTAAATAATAGGAAAACTTGAATGTACAATAAACTGAAAGAACAAAGTATACTTCTGTGGTTTCTAATACGATTTTGTGAAAATATTAGGTATCACTGGGGACCTGGTGTCTAGAATTTGCTGGACCCTAAGACATTCAGACAACAGATTATTAGTGAACTAGTAGTGATCTAGTAGAACAGGAGAACTAGTAGAACTAATATCTGACTAAAAGAAAGATTTAGAAATCATATATCTATAGAAATTTTCAGTTGTAGAAAGTGACTTTATCTAGGGCATGAATATATAAGGAGAACAGAGGTCTAAGACTATCTGAGAATGGTTCACAAAAGGTGGGATTAAAAAAAAAACAACAAATGCATTTAGACACTCAAAGAATGGCTAGTAAGAAGAAAACCAGGTTAGGGAAATGTCTCAGAAGCCTAACTTAGGAAGACTTTAGAAGAGGGGTTACTGATGTTGGGAGATTTTTAAAAATAGAATTATTTTAGCATAGCTCAGCTATGCTAGTCAATCAAGTCTTTTTTCATATCACCTTATAACCATTCTAGATGTAAAGAAATGTATTCTCAACTCCACAATCATTTAATAATTATCTATCGTGTGCAAAGCACTGTCAGGCATTAAGAATACAAAAAGAAAAAATTAAACAGTTCTTGCCCTCAAAGAGTTTACATTCTAATGGAGAGATCAAAAAAAGATCTAGTATTCAAACTGATACATGAACAATGCTTTAGAAGGAACAGAAAAGAATATATGCTATATTTAAAAAGTAGAAAAGAAGTAATGGGCCTACTCTGCTTCTCCTAGCCTAGACCAAAGGTATTCAAACTCCACATATGAAACCTGTCATTTTATCCTTGGAAGAACTGTCTTAGGAAAGAAAAGAAGCTATATTAACTCTGTCTATGATTATCTTGGAAATTATGGAAGAATTCTCCCTCTCTATTGGCAGCTAGTTGGTACAGTGAAGTCAGGAAGACATGAGGTCAATCCAGCCTTAGATACTTACTAGCTGTGTGACCCTGGGCAAGTTAATTAGCTTCTGCCTGCCTCAATTTCATTTGTAAAATAAAATAGCCTACCTCTTTCAGGGATGTTGTGAGGATAAAATGAGATGTTTGTAAAGCATTTTGCAAACCATAACTTACCTTATAAAAGCTAATTATTATTAGCAGGCACCTTCCCCTTTGCTTATAAATCTTAATACTCTCAGAAATTCAAATGGAACTACAATCTCAATGAGATACAGATTCATTTTGGAGCTACAGATCACAGTTAATCCATCCTACTCAACTCCTGTCAATGCCTTCCTAGAAGTCTGCCATGAGAGAATCTATCTCTCCTCAATTCCTCCTCACACAGTGAGGATATAAGTAGAGCAGTGCAGCTGTCCACCTGCCATGATTCGACCCTTGCCACATCCAGTACATTTTCTCTTCCAATTATGAATTTCCTCAATAACATTTTTTATTTCTGGTCTTCTAAGTTCCTCATTGTTTATATCCTGCAGCCTGCTCACACTCACCATACACCTTTCCAGAGCCCTCTGTGTGACAGTCATTTTAAATTCTTCAGAAACCACATTCCATGGTTTGTGCTATACAAAAACACTGGTAAAATAAAGATATTTAACAGATAGGCCTTTATTTCTAAGAGAAATTTATGAGTCATTAAATGGACTGTACAATGTTCTGAAGGCAATTAATTCAGTCCAATTTCCTTCTACTCTTTAATTCTGGGTCCAACTCATCCATCTGTACTATCTGTCCCAGATATACATATTGTTGGATAACAATATGTACATTTAATTTACAACATTTACAACATTTAATGCCCAGATTGTGACAACTTAAAATATTTTTATGTATCTTACTTTTTATTTTTCACTTTTCCCTCTGTCTCCCGTAGCTACTGTCCTAACTACTTTCTTTTGCTAACTTCTCAAGTTCTACTATCACTGCCTTCACTTCTTCATTTCATGCACTTTCCTTAAAGAGGTGCCCACTCCTTGCAAATTCTGTAAATTGCCTTCATGGCCACTACTAACTTCCCGTCTTTTCAAATAGCCTCTTACTCATCATAATCCCCTTGACCTTTCTCTTCTACAACATACCACTTACCACCATCTCATTCTTTAAACTTCTTCTCCCCCTGTCTCCCTTGATATTACATTATATTCATTTTCTTCCTACTTTCCTCACTATGTACTGGTTCCTTTTCCTCCTCCCATCCCTTAAATGTGCGCATTCCTCAAAGGTCCATGCCCATGCTCCTATTCCTCTCTACATTCTCTTGAGAATTCACCCTCTTACACGGCTTCTTCAACCTCTATGGAGGTACTCTCCAAATCAGTATTTCCAGGCTCAAGTCCGTTCTCTCTTGAACTCCAAATACATATCTCCAACTATCCGTTGCCCATCTTCACTTGGACATCTTGCCACTATCACAGACAACTCATGGAAAATGCAACTTCTCTGTCTACCACTTGAGTACCCTACCCTATTTCTACTAATGATCTCATTCTTCCCCAGCCTCCTAAAAGGCTTAAAATCCTGGGGATCTTCATCCTCTTTTCTTCAATGGTCAGTCAATCTTTAAATCTTCTTAATCCTGTCTTCACAATGTTTGTTATATCAGTCCTTATTCTGCCTCGACATTGCCAGCCCCTGCTCAGGCCCTTACTACTTCATGATTGTACACTGCTAAAACCAAATAGGATTCCTTGTTTGTATGTTCTCCAAAACATACCATACACAATAATGTTACTTTACCTAAAGCACTTATTTGACAGTCTCACTAGCTTGCATAAAATTCCAAAGGAACTTTCATTCATTTATCCCAAGGATGAAGTTCAAATCCTCATTACTAATAATAATGATAACTGCTACTTTTGTATGGCATTTTACAGGTTTGAAAAAGTACCTTACAAAGAATATTTCATTTGATCCTCACAACAACCCTGTGACATAAATACTATTATTATCCTGATTATACAAATGAAGAAATTAAGGATCACAGCAATTAGTAATTTGCCCAGGGTCACACAGTTGGTAAATACTTATAGGATCTGAACCCAAGTCCTGATCTACCTTTTCAGTCTTATTTCTAAATACTCCTAGTGGCATCCTGGTAGAATTCATAGGACAGGTTTGGAGTTAAAGGGTCTGGCCTGAAATCTAAATTCTACTTACTACCAGTGACCTTATTAGGAAAGTCACTCTACTTTTTCTAAGCCTCAATTTCCTCACCTGTATAATGAGAGGGACTAATTTCTTAAAGGTCTTTTGCAGCCCCAAAGTCCTATTCCCCCTCAAGCATCCCACCTCCACACTTTTGTTCACACTGTTTCACTAACTGAAGTGTCCCCTCACTTCAATCCAAACCTTATTCATCCTACAAGAGTTGGTTCAAATTCCATTTTCTCTACAATGCCTCCCCTAATCCTCCTCTGAACAGGTATAACAATTTCTGAACAATCCATCAACAATTAAACATGTACAGTAATGCTTGTTCAAGTCAATAACAATAAACATTTATTAAATATCTATTGTGTGCAAAGGACTATGGTAGGCACTGGAGGAGATTTTTTAAATTAGATAAGATCCAGACAGTACTCATAGAGCTCAAAGTATAAGAAGCTCAAACTATTATTTAAGTCTTAGATTGTCATTTAACTTACTTGCAGGTCTGACTTCCCCAAAAAGATGCTTTGAGAACAAAAACAGAGGATCAGAGATTCAGAGCCAGAAAGAACCAAACAGTTCACATCTGGTTGAATCCCTTTGCTTTATGAGGTCCAGAGTGGGAAGGAATTTGACCAAGGGCACACGGTGAGTCAGTGGCAGAGGCTGGATTTGCACCCAGGTCCTCTGGTTTCAAATCTAGGGCTCTTTCCACCACAGCATGCTGTCTCTTATGTTTCTTCCTTCACTGTTCCCAACAGTATCTAGTATACTGCCTTTCACATAGTAGTGCTGTAATAAATATTTGTTGAATTTAATAGCAAACAGGCATTAAATATTTGCTGGTGTGATTTTCTGAATTAGTAATGAAGTCCTAAAACCTAGATACTCATATGATGAATCTCTCCTCCTCTCCTCTTCCTCTCTCTTCCAAAATATTTAGAGCAGAATTATTAGGAGGCAAAGCAGATGAAAACCACATAGGTACATATAGTAGTAATAATAAAAAGAACAGAAAGACGACATGGAAGAGGAGGGAAAGCTCTTGATCAGCAGTCATAAATCTTGGGGTCTCTTACTAGCTCCCCCATTTACTATCTCTATTATCTTGAGCAAGTCACATTGTCACTCAGTTTCCTCATCTGCAAACATTGATAATAGACTGCCTACCTCTGAGAGTTGTTATGAGGATCTAACGCAATGTGTGTGAAAGCACTTTACAAATTATAAGGCAATATGTAAATAGGAGTGGTGCTAACAATAAAAAAATTAGTAATAGTCTCTGCTTTTTAATCCATGGTATTTTGCCAATCTCAAAATTTTATACTGCTTAAAACACCATTGTTAACTTCTCCCCTCCTTATAATCTCTCATCCTCGGATTTATCTGGTCTCCACACATGGCACTAAGGGCTTTATATACATTTACTAATGCATACATGACACCTAGTGGCAAAAAGAGAGTAGCCACAGGCTTCTCCCACAAAACAGCACGTGAAGGAAATGTTGGTCCACTTTCCCTCCTTCTGCATTGCAGGGAACTGAATGTATTGTCATAATCCTTTGCTAACCTTTCCAACTGGATACCCAGTCAGCATCTCAAATTCAATCTGCCTAAAATTTAATTCCTATTCCTTTCCCACCTGCCCCCAATCCCACCAATTGCCTCAACTCCCAGATTGAAACTCCAGATCTACCTTTGACTCCTCCCTGTCCTTTGCTTATCCAATTCAATAAGCATTTATTAACTGAGACAGAGAGGAAGCATAGCTAAATGGATCAGCCTGAGAATCAGGAAGAACTAAAATAAAGTCCTGCATTTGGCACATACTAAACTCATGACCATGGGTAAGTCACAAACTATCAGTGACCCAGACACTGAGATTATGTTACAGAAAATCTGGTTATCAGCATTGATTGTAGGGGTTTCCACACCAACAAACTCACAGGTCCAGACTCTCTACTTCAAAAACATTCATACACAAAGTCTTGTCAGTTCTTCTGAAATGTCTCTTCTTAGACCTGCCCCTTCCTTTTTATTCCATTTACCACTGCCCTAGTTCAGACCTTGTCTCCTCACATCTGACCGTAGTTAGCCAATTCAACTTGCATACTATCACCAATTCAGTTTAGTTAAATGTATTTATCAAGCACCTATATGCAAGGTATATTAAGTGCTGACTGATATTGGAATGTGCATGTCCTATCTCCCCAGTTTGTACATCAGTCCCAGCAGTTCCGGCAAGCATTTAGCACATTACTTTACACAGACCAAGTACCCAATAAATATCTGATTAATGGTCTAACAACAAAGATGTTTCCCTTTTTTTTTTTTTAAAGGAGCACTCCATAAGCATGGTAGAATGTGTATATACATGTCTGTAAAACAGAACCACACACATTCCTTTTCTATAGCCTGGGATATGGAAGTGTATAGCTATAATGTATATATCTCTACATATATACTACTTTATGTATCTCTAATTTTTTTAGGTTGCCCAAGACAATTCACTACTCCTCTATACCACAGTACGTGATCTTCATAGGTTGCTATGACTGAAAAAGATTCAATACCCTGTGGCTAACCTTCTGGTGATGAGCCAGACATAAACAGATGAATAGATTTCATAACATGTTCCCAAATTTTCCAATGTTTGCTTACAATCCTTCAAAAGAACTGGTAAAATGCAACTAACAAGGAATTTTGTGCCCTTTGACCTTTGTAGGAAGAGTACAAAGAAATACACATCATTATTTCCCTTCAGGGTTCATTTCTCTATTTTCTCAATTAAAAAAAAAAAGATATAAAGGTCAAAAAGCAGTATGCTATTTACTAGGAAAGACCCTGGATCTGAATACAGGAGTCTGTGATTAAATTGTAGCTCAGTTTCTTCCTTTGTAAAATCAAAAAGTTCCTTCTACTCTTAAATCTTACCACGGCTGAGTGAAATGCACATTTGAGTTTAAGGCACAGGAATACAGATTTAGAGCTAGAAAGGGCTTTAGAATCCATCTAAGCCAACCTCCTCTTTTTACAGATGAGGCCTAGAGAGGTTACGTGACTTGGTCAGGGTAACACAAGTAACAAATAGCAGAGAGAATTTGAACCCAGGCCTTTATGATTCCATATCCAGCATATTACCCACTACCCCATGCTGCCTCCCACTGCTGTAGAATTGGATGGGATCAGGGCTCTAATACTGGCCAAATCTTTCCATTTGTCTCAATTCCAGTATAAAATAAACAGTAATTTTATTGTAGATATCATTGTGAATGGGGGGGGGGGGGAGGATATAAAGCAGCATGATATAGAGAACTGGACTAGGGGTCACCAAAGGCCTAGGTTCCAGTTCTGCCTCTGACACTTTGGTGTGTAACCAACTATGGGCAAATTGTTAGGCCTCACTGAGCCTCCGTTTTCTTCTCTGTAAAACGTGGACAATAGCTGTAGTACCTACTCCCCTGGAGGTTGCTATGAAAATCAAATGCGGTAACATAGACAAAATGTGTCCTATCAGTCAACAAGTATTTATTAAATGTCTACCATGTGTCAGGCACTGGGGATACAAGTATAAAAGGCAACAGAGGCAGCAAATGGCTCAGTGGATTGAGCACTGGACTTAGATTCAGAAAGGCTTGAGTTGAAATCCTGCCTTACACACTTACTAGATGTGACTCTAGGCAAGTCTCTGCCTCACTCTCCTCATCTGTAAAATAAAGATCATAATAGCATCTACCTCCCAGGGCTGTTGTGAGGATTAAAGGAAAAAAAAAGACAGACAGAGAGAAAGCAAACCTGAGAGCACCATAAAAACCCTAGGTATAATCATCGTTATTAACAGGCAGGCAACAAGCATTTATTAGGAGCTTCCCATTCCCAGCACTGTGCTCGAGTTAACTGTTATCCTTAATCTCTGCAGTCCCCACTTCAGTAGCTGCTGCGAAGGAAGGAAGATGCTTTTCACCCTCAAACGGGTTTTGCTCTTATTAAGATCCCATAAGGGACGCTCTTCAATCCAACCCAAATCGTGCCTGTCTGACTGCTGACGGGAGCCCTCGAACAAGGGGGCCTGGGAGTTCTCAGATCCCGGGAAGGCGAGGGATGGTGCACTAGCAGGCAGCTTTCTGTTCTGCTGGCCGAGGCTGGACTGGATGACCTCTGAGTCCTTCCTAGTCCTGAGACTGAGGGAAGGCTAACCCCCGCTAGGGTAAAGAGGAGCCTGCCTCGGCTCGGGGGGCCCGTTTTCTTCTATCCCTTTGCCCCTTTCTGGGCCTCAGTTTTCCCTCTCGAAGGTCTCTGGCATCCTACGGCTCCGGCTCCTAAGGAATCCAAGTCTCGGGGCCATTTGCCTGCGGTGCTGGCCTGGGAAGGCAGCGCCTGGAGGGCTGACCATCGCCGGCCGGCCAACCCCCCTCCTCCGTCCCCTTCCCCGGGGCCACCCCTCTTCCTTCCTTCCTTCTTTCCTTCCTTCCTTCCTCCCTTCCTTCCGCCCTCGCTCTTAGCATCCCGGCCCCCGCCTACCCCGCGGCCAACTTCCCCGGGAACCGCCCCCAGGCGCTCTGGCTCCGGAGCGGCCCTCAGCCAGCGCCGAGCCTGCCGTGCGGCGCGAGCCCCGCGGGCCCCCACCTCCGAGCGGCAGCGCGGCTCAAGCGAGCCCCAGGCTTCCCCCGCGGCCTAGCCCCGGCCCCGGTCCGGCTCCAGCCCAGGCCGCGGCCTCACCTGTGCGCCGGCGGGCGGGCCCGGGACTTCTCCGGAGGCTGGGGGCGGGGGCGGGAGGGACGGTAACGGCTCCGCTCGGCCTCGGTAGCGGCGGCGGCAGCGACGGCGGTAGCGGCGGCGGCTCCTCCTCAGCGCGCACAACCCCGCTCCGGCCCAGCACAGCCCGGGACCGCCCCCTCCGCTTCGACCGCCCATTGGCCCCTCTCCGCCACGGCGCTCTTCTCATTGGGCGACGCGTGTGTCACAGGGCCTCGCGGGCTGCGGGGAGGCGGGACTTCCTGCCGCCGGCGCTGAGGAAGGAGGCGCGGCCTGGGGGCTAGCGGCCGGCGGGAGGCTAGGGCAGCCTGGGCCGGCGCCCAGCCCAGTGTCAGCGCCTGGGAGGCGGATCTCCCTCCTTCCCCCCCCCCCCACTCCCAAGGCTGGGAATCGGAGGAGGCCCAAACCATCCCGGATTTCGCGTCTTTGCCCCCATCCCCCACCAGCCCCGCGCTGCCAGGTGTATGGGGGTGCGTGATGCTCCCTGCGAGTGCATGGCTGCGCGTTCCCGGGGAAGGGGGTGGGGGGAGTGTGCAGCAGTGCGTGCACGGGGTACATCCCCACCCCCCGGGGATGAGTGAGGATGTGGGTGCTCTCCTGCTGGGGCACCCAGTGCTGGGTGGATGTCTGCCCACTCTCTTCCCCGCCCCCATCCTAAGAACGTGGGTCTGTAGCTTCCCTAGGTTCAGATCGGGAAGGAGCCTGAGGGGGCGTCTTATCTGGCCCCTTCTTTTTCCAGAGGAGGAAACTGAGGCCCAGAAAGGTTAAGGGATTTGCCTAAGCTCACCCAGCTAAAAAGCCGCACCCCTTCCCCCCCCCAATAAAAAGAAGAGATAGACGGAGGACACTGCATCCTCGATGAGAAATGGCGGGGATTTTCTGCAGGAGCCAGTAGTTTCTGACCCACTTTCAGGAAGGCTTAATCAGAGAAAGGAACTGCTTAGGTTTTAAAGAAATGCCAATTAAATATTTACACGTAGGAGAATTAAGGCAGACCTGTAAGATACAGGAAGGGCCTTTGGACTAGACCTGACTACTATCTTCAGTAAACTCCTGGAGGGCAGGGAGGCCATCCCGGTATGTTTTTCTTTCTCCAGCCCCAAGAACAGCACCTCACTCAATCAGCATCATCTTCATCATCAAAATAATCCATTATCACCATCACTTCCATTTAGGATTCACAGTGCTTTCCTCACAACAACTTTGTGGAGAAGTTGATAGTTACTAGAAGGACCAGGGGGTCAAGGGATTCAAAACCAGCTTGACTATTCAGGAGTCATTCTTAAATTCCAGTCCTAAGGAACCGTTGAAATTATCTCTGGTGGCTTGAGTGTTACACTCTCTTAGACTTGGAGAGCAAAAGTGCATTCTTCAGGAACACAGACCTCTTTAGTGTTGAGGCCAGGTCTCCTGGTATGCACTTAGTAAACTTTCATTTGAATTGCATTAGCTCCTGCTAGTGCTGTAGAAATAGGAAGAAGACTAGACTCACTAATAATTAGTTGGCACTTTGTCCCTTAAAGCCTTGTTCTCCTCCCCTGTAAAATGGAGTAATAATGCCCTCCCTGCCACCCCTGGAATATTGTGAAAATAAAATGAGATAATTGGAAGTGTTTTTACAAAATATAGTGCCCTAAGGGCATAAGTGTGGCAAAGAAAAAAGCCACCGACTGGGAGTGAAGAGATAGGCCTGCCACTAATGGGCACAAGAAATTGACCGAGGGATTTTAACTCCTTATCCTGGTTTTGTCAACTATAAAAGGGAAGATTCCTCACAGATCTGACATGAACATTATGAACTGCTCAATCCTTTCTAAAGGGAAGAGCTATATTTGCCGTTGGGAAGACCTGGGTTCAGATGCAACCTCAGATGTTTATTGGCTGTGTGAACCTAAGCCAATCATTTAGCCACAGGGAGAATAACTTTCACCTCTCGACTTCAATTTCCTTATTTGCAAAATAGGAATGCTAATGAAGCACTTACCTCCCACAACTAAAAGAGTGAAAATGAATTAATGTATAGAAAGTGTTTTGCAAACTTTTAGCAATCAACAATCATTTCCTTAGGATCCCAGATTAAGAACCAGAAGTGACTTTTAGAAGCCATTGGGTCCAACCCCTTCATTTTATAGTGGAGAAAACAGACAGAGGCTCACCTACATACCCTAGGGTTAAATTATTAAGTAGGATTCAAATTCAGATCTTCCAGACTCCAAGCTCAACACTTATGATATATAATAGTCTACATTTATATGATACCTCAAAATTGGCACGGCACCTGACATAGGATTACAAATGCAGAATTTGAAAAGACCCCAGAGATCATCTAGTTCAGCCCCTTTATTTTATAGGTGAGAAAGCTGGAGCCCAAAAAAATCAAATGACTTGCTCAAGGTCGCAGTGTCAGAGAGCTTTGAATTCAGTTCCTCTGATAGCACTGGCCTTATCTGAACCTTCCAACATCACTTGGAGATAGCTACCACAAATACTATTTTACATATGGAGAAACCAAAGCTCAGACATTAAAATGTGCCCAGAGTCACTTTCCTAAATGCCTATCAGACTTTAGGATTTGAACCCAGGTCTTTCTGAATTCTAAACCCAACATTCAGTCCACTATTCTAATCTACATAATGTAAACATGTAGATAATAAAATGTCAACTATTATTCTGAGTAGGGATACTACATTCTATTTTTTTATCTTATTCTTTCATTTTTTATAAACTTTTAAAATTTATTTTTAGTTTTCAACATTCAGTTCCACAAACTTTTGAGTTTTAAATTTCCTCCCCTTCCGCACCTCCCCAAGATGGCATGCAATCTCATATAGGCTCTATATATACATTCATATTAAACATATTTTCACATTAGTCATGCTGTAAAGAAGAATTATGACCAATGGAATGAACCTTGAGAAAAAAGAAACAAAACAAAAAAGAGAGAGAGCATTGAAGCATATGCCTCAATTTGCAGTCAGACTTCATACTTGTTTTTCTGGATGTGGATAGCACTTTCCATCATGAGCCTTTTGGAGTTGTCTTAGAACTTTGCATTGCTGAGAAGAGCTAAGCCTATCAAAATTAGTCATTGCACAATGTGGCTGTAACTGTGTGTGTACAATGTTCTACTGATTCTGTTCCCCTCCAGGTTTTTCCGAAGTCCACTTGCTCATTTTTTCTTATATCACAATAGTATTCCATTACATACATATGCTACAACTTGTTCAGCCATTCCTCAATTGATGGGCATCCCCTCAACTTCCAATTCTTGGCTACCTCAAAAAGAACTGCTATAAATATTTTGGACATGTAGGTTCTTTGTCCATTTTTATGATCTATTTGGGATAAACCCTAGAAGTGGTATTGCTGGGTCAAAGGGTATGCCCATTTTTATAGCCCTTTGGGCATATTTCCAAATTGCTCTCCAGAATGGTTGGAACAATCCATAACTCCATCAGCAATGCATTAGTGTTCCAATTTTCTCACATCTCCAGCATTTATAATTTTCCTATTTTGTCATGTTAGTCAATCTGACAGGTGTGATGTGACACCTAAGAGTTGTTTTGATTTACATTTCTCTAATCAATAGTGATTTAGAGCATTTTTTTCATATGACTATAGATAGCTTTAATTTCTTCCTCTGAAAACTGCCTGCTCATATCCTTTGACCATTTATCAATTGGGGAATGACTTGTGTTCTTATAAATTTGACTCAGTTCTCTATATAGTTTAGAAGCAAGGCCTTTATCAGAGACATTGGTTATAAAAATTCTCTCAGTTTTTTGCTTCCTAATCTTGGTTGCATTGACTTTGTGCAAAAACTTGTCAATTTAATGTAATAAAATTATACATTTTGCATTTCATAATATTCTCTATCTTGTTTGGTCATAATTCTTCCATTCTCCTTAAATCTGACAGGTCAACTATTCCTTGCTCTCCCAGTTTGCTTATAGAATCAGCCTTTATACCTAGATCACACACTCATTTAGACTCTATTTTGGTATATAGTGTAAGATATTGGTTTACATCCAGTTTCTGTCATACTATTTTCCAATTTTCCCAGCAGTTTTGTCAAATAGTGAATTCTTATTCCAAAAGCTGGAGTGTTTGGGTTTATCAAACAGTAGATTACTATAGTCATTAACTAATGTATCTTATGTACTGAACCTATTCCACTGATCCGCCACTCTTTTTCTTAGCCAGTATCAAGTAGTTTTATAATTGCTGCTTTATAATACAATTTAAGATCTGGTATGACTAGGCCACCTTTCCTAGCATTTCTTTTCATAATTCCCTTGATATTCTGGACCTTTTTGTTCTTCCAGATAAATTTTATTATTCTTTTTCTAACTCTATAAAATAATTTTTGGTAGTTTGATTGGTATGACACTGAATAAGTAAATTAATTTAGGTAGAATCGTCATGTTTTTTATATTAGCTCAGCCTACCCATAAACAACTGATGTTTTTTCCAGTTACTTAGATTTGATTTTATTTGTATGAAAAGTTTTGTAATTATGTTCATATAGTTCCTGGGTTTGTTTTGGCAGGTAGACTTCCAAATATTTTATAATGTCTATAGTAACTTTAAATGGCATTTCTTTCTATCTCTTGCTGTTGGGCTTTGTTAGTAATATATAAAAATGCTGATGATTTATATCCTTCAACTTTGCTAATGTTATTTTTAAAATTTTAAGTCTAGTTTCTAGTTACCAGTGTTTTTACATAATATAATGTACCAAAGTATTTTCCCCTTAAAACAACAAATATTCTGAGTGAATACTATGTTCATGACAACGTTAGGCACTTGAAGAAGATCTAAAGTATGAAGACTGGGCCATGTCCTGGAGGAACTTTATTAGAGAGAGAACTCCTGCTCATGTGAAAAGGGACAGTGGCATGAAGGAATTAGGCCAGCTCTAAGGAAGAACTTCACACTAGTGAGGGTTGTTAGAGTCTGCAATGGGTTACACAAACGGCATATGAAATCTTCTAGACGTCCTTAACAAGAAAAGACTTTTATTTGTGTGTTCTGGTAACTTCCTGCTTAAGGAGCAAACCAAGGTATATAAAAAATTCAGGGTCCTAGGATATCCTCTCTTTATAATCACCTGGGTTGGTTTCAGGAAAGGCCTGAAAGAAGAATGAGCTAGAACAGCAGTTCTCAAACTCTTAGGTTTCAGGGTCCCTTAACACTCACCCAAATTATTGAGAACTCCTTCCCTAAGAGCTTTTGTTTCTGTGGGTTATATCAGGATTTACCATATTCGAAATTAAAATGGATAAAATTTTTTAAAATTCAAATAAAACCCATCACGTTAACACGAGTAATATGCTTTTTAAAGAAAAATTAACTATATTTTCCAAAATAAAAAAATTAAGTGAGAAGAGTGATATTGTTTTACATATTTTTGCAAATCACTTAATGTTTAGCTTAATAAAAGACAGCTATATTCTTCTATCTGCTTCTATATTCAATCTGTTTCAGTTTGTTGTTTTGGATGAAGTATATAAAGAAAACCAAGCTTCACACACATATATAGTTGGAAAAGGGAGAGGTACAATAAGTAATAAAATATTATTATGAAAAACAGTTCTGACTTTGTGAACATGTCCTTGGGCCACACTTTAAGAACCACTGGGCTAGATGATCTCCTAGCGATACAGCCCTTGGATTCTACTTTCATCTAAGTTGTCATTATTTTTTTTAAATTTTCCCCAATAGACAATATGTTGTCTAGTAGATCAGGGGAACATGATAACCATCTTCGAGTACTTCAAATGCTATGATGTGGAAAAAGCATTAGACATATCTTATTTGGCCACAAAAGGCACTGGGAGAACACTGGGTAGAGGTTGTAGGGAGGCTACTTTAGGCCACTCATAGGGTGTGTTGTAAAGTTGCGGGGGAACGCTTTTTGAATATGGATTAGATTAGATGGTCTTTGGGGTCCTTTTTAACCAAAGAATTCTGTAAAGTATGTAATTAAATGCTACGGGCTAGAAATTCTATGGAAAGAGAGATTATTATATTAAAGTTATTTGGCACATCTTCACACAAAAAGCAAGAATTATGATGGACCTTGAAGTCTGGTTGTAATTTAGGCAGAAAATAGAATAGAGAAAGAGAATGTACCTTCTCCAAGGTAGGGAAGTACATCATAAACAGACATGGGGAAGTGCAAATAAATAAGGCTTATTTAGGGAACCAGTCTGACCAGAGTGGCAGGTTCATGCTGAGAAGTACTGAGAAATGAGATTTGAAAGATAGATTGGGGTGAAATAGGGGGAAATTTTGACTGAGAGACTACAGAGTTTAAAAGTAAAAGAATTCTTGTTCAAAAAAATGACTTTTATTCTGTAGTTAGTGGGAGACATTGAACATTTTGTAAATCAGGGAAATAACATAGTGACAATAAATCTGCATTTATATAATGTTATAGGGTACAGAGGGTCTGACATCAGTTACTTCATTTGATTTTGACAGCAATTCTGGGATCTGAAGGTAGTGTATTAGTTATATTTTACAGATGTGATTTTGAAAGCTTGACATGCTTTCACAGTGCTAGTTAGTATCCGAGCCCAGGTCCAGTGTTCTTTCCACATCATCAACAAGCCTCTACCAAACATCACTATGCCTTTCTGTGATTTAATAAAAAAAAAAAAGCATTTTTTAAAAAGGAATATTCATTTGATTTAAAGTACTTAAGAAAGGTAACTTAGTGGTGGTATGGAGATGTGAATAGAGCAAAGACCTTGCTTTAGCATCAGGAAGCTGTGAGTTCAAGCCCTACCTTTAGCACATACTGTCTCTGTGACCCCAGACAAATCATTTAACATCATTGTGGAACTCTCTGAGAATAGAAATTGCATTACAGTTAGTTGCCTATCTGAACCGAGAGGGGGAATTTCCTCCTGGGGAATGGCCTACACCTATGAAGTCACTGATTTGAACCCAAAAAAATGTTTTATAAAATTTTCTTTTAAGTAGGCTCATCATGACCTTTTTATCTAATTTGCACTATTAATTTTGCTTAGCAAGTTAGCTTAGCAAATTAACTTGCTTATCTTATTAACTTAACTTATTAGAACCCGTGGTAAAACTACAATCACTTCTGTGGTCAGAAAACACAGAAGCCCTAACCAGTGTTTTAGTTAGCCAGTCAACAGGGATTTATTAAGTGTTTACTATTGTAACAGGTGTGCTGGGGATACAGAGAAAAGCAAAAACAAGCCCTGTCCTTAAGGAGCTTACATTCTATGTGCCATGCTCTCCACACAGCAAGTGCTTAACCTTTTAAAAAAAATTAAATGGAAAATGGATTGTAGATCACCAGGATACTTGTTAGCCTTCAAATGGAACTGAAGCTTCTAAGCAAAGTACCCTGAAAGCTTGGGAATGAGCCAAGGAAAAAACTCCCATGAGTAGAATTCTTTGGGGCTGGATCTATTATCCAGTCCTAGGGAAACTGTTCTTCCATTTGGGCCAGATGGTCAGATGGACAGGCAGGAAGTAAGGGAATGGCCATGTTTTATGTTTCAGTTCAGCAAAAGGGAAGAGAGGAGTCAGTTTGCCAGTCTGTCTACTCCTAGAGGAGGTGGAGAAGAGCCAAAGGGAGGAAGAAGTGTCCATTGGCTAAGGGAGAGTTACAACGATGCTTCCTAAAGATTAATTTCTAGACAAGTTGTTACACTTAGCAGGAAGAGTGCAAATAGCAGTCAAACGTCTCTGAAATATCTAGCCTCTAGAAACATAACACAAATCCCTTTGATTCTAAGAGAACTTGTGATGGAGAGTGCTGCAGTTGAAACTGGACAAAACTGGCTTCAAGGATTTGGTGGCTGTATGTTGCCTTGGGCAAGTCACCTAGGCTCTGAGCCTCAGTTTCCTTTTACAAGAAAGACCAAAACCACTCCAAGGCCATTTTGGCCTTGAAACTGTAACTAGGTGAGAACTTGTCACTTATAGGCCCTTAGACCAAGTGCTAAAAAACCTCTGCATCGTAATGACATTGTACAAGAATGATGCAAATAGGCTAAAGAAACTTGGTCACACTCTAGAAATCATCTATAAATTATCAAGCAAGTTGAAAAGGGATTGATTTCCAGAAAATTTCCAGGACACCCCTCAGAAGGAGAGAGGGAAGGAGAGGTCTTAGCTTTGGCCTTGGTCTTGACTTTGACCAGGTCTCCTTCCCACCTTCCCTCCCCCACCCCAACACTGCTCCCACTCTCTCTTTGCCTAAAAGAGGACTGTAAGATTTTGAAGGATCTTCTTGTGTCCTCATATTTTATAGTTATTATTATAGTTATATAATATTATATAACTATGTAATATATGTATATAGTTATTTTCTCATTGCCCACCCCACCCCCCAAGAACAGTTGCAGCTAGGGACAGTGTCTACATCCAAGAATAGACTGGACTCAGATTTACAAGGAACTCAGAAATGAAACTCCCTCATTCCTAAGAGGAATTTTTTGAACACCTCACATATTACTGAAAAGGATTTCCAACAGTTACCCTTTTGCCCTGCTTTTGTAGTTTCTAAACTTGAGATCATTTTTCCCTCAACTCTATCCTTGTAGGAGAGTGTGTCACAGACATTTGGGAAATGTCATATCCATCCTCAGTATTCTTATTATATCATCTTAGTAAATAGCCCTTTCTAAAGGTAACTAAACCTGACTAAATTGATTCTCAACTGGCAATCTTAGAGAGAGGCAAATTAATGTGGGCTTGAATCAATGCCATTGGAGCATCACCCCTGATCCCTCAGTTATAATCCTAGAACTCGGAGAATGAGAGTTCTGATGTAGCCAAGTTCTGGGAACCCAACCATCAGTGAGAACAGGAGTTGGGCTAAGACTCTTCAGGGCTTACTTGGGGTATACTTGTAGGAAAATGGCCACCATTTATATAGCTTTAAGGTTTGCAAAATGCTATGTGCATGTTATCTCATCTGTAAAAGAGAATAATAATACTTGCATTATTAATCCATTGGATAGGTCTAAGGAACATTCTTTATAAACCTGAAAATTCTAAAGGGATTCAAATTAGTTAGCTATCATTGAAGGGAAGTAATCAGTATTCATGTAAGCAATAGGAAATGTGGGCATTTGGTTAATATAATCATAGTTGACATTTATATCGAAGTACTTTACATATATTATCTCTCTTAATCTTTGTGACGATCCTGTGAAATAAATACCGACACTCCTTCATTTTACAGACAGAAATTCATCCTCCTCCTCCAATACAATAATATTGTGTGTGAGATTCAAACCCGGGTCTTCCTGACTCACTCCACTATACCCCACTGACTCTCACAGGAGGAAGGAAGGGAGAGATGAAGGAAGAGAGGGAGGGAAGAAAGGAAGCAAGAGAAGGAAGGAGGAAAGGAATGGAAGAAAGTAGGGAGGGGAAAAGGAGAGAGGGAGAAAGGAGGAAGGAAAGAACAGAGGAAAGGAGGGAGGGAAGACTTATGTGCTTACTATAACATGTACCAAACACTGTGCTAAACATTGGGTATACAAATACAAAGGCAAAGACATTTGCTCCAAGCTATATTTTTGGTTAATAAAGAGTTAGAATTAATTTAAAAAAAAAAACATAGTTCCTTTATCTTTTCACGATAATAAAGCTGTGAAGGGAGAAATAGTTCCTAAAGTATGGCACAACAACCATCCAGTAGCTAAACAAACTACAGATACACTGGAATTAATTCCATTGAATTCAACATTTATCAAGCATTCATAAGATCATGAGATTTAGAGGCGGAAGCAATGTTGGGCATCTGGTTCAACCTCCTCCTTTTCCATATGGGAAACTGCACCAGATTGGTGAAGTGACACGCTCCAGTCATTAAAGTTGGTTGATAAGAGGCAGTCATTGGAATCCAGGATTTCTCATTCTAAATTCAATGTCTTATGTTTTACCAGAGGATGTGAAGTAGTACAGTGATAAATAAAATAAGGTTGCCCCACCCTTCAGGAGCTCAGACTAACAAGGGAAATAAAATAGTTGTATAGATTGTAACACAAGATAGGAAAGCAAGTGTCAGAGTATCCCTTGTAATTGGTGGCCCAGTGAAAAGTGGAGTCAGGAAGATGTGAGTTCAAATCCAGCCTCCGAAGCCTGTTAGCGAAATGACCTAGGCATTTCACTGAATTACAACTTGAATATGAATTAGCATTCATATTTTAGGGGGAGTGATGCTTTGTATCTACTGTTCTTGCTATGCCATTAAATAAAAATATGCCTGTGTGTTAAAAAGAAGAAGAAGAAGCCTATTAGCTCTGTGACCCCTCTCAAGTTCACTTAACCTCGGCTTCAGTTTCCTCACCTATAAAATGGGAATATAATGACACCTACCTTCCAGGGTTGCCGTGAGGCTCAAATGAAATAATATTTGTAAAATGCTTTGCAAACTTTAAAGTAATAGGTAAATGCTAACTAGTAACTAATTTTCACCTAAATAAGTGGAAAGAACATATGTCCAAAGAATATAGATTTGGACCTGGAAGAACCCTTAGAAGTCATCTAGTTTAAATAAAGTTATAATTCTAGAGTTAGACCTGTTGGCATTTGGTTAAGTATTTTGTCTGAAAAGGTGACTACATGACTTCCCATGGGATGCTAAGTTTCTCTTTCATGACAACAAAAGGTTAGAAAAACCCAAACAGCACAAAATACTTTGAGGATTATATTAGGACCTGTGATTCCCTTAATTGTTTCATTCAAATGTATTTTAAAATGTCCAGAGATTGTTTTAGCTGATGGTAGGAGCAGCGAAGTGAACATTACATTGAATACAGTATGGAGAGATGGCATGGAAAGGACATTCTTACTGCCTTTGGAGTCAGAATACTTGAGATAAACTCCTACATTTATTTTACTCACTGGTTATAGCTGACATTTATAAAGCACTTTTAAATTTGTCAAGTGCTTTACATAAATTATGTCATTTGATTCTTTCAGTAACCTTGTGTTATTATTGTTCCCATGTTATGGATAAGAAAGCTAAGGTGCAGAGTGATTAAGTGATTTGCGCAGAGTCACATAGTTTATTAGTGTCTGAGGCAGGATTCAAACCTAGGTCTACTTGACTCCAAGCCCAACACTCTTTCTATCCCCTGTGTTACACTGACTCTAACTATATAACCTTGGACAAATCACTTTTCTAGGCTTCAGTTTCCTCTTCTATCAAATGAAGGCATTGAATTAGATAATCCCTAAAATCTAGCCCCACTCTTCCATGATACTACTATGTGAGCCTTTCTCTTGGAGACAAAGAAGCACAGATTACTTATCAGGAAATAATCATTACTTTAAGAAGAGACATGATGATTGGGGCAGCTAGGTGGCAGAATGAATAGATTCCATTGGCCATGGAATCAGGAGGACCTGAGTTCAAATCCAAACTCAGACACTTACTAGCCATATGACCTTGGGCAAGTCACTTAACCCCAATATTGCCCTACCTCCCCCCGAAGAAGAAGAAGAAGAAGAAGAAGAAGAAGAAGAAGAAGGAGAAGGAGAAGGAGAAGGAGAAGGAGAAGGAGGAGAAGGAGAAGAAGAAGAAGAAGAAGAAGAAGAAGAAGAAGAAGAAGAAGAAGAAGAAGAAGAAGAAAGAAGAAGAAGAAGAAGAAGAAGAAGAAGAAGAAGAAGAAAGAAGAAGAAGAAGAAGAAGAAGAAGAAGAAGAAGAAGAAGAAGAAGAAGAAGAAGAAGAAGAAGAAGAAGAAGAGGCAGCATGATGCCAGGGGCCTATAACATCCTCTTTGATATAACTGATTTCTACCCCCCCACTCCCCCCCAACACCCCCCCCCCCCCGATAGTCAGCTAAGTTTATCTCTGAAAGTTTCCAAACGTCACCTTTTCTCCTCTCAGCCACAATTGTGTTCAGGACAAACTGAACTGGCTTCTGGAGTGAAGGCAGGAGTGAAGTGCAAATTTCAAGGAAACATAAAGATTCTTCTTCCTTCCCTGTATTTCTTTACCAACACAGCACCCTTAGGACCATAGATATAGAACTGGAAAGAATCTTGGAGATCGTCAAATCCAAATTTCTCGTTTTATAGGCCAGAAAAATGAGACCCAGAGAATTACTGTGATTTACCCAAAGTCAAATAAGTAGTAAATGACAGTGCTTCTGTTAGGACCCAGTTTCTCTGGCTTCTGGTCCAGTGCTCTTTTCACCACACCAAGATTCTTCCATGTAAGTTTTGAAGTGGGTTTTTGCTGTATTAGAGTTCAAAAAGAAATGACTAAAATAACAAAGGTGAAAGATGCAATTTTACTGGGATTTTGTCCATTAATCTTGATTCTATAAATAACTATATTGGGAATTGTTGGTTGTTGAGTCGTTTCAGTCATGTCCAATTCTTTGTGACACCATTTGGGGTTTTCTTGTCAGAGACACTGAGTGATTTACCATTTTCTTCTCCAGCTCATTTTACAGATGAGAAAACTTGAGGCAAAGAGGGTTAAGTAAGTTGCCAAAGGTCACACAGCTAAGTGTCTGAGGATGAATTTGAACTCAGGTCTTCCTGACTCCAGGCGGGCCTTCTATCCACCTAGCTGCCCTATATTGGAAATTAGTTCTTAGCTCCTCCTCTCAACCTCTTCTTACATACCTTATCCTTGGAGTCAGCTAGCTCAGGACTTTCAACTCTATTTTTCTCTCAGGGTAGGTGCAGTTTATCCAGAATACAAGTATTCTCTATTTGTTTCCTCACACTTCAGCATCCAAAATCCCAGGACAATCAAGTTTAGTCTATGAATCTACATCTCAGAAGGTTAATTTTAAAGTCTGACTCAGGTGAGTGGCTCCATATAGAGACTTTTAAACACTTTTACAATTGGTAATTAAAACCTTTACTTAGAATGGGGCATAGTGCAAGTCTTGGTATGTGGAGTCTTCCTTCCTTCCCCCCTCCCCTCTTTCTCTCTTTCCTTCTTTCTTTCTTTTCCTTCCTTCCTTCATCATCTGCCTAATTACCTTAAACAGAGGTGATACAGCAGAGAAAAAAAGAACCATCACTTGCTTATCAGCAAAGGTGATTGTGGCTAAAATGATAAAATGTAGGTATATTTAATATTGGAAACACCAGGGTTATTCCTTTGTAACTATGGCCACAGTTGGGGAATGGGGAAAGCCTATCTTGAATGCTTTGGACTATAGTAGTGATTGTTGTCAAGAAACTTGTACTTATAAAATCCATTATCCCCCAAACCAGGGGAACCTGCAGCTTTGAGGCCACACGTGGCTTTCTAGATCCTTAAGTGCAGCCTTTTGACTGAATACAATTTTTACAGAACAAAAGCCACAGGTTTCTCACCCCCTTTCCCAAACCCTTCCATTGACCTGTGGGTTAGCAGCAGAATGTGGGGAGAGGACTGGAGACTACACCATATAAGAATCAGTGGAAGGAGTCCAGAAAAGAAAGGAAGGGATATTATTGTTGTCTTCATATGGAAGATGGATTCAACTTGTTCTGCTTGGTCCCCAGTGAAAAGAACCAGGAGCAATAGATGAAAGTTACAGAGACAATGAGAATGGACTGCTCAGGAGGTAGTGGGTTCCCTTCACTAGGAGCTTCAAGTGAAAGCTGAATTATCAGTTTTGCCGGGTGGGATGTTTGTTGAGGGGATTGCCCTTCAGGGGAAAGGGGTCACTTTCAACTCTTGAGTTCCTGGGATTTCATGAATGATATCCATTCCCCTCAGAAAACTTCCGTAGCAATTTCTTGCCATCCTTTCTTCTTTTGTTTCTCTCTGTCACTTAGTGGGTTCTGTAGCACTAAAATTTGTTTAGAGTCATATTTTACAAGTATTGGAGGTGGTTGGAGCAGGAGCACAAGCAAGTTCCTAGTTTTACTCCACTATCGTGGCTCCCCACCCCTCTTCTTTTTAAAATATTTTTATAGCATTTTTTCCCAGTTACATGTAAAGACAAATTTCAACATTCATTTTTTTAAATAAAATTTTGAGTTCCAAATGTTCTCCCTCCCTTCTTTCCCTATTCCCTCCCTAAGATGGTGAGCAATTTGATATAGGTTATATGTGCTGCCAACCTTTTCCACAACTCTTTTAATGCCTTATATGGGAACTAACTAACCAGATCCTACAACTTGAAATCCAGCTATCAGCAAAATGCTACTCATCTTTTAAAAAGACCAACCCAGACGCCACCTCTTTCCCAAAATCCCCCTGACCACTTCCCTCAGACTTTTACCCCTCTCTAATGCAATCATGAAAAACTAGTTTTTATAGTTACTTAGGTTTATCTTATCTTACTGCTAAACCATGAGCTTCATGAGGACAGGAACCATGTTTCTTCTCAAGGTTTAAGACAATGCCCTACACATAGGAGATGCTTAATAAATGCTTGTTGAATCTGAAATTCCATGACCATGCCATCAGCATGGCAGTGGTCAATTTGTTCATGAAGGTGGCCCATTTTATTCCAGCAGCTCAGGGTAAGGCTTATTAGATTTAGCCCAAAGTTCTTACCTGTCCAGATCTACCAATCATGTTAGCTCTTAAGCTTTTTCCAGCTTTGAGTCATCCTTGGATCTGATGATGGCATTATCTAGGTCTTTGTCCCAATCACTGATAAAAATGTTCAACAAAACAGGGTCCAGCATAAATCTGTTTAGCATTCCATTGCAGACTTTCATTCAAGATCACACCAAATCAACTGATCAATGAGTATTTAAATACATTTTTATTGATATTTTTTGTTTCCCCATCACCTACATTTCCTAATATGTCCCAGGGAGCCACACCTTATAGCAAAGAATAAAAAAAGGGGAAAAACACAAGCAAAACTAGCCAGTATTATAAAAAAGTCTGACATTTTCTGTTACATCACACAAACACACACAGAAACACACACAGAGTACACATGCAAAGAACTGGGGGGAGGCACCTTTTCATATCTCTTCTTTGGAGTCCAGCTTGGTCATTATTATTTATCAGCATTCAACTTCAATTATTTTGTTAATGTTGCTCTTTCCATTTACATCTTTGTAGTCATTGTGCATGTTGTTTTCCAGGTTCTCCTTGCAACTTTGCATCAGTTCACATTTTGTCTTCCCATACTTCTCCTAATTCATTATATTCGTTGTTTCTTATATTACAACAATATTCCAGTTTTATTCATATACCACAACTTGTTTAGCCATCAGTGAGCATCAATTTTGTTTCCATCAACAAGCATTCATTAATCACCTACTGTATGACAAGCTAAGTACTGGGGAAATGAAAATAAAATCCAAAACAAACAAACAAACAAAAAACAATTCTTACACTCAAGAGTTTACATTTCATCACAACTCTTTGGGTTCAGATATTCAACTCATTCTACATCCACCTAAATTATTATCATCCACACCAGTCTCCATCTTGTCCACAGGCACAAGCATGCTTTGCTAAACAGTTCTAGATAAACTTCATTTGCAGTATCCCCCGTGTGAAAAAGTCTAGAAACCTTGGCAAAAAAAAGGAAATGGTTGGGCGGCTAGGTAGTGAAGTGAATAGAGCACCAGCCCTGGAGTTAGGAGGACCTGAGTTCAAATCCAGCCTCAGACACTTAACATTTACTAGCAGTGTGACCTTACTTAAGTCACTTAACCCCAATTGCCCTGCCTTCCCCCTTCCAAAATGGAAAAAAAAAGGAAATGGAATTCAGGTCTGGACCATTCTTGATGAAATGATCAGTACTTGCTTTTCTAGATATTCACTATGCTTTTTATATACTTTAATATACATTTTAACAATAGTTTCTTGAATTGTGCCATAAAAAGAAGCCAAGCTTACTAGCATATACTTTGCAGACCCCACTTCTTCCTTTAAAAACTGGCATGACATTTGCCCCCTCCCTACCTCAATCCATCAACACCTCATCTCCCATTCCCCATGATCTTTCAGAAGAGCACTAAAAAGTAAGGATCAGTTTCAGTACTCGTAAAGTAATTTGTCTAGGTCTGGTGACTTGAATTCATCAAAGGCAGCCAGGTGATTTTTTAAAAACTACCTCCTTACTTTTCCAGTCCAGTATATACGTCTTGTCAGAAAAAGGAGAAGCAAAATAAGAATCTCTGTCATCTACTGAAAGCAATGATCCCACCCCCCCTTTTTATCCTTCCCTTTTCCCCAATATAGCTAAAACACACACATAGACACAGACACATTTGTCTTTGTCTTTCATTCTACATTTTTGCACTTCTGACACTCTTGTGGGACCAATACCATGCTTTTGTATTCCTCCTCAGGTGCCTGCTCTCATTTCCATCTTCTGTGAATGTCTTTTAAAAGTATAAGTTGGTTTACGAGTTCCTTACATCATCAACATCATTCTCTTTAAGTGACTTCCTCTTTTTCCTCATCAAAATTATTTTTCTTTTGAATTTCATTCTTGAGAGCTCCCATCATTTTCTGGGGCTAACTTTCTTTGTAGAATTTTAATCCATGAGATTCTACCTGTATTGCCTCTTAAACCTTTGAAATCTGCTCAGCCAAAATCTAAAGTGCAAGTCAGAGTATGTCTGGATTTCCTTCCCTTTTCTATCCCAAATTCTAAAAGAGGTTGGGCACTTCCTCTCATAGTTCGAATCCTTTCCACCCAACCAATGACCTCCTTTTTCTTAGTTCAAATCAGATCAGATTAGAAGTCCTTGCTGGTTCCTTTACCTTCAAAAGGATGAATTTAATGCAAGTCAAGAAATTTTTATTTGCTCTGCTTTGGGCAGGAAGAGAGCTCAATCAGGCAGCCATGATACAAAGACAAAAGTATGAGCCATGCCTTCAAGGAGTTTACATTCTACTAGAGGAAATAGCAAGTTCCCATATAAATCAATGCAAAATTAATAAAAGGTCATTAGGGAGAGGTGGGAGGGGAAGGGCACTAGTAGCTGGGGGGAGAATCAGGAAAGGACATATATTAAACAATAAAGAAAACCAACCAATACAGTGACTACTTCTGACATTGAATACAAAATTCTTCTGCTGTAGATTCCCACCTTTCTGTTGAGAAAAGGGAGATTGGTTCATTATTTTTTCTCTGGGATTAAAAATCGGTCATTATATTTACTTAGAGTTTAGTTCCTTTTAATGTATTTTCCATAATATATATGTATATATATATATATGTGTGTGTATACACCCATACATATATATAGTTGTAGTTATTGTATATATTGTTCTTCTAGTTCTGCTAACTTGATTCTTATCAGTTCATTTAAGTCTTCCCATGTTTCTCTGAATTCTTCCTATTTGTCATTTCTTATGGCACAATAGTATTCTATTATATTCATGTACTCACATTTATTCAACAGTTCCCAAATCAATGTTATCTTCACCTTTCTGAAAGCCACTTCTCTCTTCTGAAGTCTTTGCCTTTGATTGACAGAGGTGATTCTGAGTTATTTATTTTCTTGACCAAATATTGTAATCTTTAGCTACGCTTTCAGTCTTTTAGCATCTCTTTTATGAATTACCACAAGTGGGCAGCAGTCATCTGGTTTGGCAGATCTTAGAAGATTCACAGAGAGAGACATGAATATATGACACCCAGGTGGTACAAAGGGTAGAGAGATGGACCTGAAGTCAGGAAGACCTGAGTTCAAATTTGACCTCAGACACTTACTAGCTGTGTGACCCTGGATAAGTCACTTAACCCTGTATGCCTCAGTCTCCTCATCTGTAAAATGAGCTGGAGAAGAAAATGGCAAACCACTTCAATATCTCTGCCAAGAACCCCAAATGGAGTCATAAAGAGTTGGACATGACTGAACAACAACAAAAACACCAAGAGAGATTTGGCTAACCTGCTGACAAAGCTATCTCAGCTCCCTTTGTCAGGGAGTCATTAACCTCCCCTCCTCCTCCTTTCTTCTTCCTCTATCTAATCTTTTCTTGGATAATCTTTTACCTGACAGCATCTCTTCCATTTGTGCTCTTGGGACCTGAAGGCTAGGAAGAAGCATAGAGGTCATATAGTTCAATCTCCTTATGTTACAGATAAGATAAGACCCATCCAAATTGAGGCAGTATGTGTAGCATCATAGAAATAATGCTGGGCCTGTAGTCAGGAAAGACTTGGATATGAAACTCACCTTTAACCATTTAACACGTTTCTAGTTAGTTTTTAACTAGCTGAGTGTCCATAAGCAATCAATCAATTAAGGAGCTGCCATGTGCCAAGCACCATGCAAGGGATTATAGATACAAAGACAAAAATGGCAACCCTCAACCTCAAGGGGCTTACACTCTACTGGATGGTCACTGAAGATTCCTAAGCCTGTTTTCTCATCCATAAAACGGTACTAATATTACCTCTATCATGCCTATTTCACTGGGCTGCTCTAAAGATCAAATCACCACTACCATCACAATTACAACAGCTAGCATTTATAAATTGATTTCAAGTTTCCAAAGTGTTTTAAAATATTATCTCATTTGATCCTTATAATATCCCCGGGAAGTGGGTGACATCCTTAGCCCCATTTTACAGATGAAGAAACTGAAGCTGAAAGTTGTTTAGTGACTTAATTCACACTGTGACTGAGTGACTGAGGCTGGATTTGTACTCAGGCCACTGACTGGTATCCACCATGCCATCTAGCTGCACTGAGATAACATCTGTATGGTGCTTTACAAATCTTAAAGTGCTTCATAAAAATCAGCAGCTGTTATGGTTGAGTAATTTTCCCACTGGTTACATAGCTAGTAAGTGGCAGAAGCCGAATTCAATCCCAGGCTCTAGTCCAGAATGCTCCTTTATCAATTGTCCTCTGGCTTTTCAATATCTTAATAGCTTATATCTCTAAGCCCTCCTACTACCCACAGGTTCAGTTTTGCCTCCTTCTTTGGACTAGAGCCTTTGTCTCAGTTGAGTTTAGCATTTAAAGTATTCCCACAAATTATAAGTTAGTATATGATCTCATCTGACTCTCCCCACTTACCTCCATTAATAAAGAAAGGACAATTAAAAAGTTGTAGGATCACAGAATCATAGATTTAGAACTGGAAGGGATGTTAGAGGTCATTATGTCCAACCTCTTTTTATCAATGAGGAAACTGAGTCCTGGAGAGGCTAAATGACTTGGCCGAGGTCACAAAGTCTTAGACAGGTTTCAAACCCAGGCCTTCATGACTCATGACAATTCTCTCCTCTTTATCGTCTTCTCTAATCTTTCTTCCTTTCTTCCTTCCTTTCTTTCTTCCTTTTTTCCTTTCTTTTTTTCTTTCTTTCTGGAGGGGGGAAGGCAGGGCAATTGGGGTTAAATGATTTGCCCAAGGTGGAAGGAGTAAAAAGAAACACAGGAAAGGGAAGGAATGAGGGCAACAAGGAGAGGGAATATCAAAAAGTTGAGAGAGTTAGATAGGGGAAGGCTATCTGTTGGGTTGGGCATTGAATGAAGCTCTCTTTTAAACAAGGAGAATTCAATTGCACATCCTACTGGTTTGTCTTTCTACCATCCCCTACCCAATGCTCTAAATGTCCAGAGAAAGCCAGTTCTCCCCAGTTCAAGCAGTCTGGCCTAGTCCTGACAGCAGGCTACTGGGCTGGATTTCTGCCCACTGGGGGCTGCCTTGAGGAGGGGCACACCAGGTTGGCCAGAAAACTATAACCAACTTTCCTCAACATTTAAGGTCCTAAACAGGCCTAAAACAGGCATCACAGAAGATCTGGGCTCCATTGCTTGTCCTGATCTTGTGCCCATGAAACAATAGTGATTTTCCCCATTTCCATTGGAAAACTCCTTTCTAGGAAACCGTGCCTGACTCCAAGATGTGGTAATCTGGAAGTGGCGACTGCTTCGTGAGGAATCCACTGACGAGTGCAGCAAACAGCTGAAAAACAAGGAAAAAATAAGACATCTCCATCCTCCCCTGTATCTCCCCCTCAAGCCTAGGGAAAAAAAAGACAGTAGCCTATTGGCAAGGCAGGCCTGTTTACTTATAAACGCAACCAACCTTCTTGGGAAGCATTCTATACACAGTGAGAACAACCTGGGAAGAGTGGGGGAAATATTCCACTGCTATCTTATCTTGAGACCCCATATGGGGGCCACCCATGCAAATGAAACAAAGGTAGTCTGGGAGAGTGACAAAAATGTACTGGCTATGGGGTCAGAAGACCAAGATTTGAACCCCTGCTAAGCTACTTACAACCTGTGTAACCTTGGGCAAGTGACAACCTCTCTGAACCTCTAAGTCACTATCTATAAAATGGGTCTTAGGTGATCTCTAAAGTTTCTTCCAGCTCTATCCTCTGCTATCTGAACTAAAACACCTAGGAAGTGATGCCAATTTAGGATAAAAGCAGTTGTAAAAGCCACATTTAGTTAGTTAGTAATTACTATCATTATTAGCAGATGACATATAAATGGCACCTTTAAGTTTTATACACATACATACATATACACACATATTACACATACATTGAGAAACAAAGAGAGGGGTGTGTGTTGTGTGTGTGTATATATATATATATATATATATATATATATATATATATATATATATATATATATACACACACATATACACACACAGATAAAGAGAGCTATCTATCTATATAGAGATCTACCTATAGATATCTCTCTCTTTCTTTCTCTCTCTCTCTCTCTCTCTCTCTCTCTCTCTCTCTCTCTCTCTCTCTCTCCCTCTCTCTCCCCCACCCCCTCCCTGTACTCCCACTGTACCACAATACCTTCTTACTATTTCTCTGATTCATTGTGTTGTTATGTTTTAGGAAGTCTCAGGGAAGAAGGATGAGAGACAAAGACAGCTCAGAAGAGGACACGAGAAGCCCATGCCAAGAACTCTCTCAATTAGCTGCATCTGAGAGTATCTCTCTATAGCCTTATCCTCACCTTTCCTCAAGGGGATCCTCAAGGGATCCAAGGACACATCATGCATCTCTCCTCGGTTCCTTTGGGAACTCATAGTGTTGCTGTCATCACTGTTGCTGTTGGCACCCATATCTATATCAGATATTTACATTGCAACAACCTTAAGAGGAGGGGAGCATGAACTTTATTATCCCAGTTTTATTAATGAGGAAACTGAGGCCCAGGATGACTTGCCCAAAATCATGCTTCTAAGTATAGTACTCGTATCTGAACCCACTATTGGCTCCAGGTCTAGTCCTCTTTCTCTAAACCACTTTGTCTCCTTTGAACCTTCTCCCTCTCCAGTTGCTTCTCTCCCCTGACCTCTGCCTTCAGACACGCTTTGATCACTGCCCTCATCCTTAAAAAACAACCCTTTCCACTAACTGGATACTGTCCCATGTGCTTAGTTACCATCTTATTTTTCTCTTTCCTTTCCAAGCCAACTTTCTCAGATGTCTCCATCCCATGTGTCCATTCACCTGCAACTTCCTCACTCACTTGGCCACCCCTTGCAATCTGGCTTCCATCCTCACCGTCTCCCTGAAACGTTTCCCTCCTTGGTGCTTCTAATTGCTCTTAAATCCATCTTTTTTTTTTCTCACTCACCTTTGTTCTTAACATCTCAGCCAGCACCACTGCCTACATTCTCCTCCTTAAAACTCTTTTTCTTGTTCTTGTGCCATTACATTACCCATTACATTACATTCTTCCTCCTTCTCTAATCAACTCTCTCTATCTTCTCCAACTCAATTCAGTCCCCTCCAATGAGAGGCAGCATGGTGAAGAGAGATGGCCTGGGAGCCAAGAAGAGACCTGGTTTTTATGTACTCTGACACTGGGCAGGTCACTTTACTGGGCAAGTCACTTAATAGGTACATTAGCTAGAATAATGAATTTGGAGTCAGGAAGACCTGAGTTCAAATCCCATTTTGGGCACTAACTGTCAGTAGGAACCTGGGCAAGTCACTTACTGGGCAATTCACTTAATGGTGTAGTAGATAGGACAACAGGCTTGGAGTCAGGAAGATCCAGATTCAAATTCAGCCCTCAGAAACTTACTAGCTATGTGACCTTAGGTAAGTCACTTACCCTGTTAACCTCTTTTTCCTATCTGTAAAATGGGGTTAATATTAGCAACTCCCTCCCAGAGTTGTGAAGGCCAAATGAGAGAGTAATGGTAAAGCACTTAGCACAGTAATTGACATAATAGCCAATTAATAAATGCTTGTTTCTCTCCCTCACCTTGTTCCAACATATAAACAATCACTCTTGAGCTTTATGTAATCCTCATCTCACCCCTAACTTCGGGTATGTGTCCACCATAGTGCTTAGCACTTGATGGGAGTGCTGTGTAGGGTGTGTGTATGTGTGTGTGTGTGTGTGTGTGTGTGTGTGTGTGTGTGTGTGTGTGTATACAATAAAAATTAGAAAGTAAAGACTCCTCTTTCTGGAAACTTAGGGAATGATCAAATATACATGGCTTAGAATCAGAAGGACTGGCAAAATTCCAAACATCCCAAGCCAGAGGAGAAGGCATCGGCAACGCCATGGGTCCTCATCTCCGATTTGAGAAAGATGTGTCGTGCCTCAGGAACTCACCTCCAAAAGCAGAGCCCCAACACAGCACCAGAACACGTGGCCGAGGATGACCTTCCGGAGTTGCTCCAGCTTTGGCAGACACCCCTAATCAAACAACAACAGCAGGAACAGCTCACAAATCTACAGCCTTTGATACTTTGCAGAAGACTTTTCTTGCGACTGGAGTAAATATTATTAACCCATTTTAAGTTGAATCAGAGTGGAATGGTGGACAGATTGTTGGACTTGGAAGAAAGAAGATCTTGATTCAGATCTCACCTTTGACACTTATTAGGTGTTAACCCTGAGCAAGTCATTGAATCACTCTGGGTTTCAATTTCTTCATCTGTAAAAGGATGGGGTTGGACTAGACTGGTTATAATCAAACTCAAATAGAAACTACTCCCTTTAGGCTGCATGTTGACTTAGAAAACCACAAATTAACATTATCTATGTTGTATTATATTTTTAAGTTAAATTCAACCACTTAGCAGTATGACCTTGGACAAGTCATTTAACTTGTTTTTGTCTCAGTCACCTCTACTGTAAAATGGGGAAAATAATAGCACTTACCTCACGGGGCTATTGAGGGGATCAAATAAGATAATATTTATTTTTAAAATTGCTTAACACATAGTAGCTGGCATACGAATGCTTAGTCCCTCCCCTCATATGTGGTGGAAACAGAAATTAAACCCAGGTCCCATATTCAGAGTCCTTCTCTCTGTAACATACCGTCTTGACCTCTGAAGAGAAGAACAGTACAGCCTTTGCCCAGGGATTGGTGATTTGGCCCACATAATGAGCCAGCTACAAAAATAAGTCCACACAGAGCTATAAAGTCATCTAATTAACATGCAAATATAGAATTCGCAAAGAAACAGCTAAGTTCAATTCAATAGATATCTTTCAGGGTGTTCTGTGTGAAGCTACAGCACTAGCCCAAGTGGTTTCAGGGGGGCTTCTCTTATCCTACTGAGAAAGGTTTCAGTTCTTTCCACCTACTATGAGAAAGATTCCAAGCATAAGCCTCTGCACATAGTGGGGTCTTCCCCACTCCTCACCTCAAAGTCCCTGTGCCTAGGAAAAAGAGCCACCCAAGGGTCATGCCCAGAGATGACAGAGGCAGAAAAAGCCTGGTGTTGTCTCCTTCCTATATTGGGGGGAAGTAGATTGGATATCAAAGAGTCAGTACACTATGGAACCCTGGACTCAGCGTTAAGAGAGAGCCATATTCAGATCTTACATTTATGAATAATAGTTGACATTTATAGAGTGAATGATAGTCAGGTATTATTACCCTCATTTTATAGATGAGGAAACCTGGGCTCAGATAAGTTAAGAGGCCCCATAGCTAGTAAGGGTCAGAATCTAGAGTCAAACCCAGGTCTTCCTAAGCTTAAGTCCTTCCCTCCTTCCACTACAACATGCTGTACTCACTAATTTAAGTGTTGCATCCATAGGCCTCAGTCTTCTCTTCAGTAATATGGAAATAAAGCCTATAGTAACTACTCCACAGGGCTGTTGCGAAGGTTTCAAATCCAAGGTACTTTGCAAACCTTGTGAAGTACCATGTAAATGGCAGCTATTACTAAGAATAGTCCCCCTTCCCCGTCCCTGCAGTTACCTCCTGATACAGCAGCTGAGAGGAGTTGAAGGCACCCATACAATTCAAGAAGATCTTCTGACAGCAGCTTGTAGGAGTAGAAAAGCGGCCAGTCATCCCCCAGTCCGTGTAATTGTGAATCCCACAGCACTGCAGCTGGGAGAGACAAAGGGCCCACAGGGAGCTTGAGAAGGAGCCCGGGAAGGTGGCTCTCAGGGGGTGAGACTCAGCACCTACAACCTCTCTGCTCCCCCTCTCCACCAGTGACTATCTCTCCTCACCCACCCTACACATACACATACACACACACACACACACACACACACACACACACACGCATACTGATATACACACATTCCCTGCCCCCTTTTCCTTCTTCACAATCCCCATCAAAGGGCTCTCTGTGTCTCTCTCTCTCTCTCTCTCCTCATTCCCAGGCAGGAACAATATAGATAGTGCTTTGCTTAATGGCCCGCTCCAGGAGTATCGATGTAAGGATGGTGTATAGGCTGAAGACCAGGTAGTAACAGACCCATCAGTCCTTTCCATGGAAGAAGCCGGGATGCCAGATCTCTCTTCTAGGCTCACCTCTTGTTGGAGTCTATCAACAGCTTTGGTCTTGGGGTCAGATTGGTTTCCATATTGATGGAGGAGATCGTCCATCACGTGTGTCTCCCAATCCCTCTGACAATGACAGAAGCATCCACATTTTACAAAGGGAGAGTAGTCCCGGGTCTGCCAACAGCCTCTCCTCAGGGATTCCCATAGTGCCTCCCTCTCCCCACCTGGCCAGTGGGCTTTCTCTCTCCTGGAGTCCTTCTCTGTATTCTATCCAGCTCATCAATGTGTCTCCTAAAAGGTGGCACCCAGAACTAGACACACAGTACATCAGAAGTGGCTGGAGCTGGGCAGAGCACAAAAGCCTTATCATCTCCCTCCTCCTAGCCACTGGTCCTCTCTTAATACAGCCTAGGATAGAACTAGCCTCTTGGATTGTTGTGTCACACCTCTGACTCATGTTGGGCCTACGATCCATGAAAGCCCTTAGATTTATTTTCACAATGTCGACATCCTGTGAATATGATATTTAGAACCCCATCAAAGGACTTTACAGTTATCTCTATTAAATTCACTTTTAATGGATTCAGTCTATTGTTTCTTGCCTGACAAACACGTATTTCAAAAAAAGTACACAAAAGAAAAGGGGTTCAGCAGTCCCCCTAGGCTCCTACCCACAAAGGAAAAGATCTGTTTGTACAAAAATACAGAAAAATAGTAACACTACTCATCATAGGGAAAAGCTGGAAAGGATCTCCTGATTCTGGTGTTCAAGGCTCCCCATACCCTGCCGGTGGCCATTTTTCCAGTCTAATGACACGGTACCCAATCACATGCTCTACATTGCAGACAAAGTGAAGTCCCCAATCTCCTCCTACCTTCTCCTACCTCTGAGCCTTTACAAAGGGCACCCCCAGATCGGGAACATCCTCATAAGATCATATACTTTTGATTAGAAGGGATCTTAGAGGCCAATTAGTCTAAGCCCCTAGTTTAAAGATGAATGAAACGAGGCCAAGAAAGGCAAAGTCTCCCAAGGAGTAAATGGCTGAGCCAGGATTTGAGCCCAGTTCACTGGACCCCAATTTCAGCCTACTAAAGTTGCTTTTGGTGCCCTTGAGCTTGGTACCCTCTTCAGCAAATCATAGCTTATAGGATCACAAAAGACTTGGGGTTGAAAGTAGAGAAATCGACTCCAATCCTCTCATTTGACAGAGGAAGAAACTGAGGACCAGAAACAAGAAGCAATTTGTCTAAAGTCACATAGCATATTAGTGGAAGAACCAGGATTAGAACCAAGGGAAGCACTGGAGCCAGCTCAAAATGATCATTAAATCTTCAGGGTGAGAGTTTATGTCTCTGAAACTGCAAACATTACAAACCAGGACTTGAGTGATGGTTTTGTGGATTGTCTAGACTTAAAAAAGTGATGGAGAATGTGAATAATGTGGATTAAATTTAAAAGTAGCATACATTTATTCTTTCTTCCTCCTTCCCTTTCTTTTCCTTCCTTCCTTCCTTCTTTCCTTCCTTCCTTTCTTTTTCTCTTGACAGTCATTTGTTAAATATTTACCAGCATGTCTCTGATTAGAACCCAGATCTCCTGGCTGCCTATCCAGGGATTTTCCCCATAGACCAGAAATCACCCATACAAAACATAGAATTATAGATACTCCATATGCTTGCATGGCACCTTAGAGACCACCTAGTTCAACTCCATAATTTATGGACGGGGAAACTGAGGTCCAGAGAGATTAAATAGTTCACCCAGGTCAAGCCCAGAGCCTCTGACTCTGACTCTGAATCCAACATCCTGTCTACTGTTATGGCCTGCCTTCTCTTCTTTTAAGTCTCAGTTCAAGCTCTGCCTCCTCCATTAAGCTTTCCCTGTTCCTCCAACTGAAAGTGATTTCTCTCTCCTCAAGCTTTCATAGAGGATTTTATCCAGCTCTGCTTTGCTCTGATCATTTTCTGCTTTGCAGCACACAAGTCATACACATGAAGGGCTGCCTTTCAGGCCAATTTTCAGACATTCTTTACCTTGGAGTCAGCCTGAGCCCTCAACCCTGCTGTCTCAGCACCATGTCAACAACCATTCTTCCCCAGTGTCTCTCCAACTCTCCCAGAATCACAGAACTGGAAGGAAGCTCAAGTAGAACCCCTTCTATAACATTCCCAATAAGTTATGCCCCACTTTCCACTGGAAGTTCTTCATTGATGGGGGGGGGCTCACTTTATCTGGAGGTATTCTGTTCCACTTACGGACAACTGAGTGTTAGGAAGTTTTTCTTGATACCCTGGCTAAACGTGCCAGTCCTCAATTTAGGATAAGAGGATCTTCAGTTTTAGAGCTGGAGGGACCTCAGAGATCATTGAGTCCAACCCTTTCACGTTACATATGAGTTGAATAACTTGCCTCATCACTCCTAGCTCTGCTCTAGGACTAAACAACAACTTGGCAAACACCTGAAGACCACGAATAATAAAGATGGCTGATATTACCATAGTGCTCCAGGGTTTGCAAAGTGCTTCATGGACATTAACCTCACTGAATCCTCATGACCTACTATTACGCTCATTTTATAGATGAGGAAGCTGAAGTAAGTGATCTGCCCAGGGTCACACAGCTAATAAAACATAAACTTCTTGAGGGTAGGAACTGAATCAGATTTCATCTTTGCATCCAAAAAACTGGGTCTTCCATACAGCAGACACTTAATATTTATGCCAAATTGAATTTCTATAAGAAAAGTAACCTGAACTGTTAGGTGGGAAATGGGATGTGAGGAATGTACAGCATATGAAGAATGCCCAGGCCTAGTAATGACCCATCAGACTTTATTCCCAGGGACATTTGGTGGACACGGGGAAGGGTACAACTTGTCAATTAATAAGTATTATTATATTAATTCTCCTACTATGCACCAGGCACACTAGTACTTTGAAAGACTTTCAGATAAAGGAAGTGATAGCCTGGGGTCCTAATTTCTCTCAGTTCCTCAAAAGAATTAATATTTTTCATAGAGGAAGTGTGGAGACAGAGTAGGAAAAGTTCTGGAGTTATAAGACCTGGGTTCAGATTCCAGGTCCTGACATTGACCAGTTGAGTGACAACATCCTTTCACCTTTCGGGGGCTCAGTTTACTTACATGTAAAATGAAGGGTATTCTATCTGGTATCCAGATACTTTGGGAGAAGAGCATTTTGTAAACTTTACAGGGCTAAAGAAATGGGAGTTAATATTATCTCCCACCTGTCAGGAATTCCCTAGGTGCACCTTCTCATCTTCACCAGGGTTGACCTTTCCATCACCCGCCCTGTGATTTCTGCCTCTCAGTTTCATCAACAGTTAACACCTGACTGCCGGAGCAGAGAGTTCTAGGCTTCCTGATTCCATGGAGAGACAGGACGGTAGAGAGAGAAAAGCCTGCTGGGTCTTGAAATTTGAGGAAGGAGTGTACATTTACTCGAAGCTGTAAAGATCAAGAAAGGCCCAGGTCTACTTTCTTCCTCTGCCCAAGAAGTTTCAGTGGTTTCCCAGTGGTGCCTTTAGATTAAAATACAAACTTCTCTGTCTGGCATCTGAATTGAGGTTTGGATTTGGAAGAGCCAGGTTTTCATCCTGTTGCTTAGATGAACTTGGGAAGGTCCCTCTGCTGCTTTAGGTCTCAGTCTACACTTATCAAATGATCTTTAAGGTTCCTTTCAACTCTAAAACCTTATGTCTGTTAGCCTACTGTTCATTCACAGAGAGTCTGTGCCTCCAGCTTGATATGATGGAAAGAACACTGGCCCTGGAATCAGAGAATTTGTAATCATTTCCCACCTCTGACATGGATTAGCTATGGGACCCTGGGCAAGTCACACAACCACTCTTTGTCCCAGTTCCATATCTATAAAATGAGGGGGCTGGACCACATGGCCTCTGAGGTCCCTTCCAGTTCTAGACCTGAGATCCTCTGACCCTCAAAGCCCACCAACACACCTAGGCCCCTTTCATAATCATTCAGGGCACAGACCCCTAAGGTCCACCTCTCTACTTCTTTAAGCCTGATCCCAAATTGTTCAGTCTGACTCTTCATGACCCCATTTGGAGTTTTCTTGGCAAAGATACTGGAGGGGTCTGTCATTTCCTTCTCCAGCTCATTTTACAGATGAGGAAACTGAGGTACACAGGGTTAAGTGGCTGGCCCAGGGTCACACAGCTAGGAAGTGTGTGAGGCCACATTTGAACTTAAGTCTTCCTGACTCCAGGCCTGCTGCTCTATCCACTGTGCCACCCATCTGCCCTTGACTCCAAATAACAGTTGTCTAAAATGAAAGCTATAGTCTTTTCTATAGGAGACTTACCTGGCAGGAGGATGTGTGTGCCAGGACAGCAGAGGAGGCTTCCATGCAAAGCAGAACCACGACCCCATATAGAAACTGAGAGAAGATAGGAGAGAAAGCATGAGGCTGTTTAGTGAGAATATGGGGCACTACCCTTGGCCAGGGCACAACACACAGGTTGCTCTAAGAGGGCAGGGGAAGGGGCTGAAAGGGTGATGGAATGAAAGTCAAGAGACCTGCAATGAAATCTCAGTCTTGCCATCTACATAAGATGTATGACCCTAGGCAAAACTACCTCCTTCCTCTGGGTCTCAGTTTCCTCATGTGCAAAGAGGAATAATACTCTCTGTACTCTCTAACCCAAAAGAATTTTGTAAGACAAGTGCTTTTATAAACCTCAAAATGGTATAGAAATTAGAGTTATCATTATTGAAACTTTTATTCCCAAATCTCTTAATTTAAAAAGATGTCCAAATATGAGCCAATTTTAAATACACAGTTATAGGACAACAAAAGAAATGGGAGAAAATCAGAACTTTAGGTTAAACCTACTGTCATCATCTATAATACTAATTATATTTCCTATTTCCATAAGGCTTAAAGGTTTATGAAGTATTTTCCTAACAACTAGACTCCAAAAGAAGTGTCACATTTTAAAGTATCCCCATTTTAAAGAAGAGGAAACTGAGCCTGGAGAAAAGAGAAGTTATTTCCCCAACGTCTCAGAGCTAGTAAACATTAGAGCACGGTTTCCATTAGAATATCAGCTCTTTGAAGGCATGACCTGTTTTTCCATTTTATTTTTGTAGCCCTAGCGCCTTTTAAATCATAGGCTTAACAAACATTTGTTGGATCAGACCAGATTAGACTTGTGTTAGCCCACAAGGTGAGACTGTAATTTACTTGGGAATTAGGCAGGGGTATTTGTTTTACCAGGACATGGGAGAAGCAGCTCAAATAGAGAATAGGAAGCATCCTATGCAAAGAGTCATGTGAAAAAGATCCGTTGGTCTTAGTGTACTCCAAGCTCAATGAAAGTCAGCAGAGCAACATGGCAATCAAGAAGCTAATGCAGTCTTAGGATGTATGAAGCCTAGTGTCCAAGGCACAGGAGGTTCCATTGTACTTTGCCCTTGTTAGCACGTAGAGTGTACATGGGACCACACTTTAAGAAAGATTGAAATAATCAGGTTGATTCAGTGTCTTTTTTATTTAGTCCTATTTGCAGTTAATTGATTGTAGCTTTTCCGTATCTAGTTCTACTGCCTAAGTCATGATTCTTTGTCTCTGAACTTAATTCAGAAACTTAGTGGACCTGTAACGAGTTAAGCTTAGCAATCCAATTCTCCTGTTAATCACTGCTCTATTTAGTCTTCTGTCAAGGAAATCTGTTATCCTTGAAAGATATAGGTGGACCCTAGGGAGTCTGGTCTAGTATCTTTACCCCACCAAACTATCCTTCAAGGACGTCTGGTTTGTTATCCAAAGATGTCTGGTTTGCTATCTCTAGCCCAGTAGATGCAACTGGACTCAAACTGAATATTTCTTGGTCATGGGGGGAGAGGGAAGGAGTTGTTGCTGGTTTTCATTCCCAATTTCCATCCAATCATATTTTCTTTCACCCATGAAGATAGCCTTCCTATTTTCTGTCCCCCTTAAAAATATAAAAAAGAATTGTTCCTCTCATTCAGGGTCTTAGCTTTGCTGGGGAAGCTGAGATCTTACCTATTAGTAAATTCATGCTTTACTAATAAATTGGTCATGCTCAGAACTCTGTGCTTTGCTTTACCTTATTTTGACTGTTACACTATCGGGAAGCCAGAGTTCTCCCAGAAGATGGCAATCAAGATGAAAAGGAGACTGGAAATCATAGCATATGAGGTTAGGCTGATAGAATGGATGACTACCTCCCTAGTTCAAACCTTCATTACTTCTTACCTTCCCTTTTGCAATAGTCTTCTAATTGGTCTCCCTGACTGAAGACTCTCCCTCTCCCATCCTCCATTCAGTGGCCAAAATGATATTCCAAAAGCACATACTTGATATTTCTTTCTCTCTCTCTCTCTCTCTCTCTCTCTCTCTCTCTCTCTCTCTCTCTCTCTCTCTCTCTCTCACACACACACACACACACACACACACACCTGCCAAAAACTTGCAATGGCTCCCTATTACCCCTAGGATCAAATGACAAATTCCTGCTTGTCATTTAAAGCCCTTCACAATTGGGACCCAATCCACCTTTCCAGCCTTATTATAAATGATTCCATCATGTACTATTTGAATTTGTTTCAGTAAAACTGGACTTCTTCACTCAATCTCCCACCTCCATGCCTGGAGTATTCTCCCTTCTCACCTTCTCTTAGAATTTCCTTAGAAATCTCTGAAGCCTTAGCTTCCCGTTGATGCTCAAGCCCCATCTTCTTCTACCATGCCCTATCTCTGCACCTCTTGACTCCCTAAGGTGGGAGAATGATTGCACCATCAGAGTCTAGCCTAGCATAGTAAGCACTGGTCTCTTAGACCCGGCAGATCCTAGGTCCACAACTATCTAATGGGTTGATCAGGCAAAGCACTTTATCTCTCAGAGCCTTTGTTTCCTTATTTGTAAAATTGTGACAAAACTCATGCTTCTTTATGGTATGTTGGTAGGGGAAGGCTTTCATATGCACACACTAATATACCATTGGCAGACATGAATTTGTACAATTGTTCTGGAAAAAAATTTGGAATTAACAATTTTTTAAAAAGTTAGTAAACTGTTCATTTGCTTTGACCTAGTGATCTCACCACTGGACATATGGCTCTGCATATTCTCAGGTCAAAGAAAGAAAATAAAAGGTGTCACAGACATCAACATAATCACAGCAATATAGGTTTGAGAGGGTCAGGGACCCCTCAAGGACAAGTACAGGAAAGGGCGGCCTGGAATGAATTTTGGACTCAAGCATTCTTGAAATCAAGTTGGCAAAGGTTTATTGTAATGTTAATATGGCAGGCAGAGCTCCTTAGGGAACTTGTAACCTAACAGGAATGATGCTAAAGCTTATATAGGAAAAGTAGTGGATTATGTGGCAAGTGTGCTGATTGGGTGATAATATACAACCTTGGTCTCAGGTGTCATTCACTATGTAAACCTGGGGGTGGGGTGGGGATTTCCTCCAGGGTGTGTTTTGGTCTGTTACATTTGTGACAAGATAGCTTTGGGAGTTGATGTCTACAGCTTGACCTCTGGATTGTATAGGGTCACTGCATACATGATAGTTTTGGTACAAAATAGTTCTGTTCTTACAAGGGAAATTCTACAGAGGTCAGATTGTTCTTGTAACACTGGGGCCTCACTGGGGCCCATTCGTGAGTTATTGCTAGGCATAGTGTCCTTGAGCTGGGGGAGAAAACTGTTAGGGATAGTGTTTTGAAGTTAGAGAGGAATGTGATCTTGGAAATGGGGTCCAAATACAAGCACCCAAGCACCCTATCAACAACCGTACTTGTTGTGGCAGCAAAAAACCAGGAACAAAGTAGGTAGATACCCATTAATTGGAGAACGGCTGAACAGTGACAAATGAATGTAATGGGATATCGTCATATTTTAGGAAAAAACAATTGAGGAATTCACTTTTTAAGACTCTTAAGAGGATGCTTGCAAAGTGAAGAAAACATAACCTGGAAAATGTTCCCAGTGGCTTTTGTTGTTGTTGAGTTGTGTCTGACTCTTTGTGATTCCATTTGGGGTTTTCTTGGCAAAGATACTGGAGTGGTTTGCCATTTCCTTCCCCAGTAGATCCATTTTGTCAGGCAATCAGAGGTTAAGTGACTTTCCCAGGTCACACAACTAGGAAGCATTTGAGGCTGGAATTGAACTCAGGTCTTCCTGACTCCAGGCCCAGTGCTCTGTCCACTGAGCCACCAGCTGCCTCACTGACTTAGAGTTTTGTGTAACTCTTTTTCTTTGTCACAAGGAAGTGTTCTTGTGTGGAAGGGTATATATTGGGATATTAACATTAAGTTAATTATAACCTTTTAAAAAACAGAAAGAACTGAATTTCTGAATTGAACTAAATTGACAGTTGGGTAGGGAGTGACTCAAAGTGACTTGAGATCAATTTGAAGGAATCACAGATAAAACGGACAATTTTGAAAGGAGCATTTAAAAATGATTATATATTTTAAAATTTGTATTCTGCTGTGTGCATATAAATATTCTTTTTTGGTACCTAAGTTTAGAATAAAAGTAAATTTATAAAAAAGAATACACTATAGGGTCCCTACTCTGCCCTTAAGAGTAGGAATTATTTCACTTTTTATTATATATATATATATAGCCTCTGAAGCCATCAGAGTACCTGGTACTGAGCATTAATAAGTGCTTGTCAATTGAACAATCTGACAAGGTACTAGGCTCCCAGCAGAGACATAAGGCAAGAGACAGCTCCCTGGATTTGATTCTGCAAGGGGACTATGTGAGAGGAAGAAGAGTTGCGCCCAAATCAAAAGCATACTCACCATGCCTTGCCAGGGACCAGTGTTCCAACGGGAGATGCCTACAGCCAGGCCACCAGTAAACAGCAGTAGTGGAGCTGTGGCCACTACTAAACAGCCCAACACCTCCAAGAAAGGATTATCACAGAAATCCTGATAGCTCCTGTGGGTTCTGAGGGCTGAGAACCCAGCCCAAGCCATGGCAGCTGCAGCTCCCTGAAACATAAGAGTCATACGTCAGTTACACAATCAATAAACATTTATTAAATGCCTACCATGGGCCAGGCATTGTGCTAAGTGCTAGGGATACAAAAAAGGCCAGAGATGGTCCCTGCCTTGAAGGAGCTCACAGTCTACTGGGGCAGACAATATGCAAACATCTATGTGTAAGATATAGACAGGTGAAGTTGGAAATACTCAACAGAGATAAAGCCTATAAGGAAAGGCTTTCAGTAGAAGGTGGGATTTTAGCTGGAACTTGAAAGAAGGCAGATGATGAGGTAGGAGAGACTTCCAGGCACAGGAATAGGGAAAGGAAGGGAGGAAGGAAGGCTTTCCAGGTATGTCCATACTACATGAGTAGTATAGCAAACCTTCAACCCCACCCCCAAACAATGGAAAGTACTTCCATGCTCTTTTCTGAGTTCAGCTAATCGATAAAACACTTACTGAATACAGCTTATTACTCCATGTTTATTACTAAACCAAAAAGAGAATTTACCCATCCCAAGAAGCTTTTACTGTTTGGAGATTCTGACAGGCTAGGGGTGGTGAAGTATGAAACAGATGACTAGAATACAAGACAGAAGTGTGCAGGGGTTGGGGGAATGGGACAAAGGAGGAACCCAGACAAAATGTCCTAAGATAACTTGAGGAAGGAGAACCCTCTCAGCTGTGGGAGTCATCGAAGGCGGGTATTGACGCTCCTAAAGCCCATGATCATGTTACTAATCTTGGGCAAGAAGCATCAGGGATTCCCCATTCTTTTAGGTTAAAAGCACAAATTCCCATTTGACCTTTAAAGTCCTTTAGAATCTGGCTCCAGCCTTTCTTTCTAGGTTGATTATACATGATTTACCTTCATGCACTCTATGCTCCAGGGGACTTGGCCTGCTTCACAACATTGCATATCCTTATCTCCACACCTTTGCCCAGGCTGTCCCCACTTCCAGGAATGCTCTCGCCCTTCACCCCTCCCTATTAGAACCTTCAAGGCTACTTCCTTCAAGAGTCTATACCTGATTTCCTCCAGGTGTGAGTGCCCACCTTCACTTGTGTAATTTTTTGGTTCATTTCCTGTATCTATCTGTGAACGTGTTGTCTTTCCCAAGTAGAATTATAGGCTCCCTGCGGTTGAGAATTGTTTCATGTTTGTATTTGTATCTCCAACAGGGCCTGGTGCTTAATAAACACTTATTGACTGATTAAGGAAGTGACAGCTGAGTTAAGCCTAGAAGAAAGACAAAAGGATGAAAGGGATAATGAGGGAACTCATTCTAGGAACACGGGTTAGCTTGCCCAGAAGCAAGAGAGGGCATGACAGGCTCAGAGAATAGTTATATTCCAGTCTGGCTGGAATGTGGAGTATGTGAAGGGGGATAAAGGGAAATCATATGTAATAAACCAGGAAAGATAGGTTGTCTCCGTATTGCAGAGGACCCTAAATGCCAGGCTAAGGAATCCGTGCCTTTTCCTAGTGGCAATAGGGAGACATTGAAGGTTCCACAGCTGGGAAGCCACATGGTTAGAACCATGCATCAGGAAGACCGTATATATTTTGCATATTTTACCTCTGTTTGAGGTAAAAGAGAGAAGACTTTCAACTGTGGGCAATCTGGGAAGGCTTCAAGGAGGGAAGTCGCCTTTATATTGTTTCTCTCCCAAAGAATATAGTCTCATTTTTTGTTTATTTGATCCTGGACAACATTTAACACAGTGCCTGGCTCAGGGTGGAACCTCAATAAATGCTCACTGAATCGAAGTATATTAGCAAGTAGCATGGAAGGTAGCTTGGAGAGACTGGAGCAGGAAGGTCATTACGGAGGCTATTAAAATAGGCCAAGTGGCAGGCAGAGGGGCTGAATGAAGATGTTGGCCCAATGAATGGAGATGTATATGGAGGCAGACTTGCTGACTAATGGTCGTTGTATATCATCCTTACTATACATACACAAAAGCTTTGACAGGTTCGGGACACAGACTTGGCAAAAATATTCCTTGAAATTGTAGATAGCTGCAGAAAGCTGCAGAGAGCTTAGAAATCATTTCAAGAAAAGAACAAGACGACCATCCAATGAACATTTATCACGTGTACTTGTGCCAGGCAATGTGCTAGGTGCTGTTTGGAATAGAAAACAATCCCTGCTTTTAAAGGGCCCACATATTTCACTGTCACTGTTGGCTGACTCAGTGACAGGGACTTGATTGAAAGGATCACTAGAAGTGTCAATGTGAGATCTTGGAGACCACCTACCCTATGACCCTCCCAAGCTGCAGGTAGAGGACCATGCTTCAGCCAGAACAGAGTCCAAGGCTGGGGAAATGGGGCAGGGAGTGTGGTGGTGACAATCTGGACCAACCAGAAAATGCTACCGTCATTGGTAGGAGTTGCTTTGCTTGGGGGTAAAAGTAGGAAAGGGGAGGGAGGGAAGGAAGGCGAAACAAAATGAAGGGCTACAAAGAGAAGAAGTCAGGCTTTCCGGTTAAACGATTAGAGAAGGACCTCCTCCTCCCAGTTCAACTGAATCAAAGGAAAATCTTTGTTCCTCAGATGAGTGAGGCACTGACTCTGAAGGCAGGAGGTCCCACACCTGGGCCTATGAGGTTTTTTTAAAATAATATTTTATTTTTTCCGATTATATGGCAAGATAGTTTTCAACATACATTTTTAAAATAAAATTTTGAGTTCCAAAATTTTTCTCCTGCCCTCCCATGTCCCTTCCCCAAGATGGCAAGCAATCTGATATAGGTTATACATGTACAATCATGTTAAACATATTTTCACATTAGTCAGGTTATGAAAGAAGAAACAGAACAAAAGGAAAAAGTCAAGAAAAACAAAAAAGCAAATAGTAAGCTTCAATCTGTCTTCAGACTCCATAGTTCTTTCTCTGGATGTGGATGACATTTTCCATCATGACTCTTTTGGAAATGTCTTAGATCATTGCATTGCTGAAAAGAGCTAAGTCAATCATAGTCGATCATTGAACAATGTTGCTGCTCCCATGTACTATGTTGCTGTTACTGTGTACAATATTGCTGTTACTGTATACTTTACACGGTTTTTATCTGTAAAGTGGGACCAAGAATAAGAACTACAACAATTCGTACCACTTCCACCACATTGCATAGTGGATAAAGGGCCAGCTTTGGAGTCAGGAAGACCTGAGTTCAAGTACTACCTCTGACACATAAAAGCTTTGTGAGCCCAGCCAAGTCACTGAACCTCTCAATGTCCCCAGACAACTAAGACACACAAGCTGTTGATCTGTATTTGCAGTGGTAGCTTTTACAGAGCTGGGAGTTCCCCTTCTACAGATTAAATCACAGGTTCAGAATTCACCTCCTTCCCCCAGATCACTATTCTCTCTCTCTCCCCCTTGGGGTTACTGGTGTTCCCTGCTTCCAGGCCCTCTCTCTCTCCCCTCCTTCCATAATCACAGAATACCAGAGTTGGAAGGAGACTCTAGAGGCAAGGAGTCTAATCCATATCTCAACACAGATCTCTCTCTACAACTCTTTCCACAAATTCAATCCAGGTCTGCTTGAAGATGGGAGGAGAGAGCGGAGGCTCTCACTAGCTCTGGAGTTTAATTCATTTCTGAACCACTACTAAGGAAACTTTTCCTTAACTGGAGATTGTCTCCCTCCCAGTTAACTGCCCCACCCCAACCTCAAAGGCCCTATTTCTGCCTTTTGGAGCCAAACAGAACTAGTATAAGCCCTCTTCTTTCCCTTTGCAATGATCGGGTATTCCCTTTTCCTCCTCCCCCTCCTAAAGTTCCTGCCCTGGTTTGCAGGTTAAAGATCGGTAACAATAATTAGCCCCAGGTCACTCACCTTTCTTGCACCTTATCTCACACATACCTATCTTCTCCAGGTGTTCATTTACCCAAACCCCAAAAGCAAGCGTCCGAAACTGTCAGGGATTAAAGGTGCTAGAGAGCATCGAGGTCAATTTCCCCTTACTTTACAGAGAAACCGTGGCCCACAGAAAGGATGGGACTTGGACAAGGTCACACTGCGAACAGATAGCGGAGCCCGGGACTAGAGCTCCGGATTCGCAGACCAGGGCTTCCCGGCGCAGCTCCCAAGGATTCGCCAGGGTGGGAGTGGAGGAAAACTGGTGAATTAAAACCGAAATTGTCCAGACAGCGCCCGCGCCCCAGCCCTGCGTCCCTCGGCCACACCCAGCCCTGCCCACAGCTCCAGGAGCTCCAAGCGAAGCCCGGCGGCGGCTCGTACCCAGAGCAGGAGGCCCAAGAGGCGGAACGGCCCTCGGCAGGAGGAGGAATCCATGGCCAGCAGGAGACAGCTACGTCCCAGCCACAGACGCAGCGCCGCTGCAGCTCCCGGGACCGGAAATTCTTCTCTAGACAGCCAGCAGCAACTGGAGGAAGCTGGCAACTGGACTAGGCCCTTCCCCCAACCCCTTGGCCCCTCCCAGAGCCTCGGCCCCCCAAATCAGCTCCAGCCCCGCCCCACCCCCATCCCTACACAATTAATCTTTGTTGATTTGGGTTGGGAGCCTCCGTTTTCCCATCTGTAAAATGAGGGGATTGGACTAGATCAGGAGTTCTTAGCTTGGGGCCCCTGGATAGATTTTACGGGGCGCCCTCTATATTTATTTCAATATAATTAGTTTCCTTATAGTCCTATGTATTTTGTTTTATGCACTTAAAAGCATTATTCTGAGGCAGGGTATGGAGGCTTCCCCAGACTGCCAAAGTAGTCCTGGATACCAAAAATATCAAGAATTCCGGGACTAGATGGTTTCTAAGGTCTCTCCCACCCCTAACATTCTTTACTCTAAGGGCCCTACCAACTCTGATTTTCTCTGTTCTAAGATTCCTGCTGGCTCTGACGTCTGATCTTTTAAAATCCTGTCCAGTCTGACATTCTTTGTCTTAAGGTTTCTTCTGACCCCGACATTCACCCTTCTGTCTTCTAAGGTCCTTTCAAATGTTGACATTCTAAATTTTAATGTAACCCCTTCCAAGTTCTGACATTGTTATTTTCTAAGGGCTTGCCCAACTCGGATAATCTAAGTTTTAAGGGTCATTCCAGTTCTGACATTCTATGTTCTAAGGGCCACTTTAAATTTTCTAAGGCTCCTTATAGCACTGACAGTCTGTGTCCTAAGAGTTTGCCTGTGACAGTCCATGTTCTTTTTTGTTTTGTTTTTTAATGCTCTTTACTCTTTTCTAATAATCACTGTTATTTTTCACTGACTCCCCTTCCTTGTGACAAATAACGGTCAAGTAAAATGAATCAATATTTTGGTCTCTCCTGAAAACTCATACCTCCTTTCACATCTCTATCCACTACTTCACTGCCCATCCGATGAAGGTTGGGCTTCACCTCCCACCAGTCAGACCATGATTGGTCACTACGTTGATGAGAGTTCTAAAATCTTTCAGTATCATGTTGTAGTCTTCATTTAAATGGTTTTTCCTACTTCTGCTTACTTTGCCATTCTCAAATCGAGTTTTTCTGAGTTTCCATGAATGCTTTATACAGTTTCATGAAACTCACATTTCATAACAATTGCTTGGAATATTCAGCTTTTCTAAAAAAAAATTTTCTGGTCTTTTTGTATAACCTACATTTTCTAATATGTATGTGTATGTATCTTCGCCTATACTCTTCCTCAAAGAAGAAGTTCTTTTTTTTTTTTTTTTTTAAAGCAATTGGGGTTAAGTAACTTGCTCAAGGTTACACGGCTAGTCATTTGATTTATGCGTGGGTGCTCATTTTCTGAGGCCGGATCTGATCTCGGGTCATCCAAACTGCGAGGCCGGCGCTCTTACTCACTGCGCCACCTAGCCGCCCCTTTAGGGCAATTGGGGTTAAGTAACTTGCCCAAGGTTACACGGCTAGGTTTTTGTTTGTGCGGATTAAGTGTCGGAGGCCGGCTCCGAACTCAGGTCCTTCTGATTCCAGGGCCGGCGCTCTATTCACTGCGCCACCTAGCCGCCCCCAAAGAAGAAGTTCTTGTAACAAAAATTTAAAAAGAGAAAAATCAAACTGGATGTGCATTTGAATGACTAAAAAAAGTTGTGGTACAAAAATGTGATAGAATGTGATTGTGCTGTAAGAGGAACAGCATAGAGTGACATATGAACTGGTGAAATAAGCAGAACCAAGGAAACAATACAAACAGTGACCACAACAGTGTAAATCAATAGCAACCACAAAAGAAGTGAAATTGAATATTGTGAAATTTCAATGAGCAAACTTGACCCCCAGATGAGATAGGATAGAATGCAATTTCTTCTCTTGGCAGATAAGAGGTGCTATGGGTGTGGAACCCTACAGATGTCACACTAGGTGGATTAGGTTACTAGGCTAACTTGATTAGTTTTGGGGAACTGGGTCTTTTTTTTCATTTTTGAAAAATAAAATATATTTATTCTATGACCCAACACCCCTCCCAACTCTAATGCTTCATATGTTCAAAGGATCCTCCCAGCTCTGAGTGTATGTTCTAAGGTACTGCCTAGTTGTGACTTTCCATATGCTAAGACACTACCAGCCCTGGGTGACTAAACTCTCCCCCAAGTCTGTGTCCTAGGTACCACCCCAGCCCTGACATTCTGTGACCCAAGGTCCCCCCAGTCCTGACACTCTGTGTCCTGGGGCTCCCTTCCCAATTCAATTCTGACATTCTGTGTCCTCAGGACAGCACCCCCCTCTGATATTCTATGTCCTAAGAACCAACATCTCCTCCAGCCCTGACACTCTGGGTCCTAAGGACTGCTCCCCCTCAAGCTCTGATACTGTGTCCTAAACCCCCTCCAGTACTGACAGTCCTAAGGACTGTACTGCCCCTCCCCCCCCCCAATCCTGACACTGTGTCCTAAAGGTCCTTCTAGCTCTGACATTCTGTGGTTCTAGGATGATGGAGATTTTTGATAACCTCTTGACTTTTAACTCACTTCTTACATAGCACCCCTGAGCACTATCAGAAGGAATATGATCTGATTAAGGTTCTAGGAAGCAAGGATTTGAATTGGGCCAACTCACCTAGTTCTTGGTTCCAGAAGAACACCAGGGATGGACAACAGTGGAAAAAAAAATGAGAAAACTTACTTTAAACTTTCCTTCCATCTAAGCCCTAAATCCCAGAATTTAAGAGTAGGAAGGGACCTTAGGGACCTTTAGTACAACCTCTTAAATTTTCAGAAGATGAAACCAAGGCCAAGAGAGGAGAAACTACATAACCATTCAGTGAAGTAAGAAAGAAAACCATAACCTACTGACTTCCAGTTGATGGCTCATTTCATCATTTCCCAATGCCACTACTCTGCAAGGTAAACTAGTCCTATAGGGAGGCCTGGTACTGGACCAGAAGAGCTCATATGTTTGGTGGAAAGAGCACTGGTTTTTGGTGTTGGAGGTCTGTGTTCAAATCTGCTTAGTACCTAAGGGACCTTGGGCAAGTAATTTTATTTCCCTGGGCCTCAGTTTCCATATCTGTAAAGTGAGGGCATCTATTTCCATGGCATCTATGGTCTCTTCCAATCAATAAACATTCCAGCTATTGAGCTATGATTCCATTGAATCTCACAGTCCTACTGTTGGAATTCATTGTTTTCAAATGCCCAATCTAGTCTTTACTAACTAGTATGATTGACTAGTATTTACTAACTAGGGCAGCTAGGTGACTTAGTGGATAGAATGCCAGGCCTGGAGTCAGGAGGACTCATCTTCCTAGATTCAGAAGTTCAAATTTGGCCTCAGACAGACTAGCTGTGTAACCCCAGGCAAGTCACTTAACCCTGTTTACCTCAGCTTCCTCATCTGTAAAATGATCTAGAGAAGGAAATGACAAACCACTACAGTATCTCTGCCAATAAAACCCCAAATGGGATCATGAAGAGTCAAAGAGGACTGAACAACATCAATAAGCTATAAACAGTGAGGACAGCTCTAAAATGATGCACTACAACATGGAGGTGTGGAATAACATGGGCCAGGCAAGATTATCAATGCAATCTGTTTATTGATACCAAGAGCAAGGTTTTTATAAAGTAAAAGGACAAAGAAGATAAACTATAAGTCACTAAGCTTTCCAATAACTGCTTTGTTCAGTTTCAAGATGCCAGACGGTGATGTCAAGTAGGCCTTGACAATAATCATGTCCTTGATGTTTCCATACACATGAATAGTATCTAAAATGTATTAATAATCTTAAAAGGCAGCTAATACCTTCTGGCTAGATCCCAGAACAGGGCAGTGCCCTGGATCTCAGACATCAGGCAAGCTCTGATTTACAGCCACATCACTAGGAAAACTAGGAGCTGGCTGCTATGGAACGGTTGCATCACTGGAAAACCAGGAGCAGACTATTCAAAATACAGCCTGATTCCTGGATCAGATGTTTAGGCTCCCTCCAAAACAGGATAAATTCAAGATTACCAACAGAGGGAAGAACCTAACCTTAAGGGAGATCAGGGAAGACTTCCTATAGAAGGTAGGATTTTAGTTGGGACTTGAAAAAATCCAGGAAAGACAGAAGATAGAAATGAAGGAGAGAATTTCGAGAACATTCCAGGTATGGAGAACAGTCAGAGAAGATGTCAGAAATTGAGAGATGGAGTTTCTTGTTTGGGGAACAGAAAGGAGGCCAGTGTCACTGGGGTTTATAAGATGTAAGAAGGCTGGAAAGGCAGGAGGGGGCCAGATTATAAAGAGCTTTGACCACCATATGGAAGGGCCATTGTCAATTGTCTTGGAAAAGCCTTGCCACTGGACCCCAATGGCTCTGGAGAAGAAAGTGGGGCTGGTAATTTTGCACGACTCTGCCTCACTTAAATCCAATTCACTCGAAAGTCAAGACTTCATCCTCATGACGTCATTTGTCTTCTTCAAGAAGGAAAGATGTACAGCAACAGCAACAACAACCAAAGGGAGGATTTTGTATTTGACCCTGGAGGTGATAGGGAATTGATGGAGTTTACTGAGCCAAGGAATGTATGCCATCCCCAAGGCAAATAAGGAACCTGTGTTAGGAAGATCACTTTGTTAGCTGAGTGAGTGGAGGAGAGATTGGAGTGAGGAGAGATCTGTGATGAGGACACCAACCAAAAAGCTGTTGCAATAATCCTGGTGAGAGGTGAGAAGATCCTTTACTAGGGTAGTGGCAGTGTCAGAGGAGAGAAAGGGATGAATTCGAGAAGTGTTATGAAGGTAAGATAGACAGACTTTGAGTGCATTTGTATATAGGGTTGAGACAGAGAGGGAGACAGTGAGAAGTTGAGAATGATACCTAGGTTACAAGCCTGGGTGGCAAAGAGGATGGTGGTGCCCTCTTCAGTAATAAGGAAGTTAGGAAGATAGGATGGTTGGTGGAAAGATAATAAGTTCAGTTCAGGATAACTTGAGTTTAAGATGTCCATGGAACATCCATTTTGGGATGTCTAAAGGCAGTTGAACATGGACATGGGACACTGGGGGGTCAGAAGAAGGGTTAAAGCTGGATAAATAGATTTGAGGATCATCAACATAGGGGAATGAAATCAACAAGTGAAATAGTATAGAGGGAAAAGAGAAGAGGGTCCAGGACAGAGTCTATGAAACACCTCACTAACAATGTGACACTTTGTGTGTCAGTGAAACAGAAACCAGATGTAATTTGGGTGTGATGACAAAGCCAAGGGCATGTTTTGGCTTCTTAGAAAATCAGGAAGCATTCATTCATTCACTCTCTAAACAGCTGTGGACGCCTGCTACACTGGCGAGGCCATTAGGGGATTCCAGGACAGGGAAGACAGGGCAGAACAAGAACAGTGTGTAACATATACACTTGAATAGAAAGTTCCAGGAAAATAAGATTCTGTGGAGCTGTCTGGAGGAGAGAGCTTAAGGGTAGGTTCAGATGGGGCTCAGTCCTTGACTGGGGTCAGGATTCAGGGTTCAGTTTTTGACTGGGATTAGGGCTTAGGTTTGGGTCAAAGTCCACTCCTTAACTGGGGTCAGGGCTCAGGTTTGGGTCAGAGCTCTGCCACTGGCTGGAATCAGACCTTATTCTAGTGTCAGGGCTCAGTGTAGGGCCAAGCTCAAGTCTTTGTCTCAGATTGGGAAATGGATCTAGAATTAGGATGCATTGTAGGGTTAGGGCTTAGTCCGGGGGTGGGGAAACAGAACAAAAAAGAACTGAATAACCTTGAGTTTGACCTTAATCATATTGAGCTTTAATTTCTGAGGTAGGTAATCTGAGGGCCCAGATTCAAGCTCTGGGCCAAATTAGGCCCCTTAGGCCTCAGGGATAAGATTTTCCCAAATATGGTTATTTTTTCCTAATTAGCTGGCACTCTAGAGTAGAAAAGGTGAGGCAGAGAAGAGAAGGAAGGCTAGACACAGAAAAGCAGGACAACTTTGAAAGCCACAAGCTAAACCCATACTTAAAAGAAAAGCAGACTGTGCATGATAGAGATCAGAATAATAAAAAGTCTCTGAACTTGTAATTAGGAGAAACCCAGGTTCAAATCCTGCCTCAGATCCTTATGATGTCATCCTCGGCAACTCACCTTCTCTGAGCCTCAGTTTTCCATCTGTAAAATGGGAATCATAGTGTCTGCAGTACATTCCTCACAAGGTTCTCATGTGCTCCAAATGAAACCTTAAAACACTGCCTCATTGTCACTTTCTTAACCAGGAATCATATTTGGATCAACCCATAGTTTTCATTGAAGGTGAATGTGATACTTTATGGAATTAATTCACAGGGACTCCCCACATGTGGATGTCAGATCTCATGACCAATTCTGAATAATTTGGGTGATATAATCTTTTAATCTATATATTTGTGGGTTCTGGTCCCACATGTTGAGTTAAGAAGGAGGGGTTTGAATTCCAATTCTGCCCCTGGCTCACTGTGTGACCTTGAGTAAGTCAATTCAATCCTCCAAGTTTTAGTTTTTCCATCTGTAAAATGAAGGGGTTGGGCAAGATAATATTAGTAGTTGTTTAATATTTGTATGGCACTTTAGGTTTTGCAAAGTACTCTAAATATGGCTTGGTACAGTGGAAAGAGCATTTGCATTTAGAGGCAAACCTATCTGGGCTCTGTCAGTCAATAAACATTTATTAAGCCCCTACTATGTTTGAGGCTCTGTGCTAAGCACTACAGATACAAAGAGAGGCAAAGGACAGTGCCTGCCCTCAGGGAGCTCCCAATCTAGTGGGGGAGATAGCAAGCAAGCAAATATGTACAAATAGGCTATATACAGGATAAATAGGAAATAATGAATAGAAGGGAGGTGACAGGAAAGGCTCCTGTAGAAGGCATCCTTTTAGTTGGAATGTGAAGGAAGCCCAGGATTTGGGGAGACAGAAGAGATGAGAGAATATCCCAGCAGTGACTATTATTACCTGTGTTAACTTGGACCATTCACTTCAACTCTTGGGCTCATCTGGAAATAAAGGGATTAGAATAGATTGTCTCAGAGAGCCCTTCCTTCTCCAGTCCAGGATTCTTTTATCTCATTTGATCAGTTCCATGATTGCTTGATGTATGTTATGCTCTTGATGAAGTTCTGTGATCTTCCTAGCTGACCTTCAGAGTGACAAGCAAGTGTATATACATAAAGCACCTTGTAAACCTTAAAGTGCTACATAAATACCAGAGAGTGTTAATCTGTTATTAGGATTTTCTATGTTCTAATGACCCTTCCTGCTCTGACATCCTGTGTTCTAAGGGCCCTTCCAGCTCTGACTGCAGTTCTGTGAGGACTGAAAAAAGGGGGGAAGGAAAGTTCCTTCTTCTTGTGGGGGAGCCAGAGGCCCGTGAGAAGCAGATGGCTTTGTCCTTGTAGGCCACTCACACCTCCACCCTCCCCTTGGTATGACTGAAGCATGCAGCCATAGGTGCACAGGGTTGCAAGTGGCTTGTACAAAGTTTCTTTCCATCAAAACCTGCCTTTTCTTGGAAGCGAAGACAGTGAACTGCTGTGGGGAGGGCCTTTGTTTGTTGGAGCCTGTTGGAACAGAGTCCGTGGTGGGTGGGAAGCAGAGGAGGGACGGGGGCCCTATTTATAAGGAGGAAGCTTCCTACAGTACCAGCCACTTCCAGTCTCCTGGTGCAGGGGGTAGAGATCATACTGGGTTACAAGGTCCGGGAGATCTCAGAGCCCTTGGTGAGTACAGTGGCCACTCGAAACTCAAGGGCTAGAGGAGACAATGTGGCATGGTGGGAAAAACCACTGAATTTGGGATTAGAAAACCTGGGTTCAAGTGCTGACTGTACCTTACTAGCTATGTAACTTGGGCAAATCTTTTCTCCCTTCTTGAGCCTCGGTTTCCCTCATCAATAAAAATGAGAAGGTTGGATTGTCTTCATGATTTCTTCCAGCTCTGAATCCTGGCATCTTAAGGACTTAGCATGGTTGTCTAGGAATTTCTGTGGCATGCCCATGTAGACAGAAAGCCCTGAATGGAGCAAGTGTTGAGGTGGGTGTGAGTAATCAGGGATATAGAGCAGGGGCAACCACTTTCATTTCTCTAGCAATACTCTCGAACCCAGGAGGACTTCCAGGATTTAGGTCCTTATTTGGGGGTGATGGGATAGGGGGTACAACCTTACCTGCTCTCTCTGTCTTTTCTTTGTGCAGGGCTGTGAATCCTTTTCCAGGGAGCCATTAGAATGAATCTCCAGCTGCTAACCTGTCTTCTGCTGGCACTGATCCCTGCCATCAGCAGTCAAGGTACCCATCCAAAACAGCCATGAAGCTAGGGAATCTACCTTCCTACTACCTTTTTCTGGGACATCAGAGTCCATGTGAAGCCGTCTCGGTTCAGTGTAATCTCACCACACCTGACAGTTCCCAAATGCTAGAATTAGGGGAAGAAGAACTCAGAGGATATCTAGTGCATTTTGTACCCTAGAGGATTCCTGCCCCCTCGCTCACCCACAACAGATGCAGTACGGTATAGTGAATAGGGACACTAGACTTGACATCAGTAAGACCCGGTTAAATCCTGCCCCAGATACTTACTGTCCCCTAGGCAAGCCATTTAACTTCTCCTTGCCTTAGTTTTCTCATCTGTTAAGTGAAGGGGTTAGACTTGATGGCCTTCCAGCTCAAGATCTATGACCCCATGAACAAAAACAACATAAAAATAGCTAATATTTATGTAGCACTTTGGATGACAAGAAGTCATTAAGGCTCAGCCTGAAGACCTCCAGTAAGAAATACCCACCCCCACCCCACCAGCACCACATTAGGACCTCTGCAGTAGTTTGCAAGCTTTTCCCCCTGACATCAAGTCCCTTTGCATCTTCCCCCAGCTGGATCCTGTTCCCCTCTCTTTATCCCTTAGCCTCTGCTCCTTTCCTCTGCTTTTTCCCTGTCTAGCTAATCAAAACTCAGTCACCTCCTCTTGGAAGCCTCTCCCTATTTTTACCCCACCCTAATTACCCCCATAGCTTTGGACTCTGTACTACCCTAGGTTATTTGGTGCAATTTGTTCACTGGAGGATAACTCTCAATCCCTCCTTCCCCTCCCTTCTCTCCCCCACCCCCTTCTATACCCTCAAAAGACTTTCATCCCATCTCATCCTTCTTCCACTAAATGGACTCTGGGCTTTGGGGCAAATAAAATAATGAGGGGATGCTGGGAAGTGGTAGCCAAAAAGTGGAAGGGACCCTAGGAACCCCTTAGTTCAATGCCTTTATTTTGCAGGTGAGGAAGCAGAAATATGGATCAGTTAAAGGACTTACCCAAAGTGGCCCTGCTAATAAATGACAGAAACAGGCTTTGAACTCATCCTCCTTGACTCCAAAGCCAGGGAGGGGCCTTCTGCTGCGCAACACTACCTCTCAAGTCAGGAGACCTGGGTTCTAGGCCCAAATTCCCTTCTGACTTGGGGTGTAGCTTTGGCAAATCCCTTCTCTTTTTTTAATGCAACTTTTAACTAATATTTATTTTCTCTATCTTCCCCACTGGGGAAAGACAAAGCAAATCCTCTCTCCATCTACTTCCCTATCTATAAAATGAGGGGTTAGAGTAGCAGTAAAGTAGAGTGGATAGTGCTGTATATATTTTGTGTTCAATTTGCTATGTCTAGTTATTCTTCCCCTAGTAGCATATAAGCTTCTTGAGGTCAGGAACTGTTTTTTTTTTTTCAAAAAATCTTTGTATCTCTAGCATCTAGCACAATGCTGGGCACATAGTCAGTGCTTTAATCCTTGTATCCCCAGCATCTAGCACAATGCTGGGCACAGAGTCAGTGATCAATAAATATTTATTCAAATGGATTGGATAGTATTTAGAGTCAGAAGACCCAACTTCAACCTTGAGTGGATCATCTTGACTCTCAGTTTCTTTATCTGTAAAAAAAGGTGGTTGGATTATAATTGTGCAGCTTTGAACCCAACACTATTAGCTGATTTCTAATATGTTTTTCAATTCTCACCAGCCATTTACCTATAACCCAGTGATTCTTGGCCATTGGGGGAGTCTGTCCAGGGGGAGACTAAATGAAAAGTGTGCAATCCGGTGCTAAGATATAGGCAGGGGTTGTGGAGAAGCTGCCTGGTGGGTGAAGGTTCTGGATTTGGAGTAGGAAGAGGAAAATTTTGAATCCTGGATCTGCTACTTACTACTTATGTGACTTGAGGCACATTCTCTCTCTGGACCTCAGTTTCTTCATCTGTAGAACTTGAGGTGGTTGTGTTTAGATCAGGAGATATCTAAGGTACCTTTTAGCTTTGATATTCTATGACTGCCTCTGATCACCTTGTGCAAGTCCCTTTAACTTCTCTGGGCCTCAGTTTCCCCAGTTCCATAGACTTAAGGATCCTTCCAGCTCTCATGATCTTAAGGGTAGTTTATCCAATAATATCCTGAGAGGCAGGAGGGGTGACTGGTGGAGCTCAGAAGGTAGCTGCTAAGCTAATTCCCTCTTGCTATATTTTCTCAGATCCAGGGACTGAATGTCTATTTTACACATGGGGTCCCAAGACCTTCATGTAGGACAGGAAAGCCCTGGTTTAGGGGACAGGGCTGAGGAGATCCTGGATACTTGGCTGCTTCTTCCCTTGGCCTTTGATCAGGGTAGTGACAGGGGCTTCTTATCAGGCCCAATGTCCCCCGTTCTCCCTCCCTGCCAAGCCTTATCACCCAGTTGAGTTGCTGATTATACAAGAACCCAGAGAATAACTTTCAATACCTTTGATCCTCCTGAAAGGAGGAGGGAACGGTCTCTGAACTCAAAATACTCTTCATTGTCTTGGAGTGGAGACTAGAGTTCATTATTATTGTTATAGAACATTTATAGGCCTCCCACTTAGTGGTCATGAGGCTGGTGGAGTCTAGTCCTCCAGGAATTCACAGTCTGATGGGGAGACCAGGCTCATATAGAGGAGAAAAAATAGCCACCAACACTTGAGATCATAGAAGAGGCAGTTCTGTATAGGGCAAAAGACCATGAGTTCTGGAGTCAGAGTCCCTGGGTTCAAATTCTCTCCGAAATTAATTAGCAGTGTTGCCTTCTATTTCTGGGTCTCAATTTCTTCATCTGTAAAATGGGTGAGTTAGACTAGTTCAGAGGTTCTCATAGATCCTTTGGAAATTTGGTAAAGCCTTTCTCATAATCCTGTTTTTACACAATTGAAGGGAATGTTACATTTGTTAGAGGTTACTGAAAATAAGGATCTAATTTCTCCCCGTCCAAATTCTCCTAAAAATCTGGCATCTGTGGCATCCAAGGAAAAACCTTTGGGTGAGATGGTATCTTTAAGTTCTAGACGATAATATCGTTCATATGGTGCTTCAAGGAATGCAAAGTGCTTTACATATATTGTTTCATTTGACACAACAACCTTGGGAGGTAGGTGTTATGATTATTCCCATATTATAGTCAAAGAAACTGAGGCAGACAAAAGTTAAGTGACTTGCCCAGGGTCACACAGCTAGTAAGTGTCTGAGGCTAGATTTGAATTTGGGTCTTCCTGATTCCAGGTCCAAAACCCTATCTAATGTGCCATGGTCCTTTGACTTATGACCTTAGAACACAGGACATAGACCAGAATACCACACCTGGAAGAGACCCTAGATGTCCCTTAGTCCAACTTTTTCATTTGACAGATGAGGAAACTGAGGCTGGGCTGTATGTTCCTTGACAATGACAGAGCTGGGATTAGAACTCAAGTTTTCCAACTCTAAGCCAGGGTTCTTTCCTGGAGACCAAGTGTCCTGGTTTTATAGAGGAATCGGAAGGATTTGATTTGGGCCTCCTGAAGGAAATTCTTTTTCTTCACTTAACTGCTGCCCAACTCCCACCCTGCTCTGCCCCTGGCTGGAAGTTTAGATATCTGAGTTTAAGGTCTTTTCTTACAAAGAGCTGAAGGAGTAGCTGCTGGGCAGTCCTGCCCCCCCACCCCTGGCCCCCCTCAGTATCCCATTATTAGTAGTAGGAGATGGTGACTTGGGGGACAACTTCCTTATTCTTACTTCTACTTCTACTCCCCTTAGTCCAGAATCAGGTCTGGAAGACAGGGCTGAAGGAATGAAGTGGTCTTGACCCTGACCTTTGTATTCTGGCTTGAAGATGAAGTATCTACCATTCCCCCTTAAACCAACTGGATCATAGGGTCATAGACTTCAGTGTGGCAGGGTTCCACTAACTGTATGAACCTGGGCAAGTCCCTTTCCTCCCCAGGGACTCAGTTTCCCCATCTGTAAAATGAATGCATGCAACTAGCTATTTTTTCTCATTCTGACACTCTGGTTCCATGGTTCTAACCAATGGTCCCTGGGGGGCCATGTTGCCCACAGGCACATTTGAAGACTGCTGTTTGAAATATACTAAGCACAAGAAGCCTGCCCTCTTACGGCACATCAGGCAATACCGGGTCCAAGAGGTGAATGGGAGTTGTAACCTGCGAGCTGTCATGTGAGTGAGTGCCCTGTTGACTGTGTGACCTTCAGAAATTTCCTTCCTTTCTCTGGGCCTTTTTTCTCACCTGTCTAATGTGGGAAATGGAATCAATGATCTTTAAGAGTTCTTCTCCCTTCGATTGACTCTATGACTCTAAACCTGCCCACCCAGATCTAGGACAACACAGAGGGATTTGGAGTAAGAAAGGGAGGAGGAGAGAAGCCCAGCCAGGGGCCTAAGGCTGCCTTAGGCTGGTGTCTCCTCCAGTACAACCCAAGCGTCTGGGGAAGGACCAGACACTAAAGCTCCTAGATTTGTGGGTTGGGCATAGACCAGACAGCCAAAGTTAGGGGAGAGAACCATGGGCTGATGAAATCGACCCTCCTGCCCCCTTAGTCCAAAGCTGGGTAAAGCCACCTCTGCATTAGAGAGAGTACTTACAGACTTACTCGTTGTCCTCTCCACTGCCTATTAGACTGGGAGGTCCTTGAAGGCAGGGGCAGTTTCTGCCTTTCTTTGTGTCCCAAGTGACTAGTGTCCCAAGTGTAACACAGTGACTAGCACACTTAACACTTAGTAACTGATTGATTTGTCAGAACCAGTAGTTTTGTAGTCCACTCAGACCTTCTTACATATTTATTTTTTTTCTTGGAGTTGGGAGGGATGGACTGACAGGAAGAAACTGTAGTTTGTTTCAATGCTATAGTAAGATTTCCTTCCACTCCCTACTGTGCCCACCTTTATCCTACACTCAGAATAGTCCTTTTCCTCCCTGGTTCCTTGTTGGAGGCTAGATCCCTCTCTGGGAGACTTATTGGCTTATTCTCCTTAATCAAATCCCCTCAGATTTTGATCACTAGATACGTAGGACCTCTCTCCTTTTAGACATTCAGGTGCCAGTCACTGGTCCTTGACATGCAGCCCCTTGACACTCTGCCATGTTGCCCTCCCCCACTTTTGTTTTCTTATCCTTGAACTCCAGACTCCTAAGCCCCCAGACTTCCTAGGCCCAGCCCCTAGTTCCTTGAATTCTGATCCTTTTGGCCTCAAATCTCTCAGTCTCCAGGCTGCCAGGTCTTGTTCTTCTTATCTTCCAGACCTTCAGCCTCCAATTTCCCTCCCCTGATCCCTGGTTTCCCTGGTTCCTCAAATCTTTAGGTCCTTAACCCTTTGTTACTTTGTGTCTTTGGCTCTAAGCCCACAGTATCCTATTTCCCAATTGCTGGTACTCCAGGCCCCTACTCCCTTGCTTACTGATCCCCAGAGTCCTAATTTCCAGCACCTGTCCCTTGGGTCTCTAGAACCCCAGACCCTTCATCACCTTGCCTCTCAAACTCCAGATTCCAAGTGATCTGGTTCTATACCCTTGGTCCCCATCCCTAAGCCCTCCCATTCTAACTAGCAACTCATTTCATTTCAGCTTTGAGTTTCGGAAGAAGAACAACGTCATCTGTGGCAACCCTGATGACAGATGGGTTAAAGATAAGATCAGAGAACTGCAAAGCAGAAACTACCAGGTTTACTGGAAACTCAAGAAGTACCATGGAGGTGGGTGGCAAATGGCTCAGGGCCTAAGAAGTGAAGTGTGTAGCCTTTCTTTTTTCATTTAAATCTATGTTTAAACTTTTAAAACTTTCTCTCTTAATTTATTGACATTTGTTGTTTTTATATTCCATTAGACTGTGAACTCCTTGAAGGCAAGTACTCTGTTTTTCTTTATAGCCCCAGTGTTTAGCACAGTAGCACAGTAAGAAATACTTAGTGACTGACATATCCCCTTCATTTCCAAATATGTTTCTCTCCCCTCCCCTACCCATTGGGTTACCCCTTCTAACAAAAGGATATTTATTCCTCAACCATTGTACTCTGTTCCTGAGAAGAGGGAATCGAGGTATAATTTCTTAACTTACTCTTCCCTCCCATGACCAGCCTTAGTCATTATAATTTCATAGCACTGAATTTCATTTTTTCCTTTTAATTTATATTGTTGCCCTATTTTCCTGGTTTTCTTACTTTACTCTGCATCAAGTCATATATCTTCCCATTTTTCTCTGGACTTTTCATGTGCGTTATTTTTTATGGCACAGTAATATCAAATTATGTTCATATGTCACAGTTTGCTTAGTCATTCCCCAGCCAATAAGCATTTACTTTAGTTTTGTTTTTTTCCTGTCATCTCTCTTGAGAATTCTCAATTACTTAGTTATGATCACTGGGTCAGGCGGAACAGGGTAGAAGGATTATATAGTAATTTATCTTCCCTTCTTTCTTTCTTCCTTCCTTCCTTCCTTCCTTCCTTCCTTCCTTCCTTCCTTCCTTCCTTCCTTCCTTCCTTCCTCTCCCCCTCATCCATTCAACAAGCATTTATTAAGTCAAGTAAAGAAAACATTTATTAAGTGCCTACTATGTGCCAGGCATTGTTCTGGGGATACAAAGAAAAGCAAAAGACAGTCTCTTGTTCTCAAGGAGCCTACGATCTAATGGGGGAGACAACAAGCAAACAACTATATACAGAAAAGATTTGTACAGGACAAACATGAAATAACCAACAGAAGGAGGACACTAGAATTAAGGGAAATGGGAGAGGCTTTGTGCAGAAGGCAGGATTTTAAAATGAGACTTGAAGGAAGCCAGGGTAGCTTGAAGATACAGGGGTCCAGGTAGGGAGTAAGGTATAAGGTGACTGAAAAGGAAGAAGAGGACCAAATTATAAGGGGGGCTTTAAAAGCTAGTCAGATGATTTTATATTTGGTCCTGGAAGTAATAGGGAGCCATTGGAAATTTTTTTTGGGGGGGGGGATGGTGTTGCCAATGTGACATGATCAGATCAATTTGGCCAATGACTCCATTTATGAAGTACCTGATGTGTATAGAATTACAGGGTTTACTGTCTAGTGGACTTGATAAAATGTACACATGATGCAAATTAGGTCATGATCACTGCAAAGGAGTATAGCCTGCTAAGAGGCTGGAAGAAGGAAAGATTAATTCTGCCTGGGAGGTGGGGTGGAAAATCAGAGGAGACATCTGGAGGCAGTGACATGGGCCTATGTGGTCCTTCAAGTTTTTTCCATTTCTAAATCCCACGACACCAAGGGAGAATAGGAAAATATGGTCTGTTAGTCCCAGAAGGCTTCCTGGAAGAGTCAGGACCTGAAAATCCACCTCTCACTTCTGTTTTTGACCAAATACAACTGGCTTCCCAGTTTTGGACTGAATGTAGAAGTGAACTTTGGGAGCCCGTGTAGCAACGATGGGGGTGGAGAGGAGGAGGGTAGATGAAGGAAGTTCTTCCAGGCAGGGATCCAGGAGACCTCTGCTCCCATCCATCAGTTTCAGGAAGAAAAATAACCACAAGGAAATTGCAAAATGCCTGGAGAATTCATGGTTCCCTGGGCAAAATGGTGAAATCGATGTATGTAAGGGCAAAGAGACAAAACCAGCTCCTAGTCAAGTTACAAGGACTTTGCTGGACAGAGAACTTTCCTAGACATGGATCTTTTTTCTGGAAGGGAAAAGGGCATTGGACTCCAGGTCAGGAGATCTGGGTTCAATTCTCCTTGAGCAAATAATTTCATTTCTGTGGATCTCAGTTTCCTCGACTATAAAATGAGCTTTGCATAGTGCCTGCCACACAGAAAATTGTTATTAAATGTTTTTTGATTAATCGATGTGGGGGTTGGATTAGATGACCTCTGACAGCTGGTGGCTTAATGTTTAGAGCGCTGGTTCTGGAGTCAGGAGGACCTGGCTTCGAATTTAGCCTTAGATACTTATTAGCTTCATGATCCCAGCAAGTCACTTAATCTGTGTTTGCCTCAGTTTCCTCAGCTGTGAAGTGGGGATCATCATAGCACCTATCTCCCAAGAATGTTGCAAGGATCAAATGAAACTTTATAAAGCCCTTATCATATGGCACATAGTAGGCACAATAATCAATACTTCTTTCCCTCTCCCTGGATTCCTTTTCCACTTTATAATCCTTAATCATAGGACAACAGTCAGCCAAAAAAGGATGGACTGGGCATTCCTGTTTCAAAGGACATTAGCAAAGACCAGGGGGCCAGAGTGTGGGATAGGTTTCAGGGGATGGTGAGGCATGCAACTTGGCCTGAACAGTTGGGTGCAGTGCAGAACAAGGTTGGGCAGGAGCTTAGAGGGCCTTGAACATCAAACTACAGGGTTTGGACTTCTTCCTGCAGAACCATTGGTTAGAGTGGTGGGCCTGGAGTCAGGAAGAGCTTAGTTCAAATCTGGCTAGCTGTGTGACCCCGGGCAAGCCACTTAACCTCAGCTTACCTCAGGGTTCTCAACTGTAAAATGGGAATAATAGTGGCATTTATGTCTCAGGGTTCTTATGAGGATGAAATATTTGTAAAGTACTTTGCAAACTTTAAAGAGTATGATGGTGGTGATGGAACAATTATGAGCAGAAGAAGGGTGTGATTATATGGGTGCATTATTTGAATGAATGGCGCTCTACACCTGTCCAGGCCATGCAGACTTGGGACGTATTTTCATCCAGGCTGGCTTGTCGGGTCCTTTTCTTCCCCTGAGATCCCATAGACAAGTCTCCACTCACTTTTAATCTTCTGTGCCTTTTCATAATCCCAATCGGATTTCTTCTTTCTGGCCCCCGGCCGAGGGAATATAATGGGAGACAGATGGATAGATCAACCCACAAGGTGACCTATAGAGATGCCAAGATGACCAAAGTGTCACGGCTATTCCTTGTCTTCAGTGGGGGTGAAGAGAGTCAGAGCCATTAGGTCTTTGGTTTAACCCCTGCTTGGCTTGTTTTCTTCTGGTGGGGGTGGGGGTGCTCATTCATTCATTCATTCATTCATTCATATATTCATTGAACAAAAATTTCCACCTATTATATGCCCTATTTTAGGAATAAGGGGAGAGTCAACATTTTGCTAAGACTTGATCTTTGCCTTTAGGATCTTTAGAAAGGAAGGGTTCTTCCTTAGTGACTGTAGTTAGGTCTTTTTTTCAGGAGACAGGGAGACACCATGTTGAATTGTGAAGAGAAGGCAATTGAACATGCAGCATTAAAGACTTTGCTGGGACACCGAGAGGGACTAGCAGGGTTGTATCTCAGCCACTGTGTTTCTGATCATTAGATCATAGATTTAAGTCTGGAAAGGACCTAGGGGACATCTAGTCCAACCCCTTATTTAACAGACGAGGAAAACAAGTCCTAAGAGGTTAAGTACTTTTCCCCATGTACCAAGATAGCCGATGTTTTTATAATGCTTTAAAGTCATAGGTCATAGATCTTGAGTCATAAGGGGCCTTAGAGGTCATCTAGTCCAACCCCCTCATTTTTACAGTTGGAGAAACTGAGGCTAGAGATGTTAAGGGATTTGCTCAGAGTCACATAGAATGGTAGGAAGTGTCTGAATTGGGTTTTGAACCCAGGTATTCCTGACTTCAGATTCAATATTCTCAATACTGATAAATGGCCCTAACCCAGCCTGTCCTAACTCCTAGGCCAGCTCTCAATTTGGCATGCCATACTGACTTTTCATTGGTAGTGGAAGTTCCTCAAGCATGTGACATCACAGGTCTGGGGGGGGGAGAGAGAGAGAGAGAGAGAGAGAGAGAGAGAGAGAGAGAGAGATGGAGAAGGGGAGAGAGAGAAGAGAGAGAGGGAGAGAGAAAGGGAGAGAGAGAGGGAGGGAGAGAGGGGGAGGAAGAGAGAGAGGAGGAGACAGAGACAGAGACAGAGAGACATAGAGAGAGAGAGGGAGAGAGGAGGAGAGAGGGGGAGAGAAAGCAGGGGGAAGGGAGGGAGGAGAGAAAGAGAGAGAGAGAGGGAGGGAGGGAGGGAAAGAAGGAAGAGGGGAAGATCGAGGAAGGAGGGGGAGAGAGAGGGGGAGAGACAGAGGGGAGGAGAGGAGGGAGAGAGAGAGAGAAGAGAGGGAGAGAAGAGAGAGGAGGAAGAGAGAGGAGGGAGGGAGAGAGAAGGGGGGAGAGAGAGAGAGAGAGAGAGAGAGAGAGAGAGAGAGAGAGAGAGAGAGAGAGAGAGAGAGAGATACAGAGAGAGAGGGACAGAGACAGACAGAGAGAGGCGGAGGGAGAGAGAGAGAGGGAGAGAGAGAGAGAGAAAGAGAGAGAGAGGGAGAGAGAAAGACAGAGACAGAGAGACAGACAAAGATAGACAGAGAGAGACAGAGAGAGAGAGAGAGGGGCAGGGGGAGAGGAGAGAGGATACAAACTCTATTCTTCAGGAAATCAAAACCTGGATTTTAGTCTTAGCCCTACTGCTAACTCATTGGGTGACCTCAGGAAAGTCATCTTCCTCCTCTGTGGCCTTAATTGTTTCTACTATCTGTAAAATGAGTGTGGTGTGGGTCAGTCAATCAGTCCGTAAGCATGTATTAAGAGCATACAACCTTCCAGGCCTGTGCTAAGTGCTGGGGATACAAAGAAAGGCAAAAGACAGTTCCTACCCTCAAGGAGCACATAGTCTAATGGGGAATACAACATGTAAACCAATATGGACAAGCAAGATGTACATAGCAAGATGGAGATAATTTACAGAGGGTGGGCACCAGCACAAGGGAAATCAGGAAAGGTTTTCTATGGAATATGAAATTTTAGATAAGACTTGAGGGAAGCCAGTAGGAGGGAGAGCATTCCAGGCATAGGGAATGGCCTGGAGATGGAGAGTCTTGTGGGAGGAACAGCCAAGAGGCTAGCAATTGGATCAGAGGACATGGGGGTGAGGAGGCAAAAGGTAGGAGGAGGCAGGGTTTTGAAGGGCTTTGAATGCCAGATAGAGGATTTTATCCTGGATTTTGATTCTGGATGTGATAAAGAGCCAATTGAGTTTATCAAATAGGTGGTTAATCACCAGGCCTGTACTTTAGGAAGATTAATTTGTCAGCTGAGGGGAGGAGGAGTGCGGAGAGAGACTTGAGACAGGAAGATCCATCAGGAGGCTGTTTCAACAGTCCAGGCAGGAGGTCATAGAAGGCACACTGTCCTGAGAATTAGGAGGCCTGAGCTCAGGGCCTCCCACTTAGCCCCATGGGTAAACTTGGCCAGATCAGCTCACGTTTTGGGGTCTTGGCTTCTTCATCGGTAAGGTGGGGATAATTTACCTCTTAGGAGTGTGGTGGGAAAGTGTCTGTAAACTGCTATGAAGGAAAGGAAACTGCTATGATAAATGAGTTACAAACCCCAATCCCGAGATCTGGCTAAGGTAAGTGTTAGATAAACCACTTCCAGAGCTTGTTTCATAGGGGCATGGGTTGTTGGAGATGTGTTTGTCCTTCATTCTCAAAGAGGACCATGGCATCAGGGGAATGATGACATGACTTGAAGTTGACTTGAATTTGAGTGAGGGAGGGCTGTAGGAACATGGGAGTTAGATCACAGAGGCCTTCAATTTGAACCCTCCCTGAGGCTTAGAGGGTTTAATTGGCTTGTCTGACATCACACAGGCAGTAAGGACCAGAGGCAGGATTTGAGCCCAGGTTCTCAGATTGCAGGGCCAAGGCTTATTCTACTGTGCCATGATAGAAGGTTGGCTTAGATAACTTCCAATGTCTATTCCATTTATCTATTCATTCATTTGTTTGTTCATTCCTTTATCCATTTATTCACCTGTCTATCCCACATTCCATCTATCTATCTATCTATCTATCTATCTATCTATCTATCTATCTGTTATCTCCCCCTTTTTCTCTTCCGAACTTAGCAAATACCAAATAGAATGGACATTCGAATATATACAATAGAACAAAATAAGAGAGAGAGAATTGCACAGGAAACCTCAGTTTTCTATTCTGGACAGCTGACTTTCCTTAATAAGCATATAATAAAACTCAACCTGTAGTTTTCAAATCTGTTCTGCTTATCTGTCTTTGTGTGTGTGTGTGTGTGTGTGTGTGTGTGTGTGTGTGTGTACATATGTATGTGTGTATATACATACACACAGAGCTGGTATTTAGCACCAGGCCTGAAGTCAGGAAGACTCATATTCCTGAGTTCAAATCTGGCCTCAGACACTCACCAGCTGTGTTATCCTGGGCAAGTCACTTCACCTTGTTTGCCTCAGTTTCCTCATCTGCAAAATGAGCTGGAGAAGGAAATAGCAAACCACTCCATTATCTCTGCCAAGAAAACCCCAGATGGGGTCACAAAGAGTCAGACTTTATTGAACAACAACAACAAAACTATATATACCTCATTGACCGCCTTTCTTTTTTTTCTACTTTATCCTTATTCCCATTGGACCACCCACTTCCTTCCCACTGATAAAAAAGTAAAACAAAGCCTCTCTAATGTCCTTTTTAGCTCTAAATCTCATGGTTTTATGGCCTTCCACCATCCCTTGGCATCATCACCACTCCCTCTGGTGATGGGTGCCACCTCCTCTTCTCTCTTCTTAGGGCCCTCTGTGCCTCACTTTGTCCTGTGTTTCCCCAGGAAGCATCACCAACTCAACGAGGCTCTTGACCCAGGGTGTCCAGGCTCATCAAGTACATGGTGATGATAGGAACCAGATGAGGACGAAGCATTTCTCAGGTATGCAGAAATCTGGGGTAAGGAATCGTACTGGGGAAGAGCAGATAGTGAAGTTTCTATTCAAATATTGGAAAGGTTGTCAGTTCTCATGCCTGGTGGGTCCAGATGTTTGGACCCCAACCAGCTCAGATTATTTTCCTTCCTGGATCCTTACTTTCCACCCAAGGGCTCAGGAGGGGTGGAGGAAGAAAGGAAGGAACCTCTTTTGGAAAGGATAAGAATGAGGCCTGCAGTAGTTATGGGCAGTCAGGATGAAGGAGAATTACTATTACTCATCCTTTTTTCCTCTTTATTTCTTTTGCAGGATCTATGAAGTTCACCCCTGCTCAGAAACTTTTCATGGCTCCCTAGGGCTTCAAGGATAAGCTTGGCATTTAAAGCCTTCCACAATTTGACTTCTGCTTGCCTTTCTGGACATTTCATATCACTCACCTTCATAGTATTTACAGAGAAACCAGCCTACTTACTGTTTCCTCAACACTAGATTTGGGTAGGAAGACCTGGATTCAGTTCCTGACTCAGCTGTTTACTAGTTGTGTGATAAACATGTCTGTTGAGAAATTGGTTGTATCTCATCAAAACGGATATACAATTTAGACATATAAAGGGATAAAGACAAGAGAAAGAGCATTATGGGATGTAAAATGGATAATTTTTGATTACATTAAACTAAAAAGTGTTTACACAAACAAAACCAATGTAGCCAAGGTTAGAAGGAAAGTAGAAAACGAGGAAAATTTTACAGCACGTATCTCTGAAAAAGGCCTCATTTCTTAAATATATAGAGAATTGAGTCAAACTTATAAGAATACAAGTCATTCCTCAACTGAAGTGGTTAAAATATATGAACAGGCAATTTTCAACTGAAGAAATCAAAGTTATCTATCGCCACGTGAAAAAAAATGCTTGAAATTCCCATTGATTAGAGAAATGAAAGTCAAAACAACTCTGAGGTATTGCCTCACACCTATCAGTTGGCTAACATGACAAAACAGGAAAATGATAAATGTTGGAGAAGATGTGGGAAAATTGGGCCACTAATGCACTGTTGGTGGAATTGGAGACTAATCCAACCATCCTGGAGAGCAATTTGGAACTATCACAAAAAGTTACACAACTGAATAGGAAGGCAAAACCTTATTCTCATTGAATTTGGCTCAGGGAATCACATACATACTAAATGGGATATCTCACCCTGCAGGGGAGTAGGGGGAAGGGGAATGAGAGGGGGGATGATGGAGGGGAGGGCATTCTAGGGGGAGGGGAGGTTGAAGTACCCACTTTTGAAGAGGGACAGGATCAAAGTAGGGAATGGACCAGGTGGGGGGGGGGTGGGATGGGTGGGAGGGAAATATAAGCAGTCTTTTATGATATATCTACTATGGTAATGTTTTGCATAGCTATGCATGTACAACACATACTGAATTGCTTTTTTCCCAGAGGGAGTGGGTAACAAGGGAGGAAGGGAATGGATCTGAAACTCAAAGTCTTAAAATTAAATGTTTCAAATGTATATTAAAAAAAAAGTTACATAACTATGCATACCCTTTAATGCAGCCATAGGACTGTATCCCAAACAGATTAAAAAAAAAAGAAGAAAAGGAAAAGGACTAATATGTGTGCAAGTATTTATAGCAACTCTTTTTTTGGGGTTGGTAAAGAATTGGAAATTGAGATGCCCATCAATTGCTGAATGGTTAAATGAGTTGTGGTGTATGATTGTGATGGAATACTATTGTACTATAAGAAATGATGAGCAGGATATTTTCAGAAAAATCTGCAAAGACATATGAATTGATGCAAAGTTAAGTGAGCAGAACCAGATCATTGTATGTTAAAAAATGTTAAAATTTTTTCCATATAATTGGGAAAAAATAAAAGATTTTAAAATTCTTAAATGAAAGATTCTGGCCCCTGAGTTCTAGTCTTGGTTCTGTCCCATATTAGTTGTGAAACCTTAAGCAAGTCACTTAGATCCCAGAATGTCAGAGCTAGAAGGGACCTTAAAATATAGAAAACAAAGAACACCCTCCCTAGGTTACTTACCCAACTTACTCTCAAAGATTGAGACCCCAGAGGGTGGTTGCCACCTCCAGTTTGAGGGTGAAATCATTGGTCTACAATTTTCTAGTTTATGAGCCCCCACTTGGTGTGCTTCTCATTAATAGTCAGCAAGTAGACACAATTAGTTCTTGGAAAAGGCATTTACTAAGATGGTGTAGTAAGGACAGTAAACTATCAAATGTCCTCCTCATTGCAAACTGGGGTTCACCTTTTCAAAAATATACATAATATCTTTGGGAATAGTGGGCATAGAGTGGAGTTGAAGTGAGGTCAATGTATGGGCCAAGAATATTCATTCTGCCCATACAGCCATACCCCAAAGGCCTTTTAAATCTTGTACAGTACTTTCTGTAGCCCAACTTTCTTTCTTTTCTTTTTTTTTTTTTTTTTTTTTTTTTTTTTTTGCTTTTTGGAAGGCAATTGGGATTAAGTAACTTGCCCAAGGTTACATGGCTAGGTTTTTATTTGTGTGTGCATTGTGTGTCTAAGGCTGGATCTGAACTCAGGTCCTTCTGACTCCAGGGCTGATGCTCTACTCACTGCGCCACCTAACCACCCCCTGTGGCACAACTTTCAATTGCCAGGGCTAGCTCCCTCTGAGTCCTTCTTTTCTGTTCCTTCAAAGCTGTTTCCTCCTTCCAGTGACGGCCTATCTGTATCCACATCTGTCTAGAGTGTGTCTCCTCAACCATACCTCAAACTCTCTTCAGTGAACTCTTCAGCAGATGGATAGAGTATCTCCTTCTGGGTGGATAGCTCCCAATAGCCAATGGGGAAGGAGGAGAGAAGAGAGAATTTTCCCCTTCCCCCCCATTCATTATCCCCCAAGTGAAGAAGTGGCATCTTCCCTGATCACTGACTCCTGTTATCAGCTTCCAAAATTGGAAACTCTCTAACTGTTCGGGTTTTGGTTATTTAAAGCCCTGCAAAGACACAACCAATCTTTGATAAAGACTCATCCGAGAAAGGGGTTCACACTTCATAAAAGGGCTCATATTTCAGAGAGTTTTTAATGCATATTAAAACTTCATCATCTTTGATCACATCCCAAGTGATCTGGGGGAGAGGAGAATCAAATTCCCCTCCCCTACAAATAGAACTGAAGGGACCTTTGAAGAGTTAGAACACAGCACACTAGATTTGGAAGGGACTTAGAACATGTTAGAACTGGGTATACCATTAGAAAATATATTCTCCAAGTTGGAAGGGACTACAGAGGTCATCTAATGTCACCCGTATCTGAACAGGAGCCTTGTCCTCAACATACCAAGTGGTCTCCATGCCTCTATTTAACCACCTGTAGTGACAGGGAACTAACTCTTTTCTTCCTGCGTCAGCCAATATCATTATTGGGCATTGGATGGGAGACAAGAAATGTGGCAGGTAGTGGAATGATGAGGGCAGGGTACAGAGGGTGAGATCAAAGGCTTCACCAAGAACTCACAAGTGGACAGACTTAACCCAAAATAATTTTATTGTTGCCATTTCTTTTAATACAAAACAGGGTCCCCAGAGCCCTGCCCCAGCCTTCCTGGCAGGGGAGGGTTAGGGTGGGGGGTGGGAGATGGGGATGGGGACATACATGCCCCCAAATCTGGCTTTTTTTCGAGAATAGCCTGATGCCCCGATCCCTACCCCCAGCTGCCTTGAGGAGCTCCCAGGACTGGCATTCACATGAAGCTCCTTTGGTCTGAATGAAGCTCCCTCAGAAACCGGCCCCTGACTCTCTGACTCCCTGGGGCCGGCCTCAGTGCGATACAGACATTTTTCAAGTCTGAGAATAAACCAAGATACAGTAAACACAGGTTGGATAAGGATGAAGGAACAAACTGGTGAAAGATGGGAGATGGATGGGGCCTTTGAGGGGAGAGTGGACAGCACAGGTATGTGCATGTCTGAGGGAGGGCAGTGATAATTGGGAAATTGGGGGCTGCCTTTTGGAACTCCCAGATCTCATGGCTGATGTCCAGTGGTGATGGTGGAGAATCAAGCCCTCAGGAATATTGGGGGAGAAGCACCAAGATAAGAAAAAAGCAGAGCCTGGGCTGAGTGGAACTCAAAGGCCTGCTCTTTCCCCCATGCAGGAGCCTGGATTCACACTCCAAAAGAAATCTAACATGATACTCCCTCCCTTTCCCCCTTCCCATGTCCTCAAAGCTCCAAACTGGGCAAGGGAATAGAGGCTCCCCATAGCTATAGCCTTTAGCCTGGCACTGTAGGGCAAGGTGAATAGGGTAGGCCTCTCCAGAGGCCCCTCGGCAGCCTCTGCAGGGAAGAAAGAGTCCAGGTGGTTTGGGCTGTGTGGGGTGAAGGAGGTGGACAGCAGAGAAAGGACAGGGTAGAATAAAGGGAGTGGCTGTGCCAGGCAGGAGAGAGGGCAGGGGGGTTAGGCTGCACTGTGTGTAGTAGGCAAGGATAGTGCCCAGGCAGGAAAGACAGTTTAGAGTAAAGGGGTAGGCCAGTGGCCAAGATTCACAGGGGTGTGTGCGTGTGCGTGCGTGCGTGTGTTTGTGTGTGTGTGTGTGTGTGTATGTATGTGTGTGTGTGTGGAGGAGGAGACATAGATTATGTGGATCAGGGGAGTCAGAGTCAGGGTCAGGGTCAGGGCTGGAGTCTGGGGCTTCCAAGCTAGTACAGCAGAAGCTGCAGTTTCAGCCTCAGAGCTTGGCCTCCCTCCCCAGCCTGCTCTCCTGGCTCATCCCCTATCGGCCTGGGCACACTCATGACCTCCAGCTGGTAGGCACCAGGGCCGGGCTTCTTGCGACCCAGACGCAGGTAGCTGAGCCCTTCCTTGTGCTGCATGCGGAAGAAGCCTCCCTCGTTGCCATGAGCAATAATATACAGCACCCGATTCTCCAGGGCCTCCAATGCAGGCAGCAGCTCTAGGATGTGCTCTCTGGGGCCCAGGTTTGAGAGGTTCAAGGCCATGGCCAATGGGGCCTCTGTATCCACACTGGCCAGGCTCATCTAGGGGAGGAGGGAAAAAGAGAAGTCAAGGTAGTCAGAGCATAGGTCCTGAGAGTCCCACAGAGAAGACTCTAGCCCAGACCTTGGTTCCAGTCTTAGTTGTGTGAGCCTGAGGCAAGTCACTTTCCTATTGGGCCTTAGTTTTCCCTTCTGTAAAATGGGCTGTTGTGAATGTGCTTCATACATTTTAGAAACAGGAGTTACTATCATTGACAACATATGATAGCAGTAGTAGTAATAGCAGAAGCAGCAGGGGCAGTAGTAGTAGTAGTGGCCCCAAAGCACTCCTGTCCAGTGAAAAATGTGCTGGATTTGTTGTCAGAGATTGCTACTGTGAGACATTGGGCAAGTCACTTGCCCTCTTGGCCTCAGTTTCCTCTTTTGTAAAATGGTGACCTTGCTGTCCCATGACACAATAGTCTGTCCCTGTGTCTTTTCCCTCCTGTCCCCCTTTTCTCCAATGATCTTTCTCCTCAACTCTGCCTCTTAGAATGTCTAACTTCCTTCGAAATGCCACCTCCTACATGAAGCCTTTCCTGATTCCCTTCTCACCTCCACCAGTGACCTTGAGTTTGCTTTGTATCTCTTTTTTTAAATTTATTTTTAAAGCAATTGGGGTTAAGTAACTTGCTCAAGGTTACACGGCTAGTCCTTATTTATGTGTGGGTGCTCATTTTCTGAGGCCGGTTTCGATCCCGGGTCATCCCAACTCTGAGGCTGGCGCTCTTACTCACTGCGCCACCTAGCCACCCCTGTGTCTCTTTATGTATAGACAGATTATTTCCTTCAATAAAAGGTAAGCTCCTTGAGGGCAGCAACTACTTTGTTTTTATCTATGATTTTTAGGGCCTATGACATAGCAGGTACTTAATAAATGCGTTAATGGACTGAAAATTGTAAGTTTTAAAGTGGAATTCCCGTTCTTAACAACATAGGATAATTCAAGTCTAGAAATTTGGGTTATTATTGTGAGGTACACAAAAGCAAGAGCCAACCCTTAATTATGTTTAATTATTAGGCATAATTTTTGCCAAGCTTAATTATGCTCCCCTGAGTGCTACAGACAGGACTCTTTTGCATAGAACTAGAACTAAATAAATGTCTGTCCAACTTGCATTTCAATTTAGAGAATCAGATTCTGAACCACATAGACCCCACCCAACCCATAAGGTTGACCTAGAAACAATCTTTGGACTGGTTTCTACTCATCTGAACTACAACCAACAGTCTGTTCTCCCAAATTAGAGTTTGCAAAGAGTGTTTGGTGTCTTTGAGGGGTGTTTCTGCCCAGAAGGTGGATTTGTAAATTAACCCAAGAAGAACCATAAGTAAGCCACATAAGGTTGGGTGCTAGGTAGGATCACAGCCCTTGAAGGGCATCAGGTCCAGAACTGAAATCCAGAGACAGGACATGATTTGCCCAAGGTCACACAGGCAGAGAGTGGTGTGTGTGTGTGTGTGTGTGTGTGTGTGTGTGTGTGCGCTCGTGCAGCATTTGAACTCAGCTCCTATGACTTCTGCATGCAGAGCTCTTTCCACTACAACAAGAAGCCCCAGACATTTTACATATCAGTACTTTCTGGGACAGAAGGGCCTGTCCTTCACAAAGGGCTAGGATTAAGGTGATTTTCATATGTTCTGGATGGGCTTGGGATGGAGATGTGATGCAGCCAGCCCCTTGGGAGCTCAGTGGCTCCCACTTCAGATATCACTGATTTAGTCCATTCTTATAGTTCAGGGAAACTGAGGGAAAGAACTTGTGAGGTTTGGGCCTTTCTTTGCATCTCCAGGGCATAGCATAACACCTGACGCAGAGTAAGTGCTGAATAAATACTTGTTGGCAAGGCTCTTGTCTGAGACTCTAAGTTGCAGAATTGGTGCTGAACCACATTGGGAAAGGGGAAGGGAATAAGCATTTATAGAGTGCTTACTATGTGCTAAGCACCTTACAATTAATCTCTCATTTGGTCCTCACAACAGCCCTGGAAAGTAGGTGTTGTTATTATCCTCACTTTACAGTTAAGGAAACTGAGGCAGACAGTGGTTAAGTGACTTGCCCTGGGTCACATGGCTAGTAAGTGCCTGAGGCTGGATTTGAACTCAGGTCTTCCTGACTCTAGACCTAGGGCTCTATCTACTGTACCACCTAGCAGCCTAGGGGAGCTGGAGATACCACAGATCCAGTCCCTACCTCTTTCCTCTCTCCCCATTCCCCAGCTCCTAGCACACTGTCCAACACGTAGTAGGTGCTTGTTGACTGAACTGAGGGTGGGCTCCCTCCCTCCCATCACCTGGTGCCTCTGGGTCCCATTGGTGTGACGTCGCTGCCGGCTTCTCTGGGAATAGCCATTTATCTTGCACTCATAGCAGGTGTCAGGAGACAGCAGGTTCTCTTGGTCCTCCTCCTCAGCAAGGGTTGGCAGATAGGAATTCTTGTCAAAGCCAAGTCCTGAGATGCAGTGCCTGGGACCAGGAGAGGCAGGGGGGTCAGAGGAGCATCCAGGCCCTAGAGAAGTCAATCCCTATCCAGCCCCAATGCCATTCTTACTGGCCCCTCTTCAGGTACATTCAAATTACAACCCCCTTGGAAGGCTTCCCCTTCTCCCCTCCCCTCCCAGCTTCCCTAAGGACTCAACACAAATCCTATCTTTTGCTGGAGGCCTTTTCTGGCCCCCCTCCAGCAGCTGGTGCCTGCTTCTGGGATATTACCTTCCAATACATTCTGTGCATATCTTGTATGTATATAGGTTTTTTGGGGAGGCAATTGGGGTTAAATGACTTGCCCAGGGTCACACAGCTAGTTAGTGTCTGACGTTCGATTTGAACTAACTCCAGGGCCTCTATCCATTGCACCATCTAATTGACCCTGTATATAGCTTTTTATATGTCATCGCCTTCATTAGAATATAAGCTCTTTGGGAACTGAGATTTTCTCCCCCTTTATCTGTACCCCATGGCTTCACACAGTTCCTTATACATAATAAGCCCTTGATAAATGCCTGTTGACTAACTTGTATGGATCAGAAATTCACAGAGCTGACCTAGGAAGGGAAGGGGGAGCAAGGCTGAGGATGGGAACACAGAGAAGGGCCTCCTCCTGGAAATGTGGAAGGAAGCTCCTATGCAAGCAAAGCTCATGGCCCCAGAGGGAGGGTGCATGTACACATGTGAGCATGTGTGTGGGTCCGTGGCTATGTGTACAAGTGCACGTGTGTGTTATACCTGCACACACAGGGTGGACGCTGGTCATCAGCTGCACAATTCTCAAATCACAGAACCTCAGGATCTTAGAGCTGGAAGGGACCTCAGGGGTCAGCTAGTCCAACCCTTTCTGCAACATCATCAAATAAATTCGGCTCCTGACTCTAAGATTTACCAGCTGTGTGACCATGAGCAAGTCACTTCACCCCTCCGAGAGCCAGTTTCTTCATCTATTAAATGAGGGGGGTAGACCAGATGGCTTAGAAAGTCCCTTCCAGGTATAGATCAATGGCGGTGGTGATGGTAACTAGCATTTCAGAAGAAAGCACAATAGAAAGAGAAATAATAGGAAAAAGCACAATCATGCTTTTAGGTTAGCAAAATGTTACGATCCTATGGCTTCTCCAGGGAGCCAGTTACACATTTGGGCAACTCTAGTGGTGAGGACAGGGGAGATGTAGCTAGAGGACAGTTTTCTTAAAGAAGGTCTAGGGGTCTTAGTGGACCCTATGCCCAATGGTAGAACTACCAGATGAGATGTTAGGTCTCTATAAAAGGGAGATAGTGTCCAGACCAAAGAGGTGGTAACGTGTCATACGTTACTCTGGTCAGACCCCATTTGGACTCCTGTGTGTGGTTCTGAGGACACATCTTAGGAAGAATATTGCCAAGTGGGAGAACACCCAGAGCAATGAGAATGGAATGGTGAAGGTCTTGAGTTCATGCCACATAAGAGTTAGTAAAAGGAACAGGGAATGACAGAGACTCAGGAGAAGACAAGACTCAGGGCAGGATTTCTTAACATGAGGTCTATGTATGTGTGTGTACACATATATGTATATATTTTATAACTGTATTTTAATATAATTGGTTTCCTTAATAATCCTATGAATTTTATCTGATATAGAAGTTGTTTCTGAGAAGGGGTCAATAGGCTTCATCAGACTCATTGCCCAATGATAGGTCTAGGACACAAAAAAAAGCTTCAGAGTCCCTGGCTTAGGAGGATATTGTATTTCTCTTCAAGCATATGAAGGACTGTCATAGGGAAAAGGGACTGCATTATTTTCTCCTTGGCCCTAGGGTAAGGACTTGGACCAGTTGGTGGAAATTGTGGTGGGGTAGTTTGGGTTCAGCATTATGAAAATTTTCCTACCCCAAAGTGGAGGGGGCTCTTTCCTGGCTGAGGGTGTCAGTTCTGTGTCCCTGAAGGTCTCTAGGCAGAGGCCAGATAAAGAGTTCTCATATGGCATGTGTGGGATAGCTTTTCTCTGGGTCAATGTAGGAGGGCCTGTATGGCTATAATGAACAGACACACATGTTGGAGGGGATAACTCTACTCACCCTTGCCCAGCACGGAAGTAGCCCCCTGGGCAGCCACACAGGTAACCCCCATTGGTGTTAGAACAGCCATAGCTGCAGGGGCTGCCCCCTGCAGAGCACTCGTCCACATCCCGGCAGCCCCCAAAGGCCTGGTCGAAGTCATAGCCAGAAGGGCAGACACACTTGAAACTGCCCAGAGTGTTGTAGCAGGAGGCTGATCCACAGGCTGTGGGGCTGGAACACTCATTGTCATCTGAAAGGAGGAGGCAGAGATCAAGACCAGTTTCATGTCTAAGGACAGGGGCTACCCAACCTGGTTGGACTTTGGGCAAAGAAGTTAGTCCCATTGGAAGGTAGGGTCCAGGAAGATGAGGGCAGAGTAAAGGCCATTAAGAGACCATGGATAGTCTCAGAGAAAATAGCCTAACCATAACTATTAAGGAGTAGTTTTGGCACCCAGGGCAAGCTTTTGAAACTTGCCTGAGAAAAGCATTGTGAAATGTATTGCCCTGGGGGAGAAGGAAATTGATTTCAGGATACCACCCTGTAGTGGGAAGAGACCCAGGGAACACTTAGGCCAGGGAACGAGGCTATGGCCTGGGTCAGGTGGGGCATGCAGCAGGATACAGGGGAGGAGTTTGCCAGTGTGGAAATGCCAAGGGACGAAGTGTGCCAGTGGTAGCGTATGATTTTAACCATCTATTCTTGCTAACTTCAGTTGTTTCTATGTTGGTAAAAGAGGGTAAGTGCCATCAGCCCCTCTACATTTTGCTGCTCTAGGTCAAAGCCCCAACTACCCTAGTTATGGCTTTGAGCTTAGAGGGGCCAGGGATCAGGGGGCTAGAAGCCCAAGGGCAAAAGGTCAAGGCTTTGTACTCATTCTCTTTCCCTTTCTTGCCCCTCCTGCCATGTCTTTTCTTCTCCAGGATAAATGGCATGATTTCTTTTTTTTTTTTTTAACTTCTTAAAATTTTTTTTGAGGCAACGGGGATCAAGTTACTTGCCCAGAGTCACATAGCTAGTAAGTTATTGAGGTCAGATTTGAACTCAATTCTTCTTAACTCTAGGGCCAGTACTCTACCCATCTAGCTGCCCCTCTAATGTGACTTCTACCCTACCCACCTCAGTTGCCCTCCCACCACTACCCATAAGTATTTTGATCAGAGTTTAGGTTACCAGGGTCCCTAAAGGGCACATCATCTCCTCAGGCTTCTTTTTATTTTTTTTTAATACATTTTTTGAATACTTTTTGTTTTGATATCATCTACATTTTCTAATGTAGTTCCCTCACTCCCCTCCCGTCCTTGGCTTCTAACAGGCAATACTGTGCAGTAGAAAAAGAGGACTAGATTGGGTTCTGGAAACCCGGGCTCAAGTCCCAGTTCTACCATGGACTCCCTTTTTGGCCTTGGACAAGTCTCTACCCAGCTTGAGTCTCAGTTTCTCCCTCTGGAATAGTAGAGGGTTTGACTTCATGGATGAATCACTAAGATCTCTTGCTGACTCTAAACTGTAACATCCCAGGATGTCTCCTCTTCCCAGGAACCAGGGGACTGGGTACTCACCCACACACTGGTCCCATTGGGAGTGTGGGGTAAAACCGTTGGGGCAGCCACAGCGGTAGCTGCCCACCATGTTCCGACAGCCGTGCTGGCAATGGTGACTCCCGTCACATTCGTCTATATCTGTAAAAGAACCGGCCACCGCCCCATTCAGCCTAAGGCCCTTCTGTCCTAGCAGGCCCACATTCTGCCATCAGAGGGCTTTCTCCATCCCTGTCAGGCCCTGCTAGTTGAAGACAGAGGCTCCTGAACCCCAACTACAGTGCTGAGGTCCATGTATATGGAATTCTGTATGCTCAGAGAATGTCAAGACATTTAGAAAGTCTTCTTTCTCTAGTAATAAAAATTCCCCTTTTCCCTAACCCCCAGTCCTTCTCAAGTCTCAATGTGCCCCTCCCTGGTCTCCAGCTCCCTGACCAGCACCCCAGGTCCTGATCCCCTCTCAAGGACCTAGTTGCTCTCTACCTTCACAGCTGAGACCCGTGCTATCCAGGGAGAATCCTCGTTGACATTGACAGTTGTAGCTGCCCGGGGTGTTCTCACACTGTCCTTGGGCCCCACAGAGGCCTGGCTGGGTCATGCACTCGTCACTGTCTGCAAGAACAGAGATTTGAAGGCATCCCTGAAGGGCTATGATGGGGTTCTGAGGATGCCAAGAACACCACGGAGGTGACCCAGAGTGATGTAACTGTGTCTCTGACCAGGCAATGGCGGAGCAGTTAGGGTCCTCTCTCTGTGCCTCATAGAGTGTATGTATGTACCAAGTGTTGGAAGGAGGGGAAATTCACACATGGCCTCCCCCTTCCCCCTTTCTATCTATCACTCTCCCTGCTTAATCCATCTATCCATCCATCTATCCATCTTTCTATTTATCTATCGTTCTACCTAAATATACATATACACACATGAAATCTACATAACTAGACATATCTCTATATAGCTAGAGCTGGAAGGGACTCCCAGGTCATCTGGTCTACCCCCCTCATTTTACAGATGAGGAAACAGAGGCTCACAGTGATTTGCCCAATGTCACACTGGTAGTAAATGGCAAATCTGGAATTCAAACTCAGCTCCCCTGACTCCAAATTCCATGCTCTTGCCATCGCACCATGTGGCCACCCCACAAATGTTTGTTGTCTTGAATTTGAAGGAAGAGAAGCAGCTGTGGCAGAGTGAACTGAGGAAGCATGTAGTGGACAAGAGTTCAAATACTGACCCTGCCCTTTGTTCCCCATAGGACCTGAGGCTAATGGCTTATACCCTTTGGGCCTCCTCTGGGAAACGAAGGGTGTTGGGCTAGATGGGCTAAAAGTTCCTTCTCATTCCAAATTCTGAGATACATGGCAGACTGCTATGATTCTCATTCAGGGACTCCAAGGACTGATCTCACTCCAGGGCCAAAATTGGAGGAATCTCATGGAAGTTTATGGTTCAATCCCTTCTCCTCCACCCTACCCCAACTCCTCAGCTGAACACCATAGGCCCTTTCCTCTCGACCTGTTCTCTGCTCTCTAGCTCTCACAGACCTCCAAGTTTCTGCAATGTGCCTGGGTCTTGGCCTTAACTCTTTACTCTCCTCTCTACATTCTCCTGGTTTCTGTTTGGTTATCTGATCTCTGACCCATGGATGCCTTATGTACCCTGTTTCTCTATTACTGGTAGCCTCCCCTCTACCACACTAAATTATCCTGGATTTTTGGTGATTGGGAGGGGAAGGACTGAGATCTCTGATTTCATTAGCACAAGGTGCTGTTGGTGAGGGACTCCCACTCTCCATGCAGATAAGCCCCTGCTCTGACATTGGAGGGCCTTTGGGGGTTGCCTGAGTACATTGGTGTATGTATGTCTTACCCAGGATCACTAGGGTCACATAGATCTTGAAATAGCTAACTCTGAGGCCACCTTTTACCTTGCACTTTCTTTGGACACATGCTTATATGTGTATACACATTGTTACTCAACAGAATGCAATTCTGAGGGCAAGGACATTTTTGTTTTCTTTCTTTGTATCCCCAGAGCCTAGAGCTATGATTGGTGTGGAGTAGGCACTCTATACATGAATGCTGACAAAATGGTAGCTCGGCCAGCTGGGCTTGACCAGCCTGAATGACAGAGCTCTGAGGGGGAATCCGGCCCAGTGGGTACTGGGGCAGTGAATCCCACCCCTCCTCTGCTTGTGCCCCAACCTTGCCAGCCTCCCGTCCGGGGTAGTTAGTGACTCACCGAGGCAAGAGTGGTGATGCTGTGTGAAGCCAGGGGGGCACTTGCAGCTGAAGCTCCCCACGGTGTTGACACAAAGGAATTGACAATTGTGTTGTTTGGTTGCACATTCGTCAAGATCTAATGAAAATTGTGATAATGAGGATAACCATCAGAAATCTCAAAGTGCTGTACAAACACACCCCATACACTAATGTGCTCATCGGAGGTTTAGAACTGGCACAGAATTCAACCCCCTCATTATACAGATGAGGAAACTGAGGAGCACAGATGGGAAAGAGGCCTGGTTCCCAGTCACATGGCTGGTGTCAGAGCCAAGGTTCCAGATACAGGGGTTCTGAGTTAAAGTTCAAGGCTCTTGCCACATTGCTCAACCCCATCCTCCCCTCCTATCCCCCTATCCCTCCATCACACCCAATTGTCTCTAAGGCAGTGAATGATCTCAGTACTACGTTGTCTGGCCTCTGGTCTGGTTACTGTCCCCAGATGTGCCTAAAGAAGGCATGTACTCAGATTAAAATGGTGGAACTGAGACATCCCAGGGGAGTGGTTTGGGTACTCATAGGAGGCCATGTGTAGGTCACTCTCATTTCCCAGGCCTCGGTGAGGGGGTGGGAGGACTCAAAGAGAAAAAAAAAACCGTGGTCAGGAATGGGCACACAAATCCTCCTCCCTGTGCCCCTCTACTAAGTGTTCCATGAGGCCCCCAAAGATGGGCTAGATGGGCTAAAAGGGTCAGAGAGAAGGCTTCCAGGCCCAGGAACTTCCTGGGAAGTTGGAAAGGAACAGATGACTCATATTTAATTGCTATTGTCCTCCCCTTCTCCTCCTCCCAGGTCAAGGCCCCCCTGCTGCCCTGGTTCAGGGGAGAGAAGGTTCAGTCACCTTTACAGGTCTTGCCATTTCCCTGGAGAAGATAACCCCGGGGGCAGGAGCATTTGAAGCTGCCCTTCGTGTTTTTGCACAGGAAGTTACAAGGCTTTGGAGATTGTTCACACTCGTCTACATCTGGATGGGGGTAGAGGTGGAGGAGGGATGGAGAAATCAGACCACTCAGGTACCAGGAGGAGCTCCCTTCCCCCCACCCCCCCAACCCCCCACCCCGGGCCTCCCTCAGTGCATATGGCCTGGCCTCACTAGCAGATCCCAACCTTCCTCAGATCCCAATCAATCTCCTTTCCCCAAGGCCATCTGCAACTCTCCCATTCAGAAATCTTTGGAGCTTCCTAAGCCCAAACTCCTCAACCTGGCATTTGAGGCCCTAGCACTGCCCTCCCTTTCTTAAATTCCTCCTTCCCACATACTTTGGGTCACTCTCTGTCCCCCAAACATCTCCTAAACTCTCTTACCACTTCCAAGACTTCACTCACTCTATTTCCTATGCCTGGAGTGCCCTTCCTCTTTCCCTGTTAAAATACTATGCAAAGCCTAACTTAAATGCTACCTACTCCAGGAAGTCATCCCTGATCCTCCTGGTAAATAATAATCTCTCCTCCTCTCACATTTTAGCTGGTACTTTGCCTGTACCTCTCTGACATGTTCATACTGAAATGCTGTAGACTATAGTTATCTGGCTTTGTGCTGTATCCCCTTACTAAATTGTGAGCTCCATGAAGGCAGGGACTATGCTTCAGATAAACTTGGCACAGCACTCACAGTACATGAATGAATGAAGGAATGAATGTATGAATGAATGAAGGAAGGAATATATGAATGAAGGAATGTATGAAGGAAGGAATGAATATGTGAATGAATGAATGAAGGAATGAATATATGAACGAATGAAGGAATGAATGTATCAATGAATGAAGGAATGAATATCTTAATGAATAAATGAATGAATGAATGAGGCCAATAGAATGAGGTTGGGGATATCAAGAATATAGCATGGGCACATGGGAATGGAACTCAGTTATCTGCAGAGACCTTAAGAATTCACTTAGTCCATTCCTCAGCCTCCAACCAAAAACTAGGCTCCTGTCTACCTAGTTATTCTAGTCTCCTGGATAGAAGGATTCTCCATCCCTCATAGCATTAGCCGTGGAAACTATGGCCTTGACCTGTGGTGCTACAGTTGGCTAGATGTCTAATAATAACTCCTGTTTCTATGGTACTTTACTCTCTCCCCCCATATACATATATAGATATATGTGTATATGTATGTATGTATAATGCATGTCCATATGTCTACACACACACACACACACACACACACACACACACTACATGCTTTCCATACAACAATCCTGTGAGGCAAGGAGTGCAAATGTTATCATCCTCATTTTATGTTTTTTTATTTTTTAAAGAGAAAATTAAAAGGACTTTATTTAAAAATATCAAGGTGAAAACACCTTGTGGGATGGCCACAAGGGCCAATGGGGGCTTCAAACCACCAGCTGTTATTTTTAAAAATATAATTAATTAATTTTTACTTTTAAACATTCACTTTCATAAGATTTTGAGTTTTAAATTTTCTCCTCTTCCCTCTTCTCCCCCTTCCCCAAGATGGTGTACAGTTTGATATAGGTTCTATGTACACATTCACATTAAATGTATTTTCACATTAGTCATGATGCAAAGATTTAGAACTAATGGGAGGGATCGGGAGGAAGAATAAACGAAACAAAACAACAGAAGAAAAGAAGAGCAAAGAGTATGCTTCTGCCCGCATTCAGACTCCAAAGTTCTTTCTCTGTCATTCCCATTTTATGGATGAAGCCACTGAGGTCCAGTGAAATTAAAGTGGTTTGCCCAGTTGGTAAGCCAACTTGATTTTGGTCTCTTCTGACTGAATGGGGTTCCCTCTACACTGTGTTTTCTGGCTTTGTTTCATTTTCCAAGATTCCTAGCCTGGGTTGGTCAGCTGGGAATGAAGCCCACTGGGCTAGGACTTACCCACACAAGCTGTGCCAGCAATGTCGGGCGTGTACCCAGTCTCACAGTGGCAGCGGAAAGAGCCAATGGTGTTGATGCACTGACCATTTTGACAGAGGTTGGCGAGAACTTTGCACTCGTCAATGTCTGCAAGGAAGAGGAGACTCAGCCTGATCTACCTGCCATACCATGGCCTCCACAATCCTCTGGGGTTCCTGGCATCAAGTTCCAGGTGTGAAAAGAATCCTTCCCACCCCCACCCCTACCCTTCTACCTCTGGCCTTTAGAAGCTGAGGTTGAATTTCTGAAGGAAGACCAGATTCCAAAACCAATGAGGGTATAGAAACTGCCCTGACTTCTCAACCTTGTTTCAATTTATCAGACGTTAAAGGGACCCTACGGATTCATCAATTGATCTGACGTGTTAAAAAAAAAAAAAGAAGGCAGCCTTCAGCATTGATGAACATCCAAAGTGACTTTTTGCATGGGTCTATAATCACCCCTCTGGGGGTTCTCTGAGGGTCTATTTCTGTGTGGGTATTGACTCTGGCTAAATTTGCTGTCATAAATTAGTCCTGCCTGAATAGGAGACTCTAGATGGGCATCAACATGTCCCCAAAGCAGGAATAGCAATAGCCCTTTCTATAATAATGATTTCCAAAGTGCTTTCCTCTAACCAGGCAGTAAGACATGCTGACATTATTAGCTCCTTTTTACTGAAGGGGAAACTGAGCTTTATAGAGGGGAGAGTGACTTGCTGGGTCTCAGAGCTGGGAGGCGCCTAACCTCTGCCATCCGTGGCATAGCCAGGGCCATGTGGGCACATCTTCCTGTAGTGAGCAGTGCCAGGGAGGGGGCAGAGCTCGCAGAGGGAGCCCCAGCCTCGGCCCCCGTCACAACAACACTCGGCTTTGGTGACAGGGTTGTGGCTGCTGGAAGAGAGTTGACATGTGGTCTGCAGTACCTCAGTGAAGCAGGAACCCTGGCGGGTGTCTGGGGAGGAACCAAAGGGAAATGGCACGAGAAATGGATAACAACACCAACAGATAATTCCAAAAAGTGCTTTTCAGTTTTTTTTTTACAACATACTTTATCCCAAATAGCCTGAAACAGAGAGTACTTTTTCTATAGTTCGAAGAGGGATGGGGAGCTCTGGGCCTCTGGTTTCATCCTCTCCTGGTGTGGAAACTCCCTCCCACAGATACGGGTTGGCAACTTGCCTTTGACTTGCATTATGGCCATGCTCACAGTTCTCTTTCTGCTACACCAAACTGCCCCTACTGTGGGAGCTAACAGCACAGGTTTTAGTATACCCATTTTGCAGATAGAACAAGCAAGACCCCGAGAGACTAAATGATTTGTCCAGGGTCAAATGTAAGTGACAGCTGGGTGTCAGAGGTGGGGACTTTAACCCAGGTTCTCTGACTCTCTAAGTCTAGAGCTCTTTCTAGGACCATGGCCGCCTTACAGGGATCACAGAGAGGCAGAACTGAAAACATTCTGAGGGGAGAGGCTGAGTTGGGGGAACCCTTGGAGATCTGCCTGTCTCTGGTGGGGGAGGCACCTACCTAGGCACTCAGTGCCTGTGGGGCTAGCCTGGAAGCCCTCGTTGCAGTCACAGTGGTAGCTGCCCACAGTGTTCACGCATCGGCCATTGGAGCAGAGGCCAGGTTGGGTTCGGCATTCATTCTCATCTGAGGGAGGAGAAGACACCAACCCATGGTCACCCAGACTCTTTCATCCCTGATCTACTCAGGGTCTTTCCTCTGCTTTTAGGACAGACAAACAGCTCCCATCTTGGCTCCCATGCTCTCTCTTGGCTGCCCACTCTCTAGGGCTCAAGGGGTTCTTCCTTTCACCCTGCTTTAATGAGCCCCATTTTCCTTTGGTTCTCTGTCTTTCATGGACATGGAGATTAGCTGCTTGATGTCCCCTTCAAAGAAACTCTTCTTGCATTGGAAGATGGTGAACATCTAGACCTTATCTTTCCACAGGGAATCTGTGTCCTAGCATTTGGATCCCATCTCCTGAATATTGCCTCTCCAGTTTAGGAGAGGGAGTACTGGGTGCTAGGGGAAATTGGATAAGAGCTGTTCTCTTGCCCTAATGGAGCTCATAGTCCAGAAGAGGGGTGTGCCACATCCACAGATAACTAATGTCTGTTGGGATCATGTGTGTTCAATGATAGAACGGTCTTCTACGGAAAGGTTATGGGTCTGGACTGCTTTCCATGAAGAGAAGGAGCTTGAGGGCTGATGATAAATGTTTATCAAAGAGACACAAGATCCCATCCTTTTCTTGTCCCTCACTTCTCTGCCCCCATTTCCAGTCCCCAGCCTTTTGTCCTCCCTATTCCTAGTTCTCAAAACAGTTAGCCACCTAGCATTTATCAAGTACCTATGTGTTAGGCATTGTTCTGAATGCAGGGGTGGGTTGACAGAAAGAGTGGGGGACAGAGATGGGCAAGAGAGAAAAAGGCAGGGTTAAAGGGATGAGGCTGGGACAGAGATGGAGGACAGATGGGTGAGGGGAGGAGGGGAACAGAAAAATGGGGAGAGAATGTTGGACAGGAATGAGACAGAGATGGAGGATAGAGTTAGGGAACAAGGATAGGGCTCAGTGATGGGAGATCAAAGAAGAGGAACAGAGATGAAGTCCAAGGAGGGGAGTGGAGCTTTGGCTCTTACCTGTGCAGGGGCCCTCAGCTATAGGCAAGGGCTGGGAGGGGGGCAGATGGGACTCGGGGTTGCAGGGCAGAGAAATGGGGAGAGAAGACTAGGGGGGGCAGAGGCTAGGGGACAAGGACAAGGTTCAAGGATGGGAAGACAGCTGGTGTGAGGTCTGGGGCTCTGGCCCTTACCTGTGCAGCCTTCGCCATGGGCCCGGGGCTGTAGGCCAGGGGGACAGATACAGGTGAAGGTGCCTATCAAATTCTTGCAAAGCATCCCCCGGGCTGGGCAGTCATGCAGTCCCTCAGCACACTCGTCCAGATCTGCAGTCAATCACAGTGCTGGATGGGACTTCATCCCACCCTCCTCCCCCTGCCAACCCTTACTTCCCATAGCTGTATCCATCTATCACATGACCACATTGCCTAGGCCCAGCCCCAGCTCCAATTGTGAGTCCTCCCTTAGGGGCTGTTTGAGGCTCTGGGCTTCCTGAGGGTCTCTTCTGTCTGTATGACCTAGCAGGCCTCTCACTAGCAAACGATTCCACCTGGCCAAGTTCCCCAATAAGACTCTCTCATTCTAGTCTACACTGAGGGACTAAAGTAACAGCCTTTGAATGTCCAAGTAAGCTCTGCATCTGCTCCTATGAGACATTCTGTTCACTGACAACCTCCGAAGTCTCATTGTCCAGTCCCCATTTGCAGCCTCCATTGATCACCTCCCACCCTCCTCATTTACCTCTCCTTCAGCCTCCCCTACCTGCAGCCTTCTCACCTCCCATGTGACCTCTTTGTCTCTCATACAACCTCCTCACTTCCCATGCAGCCTCCCTGCCTCTCATCTAATCTCCTTTCCCACTCAGCTTCCTAGTTTTCCAACTAACCTCTTCCTCTCCCATTCAACTTCTCAACTTCCAATATGCTTCTTTCCCCTTTTGGCCTCCTCACCTCCCTCCCAGACTCCTTACCTCCCTCCCAGCCTTCTTGCTTCCCTCCCAGTCTCCTCACCTCCCTTCCAGCCTCACCTCCCTTTCAGACTCCTCACCTCCCTCCCAGCCTTCTTGCTTCCCTCCCAGTCTCCTCACCTCCCTTCCAGCCTCACCTCCCTTTCAGTCTCCTCACCTTCCATCCAGCCTCCTCACCTCCCTCCCAGCCTCCTCACCTTCCATCCAGCCTCCTCACCTTCCATCCAGCCTCCTCACCTCCCTTCCAGCCTCCTCACCTCCCTCCCAGCCTCCTCACCTCCCTCCCAGCCTCCTCACCTTCCATCCAGCCTCCTCACCTCCCTCCCAGCCTCCTCACCTTCCATCCAGCCTCCTCACCTTCCATCCAGCCTCCTCACCTCCCTTCCAGCCTCATCTCCCATCCAGCCTCCTGCAGCACCAGGAGTTCCCAAACTAACCTTTACACATGACTCGGTCCTCTCTCAGCATATAGCCGGAGGGGCAGGTACATTCATAGGAGCCCTTGGTGTTGATACAGCGGAAAGCACAGAGCAGGGGGTTCAGGGAGCATTCATTAATGTCTGTGGGGACAGAGGCCAAGGGGAGTCTGGGGAGGAGGTAGCTTCAAGACCAGAGTGACCCTAGAGCTGCCAAGGTCTGAGTGGGCCTGCCAGCCTCAACGGAATCTCAGAATCTCAAACCATCAGAAAGGTCAGTTGAGTCCAAACGCCATCTTGTACCAGCGGAGAGAATGAGACTCAAAGGTGGGGGAGATTTGCCCAAGGTCACAGGAGTAAGTACTAGAACCCAGGTTTCTTGGCTCTGTGTCCCATGGGAAGTTACAGACCTTCCCATGCTGGGTGTGCCTGCCCTCCCCAGGATGTCCTTTAGATCCTTTCAGGCTGACCCTCTCTCTCCCACCAACACCTCCTGGGTCCAGTTCTTACCCTCGCAGGTCATCATGGGGCCTGGCTCAAAGCCCTCATCACAGGTGCACTCAAAGCCCCCCACGACATTGGCACATACTCCATTCCCACAAGGATTTCCAACCGAGCACTCATCCATGTCTGTGGTAGAGAGGGATGCATTAGCTGGTGTGTAGAGAGCTATCCAGACTGCCCACCAGCCCTGCCTCCTGTTGCTATGGAATTGGGAGGTATGGACATGTGGGCTGTTTCTTATGGGCCCATTTGATCCTGTTTTATCGGGCTTGGGAAGCCCTTTACCCTGAACCCAATCCCTTGGGCAAGGGGGTGATAGATGAGGGATCTCCTAAAAGTCTGTAATTATAAAGCTTGAATGGACCGTAGGGATCATCCCTACAACTCATTCATTTCTCAGAGGGAGCACCTTTCACCCCTCCCACCCTTCCCAGTTTTCCTTGTTCATCACCTCTGCTTTGGCCTCACTCTCTCTCTGCCCATCAACATCTCAATGCTACTAGTTAATCAGTTCAATTTGGTGTTGTCCTCTAACCACCAATCCTTTGTTCCCCGGTCCTATTACCACTCATTTGTTCTCAAACAAACCACCACCCTCGGTTAGCCGCATCGTCCATTTTTTTTTGCTCCTCAAATATAGCTAAGTAGTACTACCAGAAGTCACACAAACATCTTGGTAGTGCCCACTACAAATGGATATTATCTAACATCAGCTGCTCCCTCCCTGCTGCAAAGCAGCCCTTTTATTTGTCCCTTATTCACTCACCAGCACACCACCCCCACATGGTCTGTTCTATTTCTGTGACATCTCTTCCCACTATCCCCTTCTCTGCACTCATGTGTCTACTGGCCTTGATCAGGCTTTTCCTGGATTTTTACACTAGCCTCCTAGTTGGCCTCCCTGCCTGGGGTCTCTTCCTTCTCCAAACCAACCCATCTACTTTCCAGATGGATTCCACAATGCTTTCCCTCATACACTTTCATGTTCCCCTTAAGTCTTTTGTTCTCCAGCATGATGTCCCCAGTCTCTGCAACTGAGCCTCATAGGATGGGGGTTCTCATTCCTTCTCTATCCCTTTTCTGCTGCCCTTCTCTGGACTGGCTTTAGTTCATCCATATCTCTTCTACATTCAGTCCCTGGATTGAACATAACACTGCATGCCTAGTCAATAGGATTTTAGAGCTGGAGGAATCATCTGTTCTAATAGTCTTATTTTACACATGATTAAAATAAGCTGAGGAAGTTCTGACCAGGACAGAGGACACGGGGACAATCACTTTCCTCATTATATCTCTATAAAGGAAGACTAAAATGGTAGCAGCTTTACTGGGGGGCAACCTCAGGAAGCACTGTTAGCCCATATGGAGCTTGTATTACAGTAAGACCCTCAGATCTTTTTCATATGAAAATATGTCCTTTTCATATTTTCAAAAGAGAATTCCCCAGTCTATTACTGGGACTGCTCTACCTCCTCCTCAGCATCCCTTCCCATCCCGAGTGGCCTCCACTTTGGGGTCTGTTCTTCTGATTGATGAGGCTCTGGTCAGGATTAACATTTCATGAGGGACTCCAACTGTGCTCACTTCACTGCCACTAATACTTTGTACTTCTCTGGCTCTTCCCCAAGTCTTGACCCCATGCCAGTACCCTTCTCCCAACCTTCCCCTTCACTCATATTTTCCAGCATCCCTTTATGTTTTGTATTCTCCAAACAGAATAAAAGTTCTTTGAGAATAGAGACTATCTTTTTAAATTTAGTATTTAGCAAATGCTTAATTCTCATTCTCTCTCTCTCTCTCTCTCTCTCTCTCTCTCTCTCTCTCTCTCTCTCTCTTTTTCCCTCCCTCCCTCCCTCCTTCCCTCCCTTCCTCCCTCTCTCCTTCTCCCTTTATACTTTCTGCCTGAGTGAGATTCTGAGGATCCCAGGTCTGAGGGTACAGTAGCAGATATAGGGAGTTTGGAGACACTAACCCACACAGTTGACACCAGTGTAATCCAGGCTGTAGCCAAAAGGACATTCGCATCGGAAAGAGCCATCTGTGTTGATGCAAACCCCATTGACACAGATGCCAGGGTTCTCTGAGCACTCATTCACATCTGTAGAGACAGAAGGACAGTAGAGTAGACGGTGCAAATCACTTGCCAAGAGCCTCAGTTCCATAGCATATTAAGGGATCCACACACCATTAGGTGTGTATGGGCAAGGAAGCCAGATTCAGCAAAGGCAGGGACATGTCCTCAAACACCTTGTCCTGCCCTAGGTGTGGCCTTAGAACTTGGTCCAGGGCCACCAAGAAAGTTCTGGGAAGAACAGGATAAGTTACAGGTGTGTATAGGCTGAGAACTTGGTCCCCTTGGCTGAACTGCCCAAATCCGGGATAAGGACTGTGGGGTCAACTGCATGGCCGAATTGCCAATATGTGGGGCTGGAGCCTCCCTAATCCCATTCTTTTCCCTTTCCCAGATGGGTAAGGGTGGAACTGCTGATATAAAATTCTGTCTTTGGTGAGTCTATGAGCTGCCATCATTCTAGGCTATAAGCCTCTGGTTGGCTTTCTTGGCCAAGACATATGTTCTTTGGTACCTCCAGTGCCAATTGTCTTTACATGACCCAACAAGGTTCCTCTGGAGAACTCTACTTCCAAGAAACAAAAGTCAGACATGCCTGACCCAGACCAGTAGTACCTTTGTTAGTCATAGACAGGACAGGGATGAGGGTGTTGGCTACCCATCTCTGCAGGGAATGAGGCAGTCCATCCTGCAAATGCTCATATGCAGCCTCTGGGCCCAGAGCCTGAGTAGACAGGGGCAGCTGGCTCACAAGTGATGGACAGTGCAGAGCAGGTCCCCAGCACTGGCTCTGCCTATGCCTAGACATGTGGAGCCACTGCTCAAAAGCTAAGGAGCCCGTTTATCTGAAGGACTTAGTCTTGGCAACACTACAATCAACATCACAGTGGCTTGTCTAGAGGGGCCATAAACTGCACGGAACTCTCATAGACTCATAGATAGGGAACGGCCTTAGAAACCATTGAGTCAAATAACTCTTTTTTTGTAGAATGGGAAACTGAGACAGAGAAAGGAAGGGCACTTGTTTAAGTTCACAGAGAGTCAGGGAAAAAAATCAGGACTAGACCCTCAGGTTCCGGATTCCCAGCCAACGGTTCTTCTCCATGTATGATGTCTCTGTACTCACAAAGCAGAGACACAAAAAATTACTGCGGCCTGGAAAAAGGGCTTACCTTCCCGTGAGTCATCTGGGCCAGGCACAGCCCCATGGCCAAAGGGACACAGTTCTTGGAAGGCACCTGGAGGACAAGGGACAATAGACAATGTGAAGATTCCAATTTTGTAGGCCAAATGGTTCAACTACCCTGAGGGCATCAGGGAAAGTCAGGGAGTTTCTCAGACATTCTTCAGATCTCTTCTCAGAATCGAAAGGCTAAACTGAACTCTGAAATGGGCCCTGGTTCTAAGTTCAAAGAGTGTTCCTTAGATCTGACATTCTATGTTCTAAGGGATCTCTGAAATTATATATATTTATATACAATATTTTATTCTCCCACAGTTAACATTTTGAAAAAGGCTTTGAGCTCCAAATTCTATCTCCCTTTCCTTTCCCCTCAGCCACAAGACAGTAAGCAATTAGACATAGGCTATACATGTGTAATCATGACATTATATATTCTAAACTCCCTCCCAGGCATATTCTAGGGGCCATCCCAGCTCTGACATTCTTTGTTCTAAGGGTCCTCTTAGTTCTGACCTTCTATGTTCTAAAGAATTACTATCTGTCCTTAAATAGTACCCCCCCCCTCCCCTCTACCTTCCTCATACATTTTTATAAATATCTGGTATCAGAAAGTAGCATCTCTTGTTTCCTCTACTCTTCTTTTGGCTCCCCCCCAGCTCAGCTTCTTAGGGACTCTGATCCACAGGGGTCAAGAGGGGCTACTCACCACTGCCCTCCTGGGGACACAGTTCACAGGGGTCTCCCCATCCTTCTCCAGGCATCTTACTGCAACAGCATCGGGCCTTGGTGGTATTGAAGGCTTTGGGGACTGAACACCTCCCATTTTCAAAGCGAGTGAAGCAAAAACTTTGACGAGTGTCTGTGGGACAGAGGTGTTGACATCACCCCAGGGATGTGGGGGATGATGGGAATGGGATGGGTCCCATAAACCCAATTAAGCAGGGGTTCTTAACCATTTTGTGTCCTGGAATACTTTGGTAGACTGGTGAATCCTATGGACTCCTCAGAATAATGCTTTTAAATGCATAAAATAAATATATGTAGAATTACAAAAGAAACCAATTATATCAACATATGTTTACAAACTATATTTTATATATTAAATCATATTATTATATATTCATATTATATATGATATATTACATATTATATAATTATATATTAAAAGTTTGCAGGTCCCAGGCTGAGTCCCTGCAACAGAGGTTTAAGAAAACACTTCCTGCCTGAGAGAGAAAACACACCACCCTTCCAGAGACAGGACCTTTATCATAGAAAAGCCCTTCGATTATGGAAAGAAACCTCCCATAAAGAAGTACCCAAATGAGCTCTTTTCTAGAGACAAGGCCTCTCTACAATGGAGAAGAACTTGTTCCCCAGGACCACCCCTTCCACTCCACGGTGCCCTCCAGCAGTCATTCCTAGAGAAGGGCTCTTTCCCTACCACTGAGAAAGAAACCCCTCCCATGGAGGGGAATGCTCCCAGAGAAGATTTTCTCCATGCTCCCCCTCTTCCTCCTGCCCCGATTATGGAAAAGCATCTATCTCATAGAAAGTCTCCTCTCTCCAACCAGAGAGGATCTTCCCCAAGAGAATCCCCGACTCCCCACCCTCAACAAGAAACTTCTCCCCAACTAGAGAGCTACTTCCACTCCACCCTAAAATAGAAATTTTCTATCAGAGAGAAGGCTTAGCAGGTTTGTCTGCAAAGATTAGAATTTCTACTTAAAATTCCAGCAAACCTGATAACATGTGGAGAGCTTCTGAGGCCAAGGGGGGAAGGGGTCTCTACCTTCAAGGCAGAGCCTAATAAGATCAGACTCATTTCAGTGAGTGTCAGTGAGATGATGACAAGTTCTCTGGCCTCTGTTCCTTCCTAGGGGTAGAGCCAAGTAGGGGAGGGAGACAGAATGCCCCCACCCCCTTTGTATCTTCTGAAAGGCACTGCTCTTTGTCAGGTCCCTGAAGATTTACAAACATCACTGACCCCTTCTCTCCATTTACTCTGTATATGCCTTGCTCTCTTCTCCACTAGAATATAAGCTTCCTGAGGGCAGGGAGTTTTTGCCTTTTTTTGTGTCTTTGGTGCTTGGCAAAGTGCCTAATATATAGGAGTTGCTTAATAAAAATGTTTTGAATGGCTGACTCTTTATTCCCACATTTGAGGAATTAATTTGCTTCAAGACCTATGATTTCTTGTCTTCAAATCAGTCAATGGTACAAGTGTAGGGTAGAAAGAGTCATACTTAGGTAAAGGTTCATATAAAAAATCTACTGGTCTTGTAACTCAACCATATAAAATGGCAGCCAAATAGATAGTCTTGGCCAGAAGCAGGAGAAGCAGAGAGTTCAAAATGAGGGAGGTGATGTATCCCATCAGGCCACAGCTGGACTATTGAGTTCAGTTCTGGGTGACCTACCTTACTTACAAAGGGCATTACTGACAAGCTAGAACATATCCAGAGGAAAGCAGTCTTGAAGATAAGGCCATACAAAGATCAGTGGCAAGACCTGAGTTTATTGAGCCCAAAGAAAAGGAGCTCAGGCTGGGGGTGGGGAGGGGTAAGATTGCCATCCTGAAATCTTGAAGGGCTGTCATGTGCAAGAAGGATAGAAACCGAGGGTAGGACTAGATGGCATCTGAAGTCACCTCCAATTCTTTGAGATTTTGGTCCTCACCTTGAATGCATCTTCTTCCCCTCCAGTTAGAAGGCTTAAGTGGTTGTTTAGAAAGAGGGGACACACTGAACTCCCAGAGGACTCCCTTCCTTAGCCTCATCCCATGTCCAGAGCCTGGGGGTCACTTCCAGAAACTCCAGTCTCCACGGACATAAGGAAAAGTCCCAGTATATTCTGACCAGAGATCCCAGGTTCAGTCTACTTCTAATCCTCAGCCCCACCCACCACAGAACATTCCTAATAAGAATTTATCCCCCTATCAAGAGGGAATAAAAGGTCCCTTTTGTCCAGAGGGAAGCTAGACTCACGACTTCTGATTCTTATTTTCTGAGTAACCTCAAAACCAAGCTCCTGATAAAAAACATTACTCTCTCAGGGCACTTGGTCATTTCTCTTCTCTCTTTTTTTTCTTCTGGCTGTGCCTTAGACTTCCATGTCCTGCCTCCTGCCCACTGCCTGCTTGCCTTCTCCATCTAGGCCCCATTCAAGACCAGGTTCTCACCAAAGCAGCGTCGTCCATTGTCTGAGAGGACAAAGCCAGGTGGGCAGAGGCACTGGAAGCTCCCAGGGCTGTTGGTGCAGGTGCCAAAGAGGCAGAGGTTGGGCTCCTCCTCGCATTCATTGATATCTAGAGGAAGGAGGACACTGGAGTGGCAGATCTGTTGGCCTTCTCCACATCAGAAGTTGGGTGGGATGGATGGCTTCAGCACAGGGTAAGGAACAGGGTTAGACTGGGGTGTGGGACAACCTCAACTGAACTCTTGCATATAAGATTTGGGCTTGAGTCTTGGATCCAAGCTTCCTCGTTAGGTGACCCCTGGGGTTAGTCCACTAATGTCTCTGAATCTGTTTACTCATTTGGCAAATGTTGACAAAATCAAGGGAGAGACATATATTTTCGGACATGGCCAATGTGAGAATTTGTTTTGTTCGACTATGTATGTTTATGATTAGGGCCTCATTTTTGGTTAGTTTTTTGTTTGCTCAATGGGGGCTGTGGAGAGAACAGATTATAAATGTGTGCAAAGATAAATTTTTAAGAAAAAATTTTTTATATAATTAATGATTATATAATTATGAGTTATTGTATTATTTTTAGATGTGATTTTGGGAAAGTCCCTCATCCTCTTTGGGTTTCAATTTACCCTCAGTAAAACAGGGAAAGGATATCAAGTCAGATGGTTTCTGAGATCCTCTGACAGATAAAAGCCATACTCAGAAGTAGCCTTGGGGTACAAGCCTCTAGTCAGTTCTTTGATAAGAGTTAGGATCAGGGACTCACCTATGCAGCTATCATCTTGCACTTGGTAACCAGGAGGGCAGATGCATCGGAAAGCGCCATCCAGGTTCTGGCAGGTCCCAGGTGAACAGGTCCCAGGAAAACTCACACACTCATTAATATCTGGCAGGGAGAGAAGTCGCTAGTTGCTTTTCCCCAGAGTCAGAGGATCAGGGCCTAGGCTTAGGGATTCCAGGACAGTGAAGAGCCCTACCTATGCCACACATGGAAGTCTACACTGGATGAAAATGGGCTAGAGGCAGGTTTTAAGGCAAGGACAGAGCCCACCACTCAGGGTCCAGCTGGGATTCTGGGGAGCACCCCTCTGCATCTATACACCTCCAGGCAAAGTTGCACTATGAGTTCTACACATCTCTGAGTGGCAGGAAGAGGGATTCTTCTTTCTTTCCCAGATCATCAGGTACCAAGGAGAAGAGCAAGCACTAACTAGAAGTCCAAATCACTTCCTTTGGTTGATTTTGGGGGAGAAAAATGAAACACTTACTTTTCAAATAAGTAAGGAGCTCAATCTCTGGTCAAGAAATAGAATTAGCAAAAAAAAAAAAAAGAGGGGGGAGCAGCTAGGTGGAACCGTGAATAGAGCCCTGGCCCTGGGATCAGGAGGACCTAGGTTCAAATCCAATGGCTTCATATGCTTGACACTTACTAGCTGTGTGACCTTGGGCAAGTCACTTAACCCTAATTGCCTTCCCTTCTCCCCTCAAAAAAGAAATAGAATTAGCAATTGAGCAAAATAAAGTTTCTATCACTTCCTGTTCAGATCTTCCTGGCTTTGAAGTCAGCTCACCATCTACTATGCTACCTGCCCCTCTTATTTCTGAAATGACATATTCCTCAAGAAACAGGCTTTGCACGGAGCAGGAAGGACTTTTCATTTTAGTTTTGGTTCTGCTACATGCCATCTTCATTTAATGCCTGAAGGTGATTCAGCAGGGTTGCAGTCTAGGGAGTCAGTCAAAAGGCCACACTTGAGGACCTAGAGGGCCACATGTGGCCCCAAAGCCACAGGTTCCTCATCCCTGGCTTAGAGCCTTCCGCCCACTTTCACTCCTAAAATAAAACTCAGTGCTTTGGTCTATCTAGTCCAGGGATTCTTAACCTTTTTTAGGAGGTGGGTAGGTGGGTCATGAACCCTTTTGCAGGCTGGCCAATCTTATGGACCCCTTTGTAGAATGATATTTTTAAAAACTGAAGGGAAGTATATTTCATTTAGTAAAAGTTAGTGAAAATAAAGACAAAATTTTTCCTAACCAAGTTCACAGACCCTGTGAAATCTACCCATGCCTATCTGGAGGATTTGTGGACTCCAGGTCAAGAATTCCTGATCTGGGCCTAGAGATCCCTAGATCTGAGCTCTAGCATGTCAGTGTAGGGGTGGAGGTGGGAGTATGACAGGAAACAAAAAATTAAGCCATTAGATGTTTGTTATGGCTCATAACTCTTTGGCTGACTTTATTGGACAATAATACTCTGGAAAGGTCAGCAGTAGCCCTTAATGGGATCACGCCCTGTGTTGCAGTGAAAAATGTGGATTTCCATCTTTAAATAATTGAAGGATCACCTCAGACCCTGAGAAGGATAGCGCAGGGACTTGAATGTAAGAGGCTTGGGAAGGTTTGTAGTCTAGAGCCCTCAACCATCCTCCTGGGAAGAAGCCCTGAATTGAGAGGCTGCTTGTACAGATCCATTCTTGTCTCCAAAGTCTTTGACATTGTCAGATGGCTTAAGAAACTGGTATCATTTGATGTGGAAATGATATCACAGAAGTGGCATTACCATCTACTTTGCTGCTACATCCTAAGGATCCTGGGACTTCCATCTGATTTGCCACTGAAACCTTGTATATGTGTTGTCTCTTCCATTAGAATGTGAATGGATACTGGCTTACTTCTGTATTTGTATTCCCAGCATAGCATTTTGCTCATAGTAAGAGCTTAATAAATGTTGTATTCATTAATTTATGGAAATAGGGTTAGACTTGTTCCATACTGCAGTCAAAAGAACTGGATTCAGATCTCACTTTCTGGCTATGTGACTGAAAAAAACCCCAACTGAACCTTGATAAATCTCAGTTTCCTCATCCCTAAAATGGGGATAATGATATTTGCTCTTCATAGCATTACTGTGAGGAAAATATTTTTAAACCTTAAAGTGTTAAAGAAATAGGGACTGTCATTAATATCATTAATATTCTATTTGTTCTCACACAAAAGCACAATGACGGTCAGTGGTTTAAGAAGAAAAAAATGGTAGCCCTGGCAACCAGCATTTCTCTGTCTAGAACTGTGAACTGGGTCCACTAGACTGAGAACATGCTGCCATGCTAGTTGGCACGATGACTACCAACACTCACCCACACAATTCTTGCCATCCGCAGTCCTTTCGTAGCCTTCATGGCAGAGACACTGGAAGGAGCCAATGCTGTTGATACATTGTCCGTTCCGACATACTTGCCCCGTGAGGGAGGTGCACTCATCAATATCTGTAGAGATACAAGATCCCAAAGAGTCTGAAGGATGCTGAGGATATTATTCAATTCAATTCAATTACTCTGATTGATGTCCTTATCAATCACAACTTCAGAGGACTGATGGTAAAGTGTGCCTCCCACCTCTCAGAGGAGGAATGGTAGGCTGGAAGTGTCATGGTTGGACATGGCTAATGGGTTGATTAAATTTGCTTGATTATACCTGTTTGTTACAAGGGAGAAACAAGGGAGAGTATTATAAGTTGATGGACCACATCATTGGGTAGTGATAATAATAATAAAAAATAACATAAAGAGTATCAATAAAAACATTTAAATAGAATAAAAAATTCAATTCAATTTAAAAATGAACAGTCGGTTATGGTGGTATCTATAAACAGGATTTGGATTTCTGGACCATGAATTTAAATAATGATGGGCTCTTGTTTGGGATGGAGTTCATCAAATAATGTTGGATTTTAATGGACAAATAATGTCTCAGCTATCTATAAGCATATGCAAAATGTGGGTGAGCTAGAGATCCTAATAAAATATGTAAATAGTTGTAATATTTTTGTAATATTTGTAATATTTTAAATATTTTTTGTAATATTTTTCCCATCCAAGTTTACAGATCCCCTGAAATTTCTAAGGTCTGTATTACTAAGACTGTTAGCTCCTTGAGGGCAGGAATGTCTTTTGCTCTTTTTTGTATCCTCAGTGCTTATCCAAGTGCCTAGGATATAGCAGGCATTTACTTAACAAATTCTTATTGACTAATTGATTGAACTCATAAAACATACCACAAGCCTGAAACAGGTATGATGTCATAGGGATAGGGAGGACCAATTGTTCAGACATCTGCTAGAATTCTTTCTTGTCAGAGCAGTTAATAATTTCATCCCTCAAAAGGTGGTAGAAACAACAAAGGTATTTGTAATTTTGAACCTAATCCTCACCAACAATGAGGAACTTGCTGATAAGGTAGAAATGAAGGGAACCTTGGTGGAAAGTGACTGTTCTCCACTAGAACTGGCAATAGAGAAGGAAAGAAAATTGGGGCGGAGTTTGACATGAAATCCAGATTTTGAGAGAGTAGATTTTAAAGGGTACAGAGAAAGAAAATATAGCATCTCATGGACTAAAATTACACAGAAGTTCACTTAGGAGGAACGGGAAGCTTTCAGGAAGGAAAGTCTGATATGAAAACAAAAAGAAACATCCAAAGTAGGGAGAAAGAGGAATTTGTGTAAAAATGTCAGTGAGGCTGCAGAGGTAATAAATTAACCAACAACTTAGATTTGTAAAGGAACATGTCTAAAAGACAGAAGATGGGAAGGAGGGGCACAAGGAGAGAATGAATTCCAAAGTAGGGCATGGGCAGTAAGAATAGGACCAGGAATGCAAAGCTCCAAATGAGCTGAGTTAGCAAGGAAAGCTAATGATAACAAAGAGTTTTTTTAAAATCTTTTTTAAAAGATATATTAAAGGAGAGAAGAAGATAAAAAGCTGGGTGGATAGGATGATGAAAATAGATGAGAGAGAAAATGCAGAACTACTCAAGTCGTTACTTATTTTCCTTCCTTCCTCCCTCCCTCCCCTCATTCCTTTCTTCCCCCCTCCCTTCTTTCTCTTCCTTTCTTCCTTCCTTTTTTCCTTCCTTCCTTCCCTTCTTCCTTCCTTCCTTCCTTCCTTCCTTCCTTCCTTCCTTCCTTCCTTCCTTCCTTCCTTCCTTTCTTTCTTTCTTTCTTTCTTTCTAAAAATAGGGGAAATGGCTAATCTGGAGTTGAAAACCAAGATAGGGAAGTAAATCATAAGAGAACACTAACTCCCCTTGATGAATTCAAGTTACAAGGCCCAGAATATAAGCATTTTAAGGTGCTGAAAGAACCATTTGATGTGACTGTTGAGCTGTTCCTGATTTTTGATAACTAATTCTCATTAGGATCAGCTCTAAAAGCCCTCCACCCTCACACAGATAAGTATAATAATAGGCAGGATGTGATGAGGGTAAAGGAGAGATCTAAGCAAAGATTGCCAGGGAAAATTTGAAGAGGGAGAATTTACTTTGAGCTGGGAGGAATGAGAAAGACTGATGAAGGAAGTGTCCTTCGAGCTAAATCTTGAAAGAAGAAAAGGATTCTAAAAGGCAAAGAAAAGGAAGGAGAGCATTCCATAGTCAGGGAAGATGGCATGTGCTAATGTGTGGAGGTGGGAATTATCAGAAGTCTAATTTTTCCAGAATTCGAGGCGTGTGAAAAGGAGCAACATGAAATTGGGTTGGAAAGGAGGGTGGGTTGGACTCTGTGCTGCAATCATGGATTTAGAATGAGGATTGCTGATTGCTCCCCACCTTTCCCCCATAGCCATTTCCACATCCTTTTATCCTACTATTCATTTCCCCATCCTTCTTGCCCACTTCCCCATCCCTTTTCCTCTTCTCCCCTCTTTCTGTTTCTACTCCATTCCCTACGTCTTCTCAATCTCCAGTCTCTGGACTGAAGAAAGGCCTAAGGCTCCTTAGTGGGCAGAGAAGATGTATGGACCCATTCCAAGAGAAGACTTCAAGACCAAGAGAGGGGAAGCCCATGCCTGAGGGCCTTTCTTGAGCTCCAGGTCTCCAGACCTTTGCTGTGCAGAGCTCAGGGGGCAAACTTACCCATGCAGTCACTGTTGTGTGTGAGCTCAAAGCCAGGGAAGCAAAGACAGTTGTAGGAGCCCACAGTGTTCTTGCACGTCCCATTACCACATGGCTGCCGGTCACACTCGTCAATATCTGTCCAAGCAAACCACCAAAACTTATTCCTCCACTCGGTTCTGTATCCCCGAAGCCCCCAGTCATGGGGAGATGGCCATCCCTCTGTCTTTCATTCTCTCTTTTTTTGCTTCTGCCTCTCTTTCTCCAACTGGGTGTATGTCTCTCTTCTCTATCTTCGATCTTTGCATCTGTATTTATTTTTCTGTTTCTCTGGATGTGCATCTCTCTTCTATTTGTAGAGAGATGTCTTGATCTGCCTCTCTCCTTCTCTTTGATTTCTCTCTCTCTCTCCTTCCTCTCTCTACCTTTCTTTGTCTCTTGTTCTCCAGATCTTTCTCTCTTTAAACATTTTTTCTGCCCCCTCTCCTCTCTCTTTGTCTCAGTTTCTTTCTTTCTGTCTGACTTTGTGTGTATGTCTCTTTCTCTGTCTTGATTCTGTTTCTCTCTCTCTTCACATTTTCTATCGCTGTGTATATTTCTAGTATTCTTTTTAATCTCTCTCTTTCTGCCCTTCTATCTACTTGTTTTTCCTTCCTATTTCTGCCTTTTTTGTCTCTTGTCCTCAATGTCTAATCTCTATTTCTCTCTGTTGTTGTTTCTTTGTTTCTGCCTTTCTACCTCTCTGTATATCTCTCTGACTTTTTATATCTCCATCTGGTCTATCTTTCTCTTTGTCTCTTGTTCTCTCTGTCTTTGTCTTTCTGCCTTTCTCTGTGTACATTTCTGTCTCTGTCTCTTTCTCTCTGTCTCTCTCTGTTTCTCTCTCTCTCTTTCTCTGCCTCTGTCTCTCTCTCTCTCTCTCCCCTTCTCTCTGTCTCTGTCTCTTTCTCTCCCTCTCTTTATGTTGCCCTGTCCTCAGGGACTGGACTGAGTCTGAATAGGTCACAGACTGAGGATTGGAAGTCCCCATGGGAGCAGGGGAGGAGGGTGATAGCAGCAGAGACTGGTGTCTGACACAGAAGGAGAATCGAGGTCAGACTTATCTGTGAATTGTAAATGCTGCATCATTCCTCTCTTGAACTTTTGCTTAGGTATCTCTCCTCTCCCTGTCCCTCCCCCTTCTGTTAATTTTTTTCTGTGTTGTCTTCCTGGATTAGAAAATAAGCTCTCTGAGAGCAGGATGTGTCTTTTTGCTTGTATTTGTATGCTCCTTTAGCACAGTACGTGACATATAGTAAGTGTTTAATAAATGTTTATTGCATTGACTTGAACCCATAACAAAAGGGGAACAAAGGAAAATCTGGATTTGTGCCAATACAAACTTGTGCTTTAAGATGGGGACCTAAAATGGGAAGCAGGGCAAGGACTCTGGGCCACCTGAGTAGCACTGCCTCCATTCCTCCTTAACTGGGGGAGCTAGCCCCATCCTGGTGGCAAAGGCCTCATGCAACTAATAAAGTACTACTGTTTGTGTGACCAGACTCCGTATCTCAGCTCCATCTCTCAGCACAGACCCAGGCAGATCCGTGTTTGACAGGGGTCAAAATGAGAGCTCTCATTTCTCTGGCGTTTTAACAGAGCTTTCTTCACACTGACCCCTCAGTTACATTAGTCTCACCCTTACAGATGAAGAAATTGAGGCCAAGCAAGAGGGAGATAATTTCTCTAGGTCACACAGCTCAGAAGCACCAGTCAGAGCTTTGACTGAAGCCACCAGACTCCAAAGCTCTTTACAGGATGACTTTTTCATTTAAAAGAAGTTCCTAATCTAGGGCAATACCCACATTGGTGGGGGCAGCCGTGTAGGGGAGGATTGCTGGTAAGGGACTGTGACTCTGGCCCTCAGTGACCTAGCCCTGGAGGCCAAGTGAAAGGATGCTCACCCATGCACATGGTCTGGTCTGCAGTGGCCTTAAAGCCTTGGTGGCATATGCAGGCATAGCTTCCCTCGGTGTCCACACAGTCACCATGGCTACACACATTTGCGATCTCTTGGCACTCATTCCGCCCTATGGAGAGAGGAGTGTGGGTGAGGGAAGTCCAGGCAGGTGGGCTTTAGACAAAAAGAAGCGGAGCTGGGTGCACTGGGTTTCTGCCACAATCCTGGCCAGGGGAGGCTGAACCTCTCACAAATCACAGACTCCCAGTCAGAAGGGACCCCTAGACCACATAGTCTAACTTATACCTAAACAGGAATCCTCTCTATAACATCCCCAACAAACCTACATTTGCCTCTTCTCTGGTTCTTGCTCTTGGTTCTGCCCTCTGAGTCAAGCAGAATGAGCCCCCCGCCCTCCACCTCCATCTCTGCATCACAGCCTTGAACTACCCCAAGACAAACATCAGGTCTCCACTGTCCAGCTTCTCTTCTCCAGGTTAAAGATCCCCAGGCCCTTCAGTTTGATGCCCCCTTGTCATTGTGTCTACTCCCCCTCTCTCTACATGATCCAGGTGGTCAAGAGGCTTCCTAAAGTGAGGTCCCAGAGTTAAAGAAAATGTGCTAGATAATGGCCCGAGAAGACTGTCTCCTCCCGTGTTATTGAACTTAGGCTTCTATTAATCTTAATTTAAGATGCACAGTTTGGGTTTCCATGCCATCTGTGGTAACTCATGCTTTAAATTCACTATCCCCGCCCCGCCATTTTGTTCAGATAAATGGATGTCTAGCATCTTGTATTTAAGCAATGGATTTTTTTTTGGAGGGGGAAAGTAGGGCAACTGGGGTTAAGTGACTTGTTCAAGGTCACTTGGCTAGTTTTGTGTTAAGTATCTGAGGCTGCATTTGAACTCAGGTCCTCCTGACTCCAGGGCCAATGCTCTATTCACTGCACCACCTAGCTGCCCCTAAGAAATGGATCTTTTGAAACCAAGGCAGAACTTGGCATTTCACCCTATTATACTTTATCTTATTAAATCAGGCCCAATATTCTAGCTTGTGTAGGTATTTCTGGATCTTGATGCCACCACCCAATGTATTAGCTGTCCTTCCTATGTTTGTGTTATCTGCCTATCTCATAAGCACGCCATCTGTCCCTTTATCCAGGTCATTGACAAACACTTTAAATTAACTGATACCCTCACAGTCCTGTCTCCTGGCTCACTCACCCACACAGGCTCCACTAGGGGAGAGCTTGTAGCCACGGGCACATTCACAGCGATAGCTGCCTGGGATGTTGATGCAGTCAGCATGGCGTTGGCATGGACTCTCCCCACTGCTGCACTCGTCCATGTCTACAGAGGGCAGAGAAGATGAGGGGGAGTCCTCTAAGGTCCTACTAGGACCCAAAGCCAATCATTCATTTTACAGGGAGGGAAGCTGAGGTCCAGAGAAGGGCCCAAGATCACATAGCAAATCAGGGGCAGACCGGGGTCTCCTGCTTCCCAGTGCTCATCCTACTGTACCCAGTTCCTGAGGGAGTGGAAGGGACAAGGAGTAGCAGGGCCAGTTGGATGTAAATAAGACCAGGGAGGAAAATGCCACTGAGAACCAGAGAGGGTCCTCTGTCTGACAGCTGGCAGCTACTGAGAATCCCCTTCTGTCTCCAGGGGCTTAGAGATCTAAGCACCCACACACAGGCTCCTGTGATTTGCTCACTAACTGTAGGACCCTGTGAACTTGATCACTGACTAATTAATTACTATAGGGATATGCTACTAGTCCTTGTTCTGGGAATTGTCTCTGTACTAATAAGAATGAGCCTCTGTGTCCCTTTGTGTGTGTGGGAGTGCTTATTGGAGAGTTCTCCTGACCATTCTCTTTTCTAGTATCACAGGGTACACTTGGCAACAGCAGAGGTGTGAGAGCCTGGGGGTTGGGTATCTCCCTTTAGGAGGATAGGGGGAGAGGCATTCCCTAGATGATAGGGTGGGGGAATCTCTTGGTGTCAGGGAAGGATAGGGAGAGTCTCCTCTGGGCATCTCTGTGGGACTATTGAAAAGAATAGTGGGAGAAAGTTTGGGGGGATTCAATGGGCAACTCCCAAAAGGTCTTCTGGGCTGGACTGGGAGGATCTACCCAGGAAGTGCAGTCAGGGGACTAGGGAGAAAGGCTGGGGACAAGTGCCCTGGGAGAATATAGGCTCTTAGGGGTATTTTTTTTTTTTTTGGAGAAGATGGGTTTGAGTCTCCAGAGAGGGGGAAGCTCTGGTACCCTCGCAGACAAGCAGGACACTATTGTAGCTGAATCCAACGGGGCACTCGCATCGGAAGCTGCCGATCTGATTGATGCAGACGCCGTTGGTGCAGATGGCTGGAATTTCGCTGCACTCATCGATGTCTAAGGATGAAGCAGGGAAGGGGAGGAGTGACTAGTCAGGGGCTGGTCAGAGGCATGGAGCAGCAGAGCCTGGGAGTGCCCAGGCAGGAGGGCCTGCCTGAACCTGGCAGGTTTGCCCTCCATGCCTGGGAGTTTAGACATGCAGTTCCCTTGGTACAGAGGCCTGGCACAGCCAGGAAAGCCTGGGTGAAGATCAGGATGAAGAAAAGCAGGCAACATGCTGGGAGAAAAGTAGGCAACAAAGATTGAATGTTATAATAAAAGGCAGAAGACCAGAAAAACCACCACCACCACCAGCAAGCATTTGGCTAAGTGGACAAAATAAGTGTATCTGCTTCTTCAGAAAGACTCTTACACCACGCCTTCTGGGAGCACTCACCAATGGGTTTCCCTGTGTGGATGTCAATGATGAAGCCAGGCGCTTGGTTCCCACATAGGATCTGGTACTCAGCTGGTGAGAGAAGAAGCAGAATTGTGGGTCGGATGGTTCAGAAGTAGACCCCAGCCTCTCCATGGCCCTCATCTTCTTCATACCCATTCCCTTCCTCTCCTTTTTGGAGTTGCCTCATCCACCCACCCATGGGACCCTCTTGTCAGCTTTGTGCTTGGTTCCAGAAACACACAAGAACCACTCTGGGTCCCAGCTTCCTTTCTGTAAAGTGAGGGGTTAGGCTAGATAGCCTTTAAGGTCCTTTCAGTTCTATATTTATGATCCTGTGATTAGGACTTAGTCTCTGCTCTGAGAGTATAGAGGAGATAAGACTAGGGCATATGAGGAATGATTAAGTCCTGAAGGACAGACACAGGCCTAAAGTTGGGTAAAGAGAGAGAGGTAATCTTCAGTGGAAGATACCTGGGGTCCTGGCTCTGACACTAACTTATTGTGTGACCTTGCTAAATGTCACCCACATTTTTGTGCCTCAGTTTCCCTACCTATATAATGAGGGAGTTCAACTAGATGATCTTAAAAGCTTTCATATTGGGGTGGCTAGGTGGTGGCCCTGGAGTCAGGGGGACCTGAGTTCAAATCCAGCCTCAGACACTTAACACAAAAGCCATGTGATCTTGGGCAAGTCACTTAACCCCAAATGTCCTCCAAAAAGGAAAAAAAAAGCTTTCATATTCCTCTTACCTACCCAAATTTTTTATCTAGCTTATCAATGTCCTTCCTAAAATGTGGGGCCCAGAACTGAACACAGTATTCTGGATATAATCTGACTACAGCAAGGGAACATAGTACTGTTACTTACCTCTTTCTAGACACTCTGACTCTCTGAATGCAACCTAGGATTATACTGGGCTCCTTGGTTGCCATGTTACATTCCCAAGAACCTAATATATTTTTCCGTTAAAACTTTTTTCTTTCTATCTAATACTTTAAAAATTGGCTTTTGGAACCCATGTTAAGACCTCACATTTATCCCTGTTATGCTTTATTTGACAAGATTTGATCTACCATTCTAACCTGTCAGGACTCTTTCAAGCTCTGATTCTTTCAACTAACTTGTTACTTATGTTTCCTAGCTTTGTGGCATCTGAAAATTTGACAGCCATGTCATCTCTGTATTTATCCAAATCATTACTAAACATGTTAACTCGAATAGCCCCAGGAGAAAGGACAGAGCCCTAGGGCACTCTGCTAGAGACCTCCATTCAAGCTGACATTGATCCATTGATGACTACTCCTTGAGGTCTGGTCATTAGACCAGGATGGAGTTCCCTGAAAAATTCAACTGGTTCTAAATTTGTCTTATTATCATCCTGTCTACTTTGTCCACTAGCTTAAAATACTTTGTCAAAAGCTTTGTCAAAAACTAGGCAAACTGTCTTCAGCACTCTCCTGTTTGACTAGTCTTAAAAATATTATCTAAAAAGGAAATGATGGCGGTATGGCAAAATCTGATCTCACCGGCCCTTTGTGATCAGTGCTTCCCTTATTAAACATTTATAAACCATCCCTTTAATATTATGTTCAGGAATATTTCCAGGAGCCAAAGTCAACCTCTCTGACTATCAGCCTGTACAAACTTTGTGGTCCAGACTTTCAGTTCTCCATAATGAACTAGTATATATCTACTCATGACAGTAACTTATATTTCTAGAGCACTTGAAAATTTACTAAATGCTTTCCTTACAGTATACTTGTGAAATAGGTAGTAAAAAATTATCATTCAACTTAGGAAACACAGGTGCAGAGCTTAATTGGCTCACTCAAGTCACAGGATGTGGTTTGGAATTAGGATTCAAACCAAGAATCGAGAACTCCAAGGTCAAGGTTCTTTGCTCCATAGCATGCTGCATTTTATATTTATTTTTATGTTTCATTTTATTTATAAAATTTACATGTTATATATTTATATATATATATATATATATATATTTTGTATTTTACATGTAGCAAGCTTGGACCTTTGGAACCCTTTAAGACAGGTTCACTGAAAATGACAGATACCTATGGCCTGGCTACATTTTAATTTAAAATATAGATTCCGTACTTTTAAATGAACATTCCAGTCTCCAGCAGAATAATCTACCCACCCATCACAGACACCCACACCCTGGATTCTGCTCCTTGCCATTCTGGCTCAATATCTCTCCATTTTTCTCTACTGGTACTTTCACCTTTCCCAATTTCTCATTTGCATTTAGAAACAACCTTTGGCCCACACCACAAATATTAAACATTTCCTGTCTCTAAGGAGTTTATCTCATTCTTTCACGTTGTCTTCCCAGATATGCTCCTGAAGAGCAGGAACTGTTTCATTTTTGTCTTTATATCCCTAACTCTGTGAAGCACACAATATAGGTGCTTAATAAAATGCTTAATGAGGGGGTGGGGCTGCTCACTCACAGCTGGCTGGAGCAGGGCAAGGCTCACAGGGCCGGTTCCAGGCCTTTCCGATGTTGTATGAGCAGCAACACATCTTCCTGGTCATGTTGAAGGCCAGCTCATTCTCACAAGTGTCATTGTGGTGCCGGTAACACACGCTCTTCCGCACGTCTGCAAAGCCAGCAGCCCAAATGTGGTTCTAGCCAGGGTTAGGGTAAGGAGTAGGGTGAGGTCAGAGAGAAAGGGATGGGGGGGGGGGGAGAGGGACCAGGAACCAGAGAGAAACAAAGGGAGAGGGATGGGGAAAAGATGGGAAACAAGTCAGGGAGAGACTGGAAGAAATTGATAGAGATGGGAAGAGAGGTAGGGAGAAACAGGGGGAGAAGTGAGAGGGGTCAAGGAAAATAGGGTAAGAAAAGTCAGGGAGAGGATGATGAGGAGAAAAGGGTGAGGGGAAGACAGGAAGGAAGAAAGAAGGGTAAGCAGAAGTAGGGATATAGAGAGATGGAGAAAGATGGGAAAAGAAAAGGTAATGTGGGAGGACAGAGAAGTCAGGAGAGGAGAGATGGAGGAAAGAAAGGCAAGGAGAGGTAAGAAGAAACAAGGGTGAAAAGCAAGAAATATGGAGAGAGAGAGAGAGAGAGAGAGAGAGAGAGAGAGAGAGAGAGAGAGAGAGAGATGGGGAGAAGGATGAAGGGAAGAAAGGAAGAGGGTGAGAGAAGTAGGCAGAAAGAGATGGGGGGGGGAAATGGAAAGAAAGGGAAGGGAGGCGAGGAGAAGAGAAGAGGGAGATAAGGAGAGAGGAAGATGGAGAGAGAGGAGAGGAAGAAGCAGAGGGTAAAGAGATGGTGCCTGAGTACAGAGAGGGAGATGAGAATTCAGGAATGGGGCAGAGGTGGGGAGGGAAAAGAAGGAGGGGAATCCCACAGGCAAATCCATGGGAAACAGGCAGCAAAGACTCTGAAGAAATTGGCATCACAATCAACTTTGTCTCATTTTCCCTATTGCCCTTGCTCTCAGTCTCTTCTAGGGTCAGGCCAAATGGACTTTGACTTGTTCTATTTTCTAGTTTTTCTGCTCAGACAACCTCCCTCATTCCTTTCTTCTTGTCAGTGTTCACATCCATGTACCCAGGCTCTGCTCCCTGCCAGTCCCCTTGGTGATCACACACACTGCAATCTTGATGCTGGTCTCCTAGCTGATCCCATTTCATACTCACATATAACTCCCTGTAGTTTCCCCTTTTGATCCTGTGTTTATACTCCACACCCACACTGTACCCCTTTCTCGTCCCCCTGGTGATCATACTTCTTACCCATGCAGTTGTTACCACCGTTGACCTGCATGTATTCTGGGGGACAGACACATGTGTAGTTGCCCAGAGTGTTATAGCAGGTCCCAGGACCACAGATGCCAACATGGGTGGAGCATTCATCAATGTCTACAAGAAAAAGGAAACAGACCAGACCTTCCTTTATACCTTGGAAAGCACTTTGTACCTCTGTTCTGTTCTTGTCATAGTCTACATCATGCGATAGTTACTCAGTACAATTCACCCATCCATCCACTCGTCTATGCATCCATCCATTCTTCCATTGAAAGGGACAAAACTCTAGTCTGGATCTGTATTTAAATCTTGCCTCTTTCACTGACTCTCTGGTGTCTCTGGGCAATTCTTTCCCTCCCCTGGGTCTCTATTTTCCTTTCTGTACAATGTATAATGAAGGGGTGAGATTCAAGGATTTCTAAGGTCCCTTCCAGGTCTAGAATGTAGGAAATGGATGATTCCTGTTACCCTGAACTTGTAAAGTGGTGATGGGGAACAACTTCGGAATAAGTGAGCAGTGGTCCATGAACGGCATTGGACCATAAGAAATAACAGATATGAGAAATTTCAGGAAATCTAAAAGTCCTGTGTAGACTAATGCAGGGTAAAATGAGTGGAACCAGGAAAGCAATTTAAACTAGTAGGATGATGTAAAGGAAGACAGGACTGAAAATGAGACCAGGATTCTGATCAGTCACTAATCTCAATTATACCAAACTGCCAGTGAAGCATGCCTCCTGAGTCTTTGCCCAGAGATAGTGGACAACAGGTGCAGAATGAGGCATTCTTTGTTAGACACAGCAACTGTGTCCATTTTTATTGGGTTGTGTGGGGGAGGGTCAGTTACTGGGAAGTCACAGCCATGCAAATTAAAAATAACATCAATAAAATGTTATTAAAAAAAGAGAATAAGGACTCTAGGCTAAAGATGTTGATAACAGGGTCATAGATTTAGAGCTAGAAGAGACTTTATAGGTCATTGTCCAGCCCCTTCAGTGTGCAGAGGAGGAAACTGGGGCAAAAAGAGATTACAGGACTTGTTCAAAATCACGCAGCCAGTAAGCAGCTGAAGCAGTATTTGATCTCAGCCCTTCTTGACTCCAGGTCCAGCAGGCTGGCTCTCTTCTCCTACTGTGTCATTATCTATGTTTCACGCACTGCCCTCCTAAGACTATAGGGTCCCAACCTTTGGTTGTGTCTGGATATGAGTGATTTTAGCCCCATGTACCAGACCAAGAGCTGAAGGAACTACTTATCCCTGCCCTGCTGGAACCCTAGCCTTAGCCCCTTTAATTGCAAAAGCCTGGAACCCCAGGACAGTCTAGGCAGACAGCACTCACCTTCACAGATACGAGTATCTTCATTGAGGTAATAGTTCAGGGGGCATTCACACTGGAAGTTGCCAAAGGTGTTGACACAATCTCCCCCTTGACACAGACCAGGGAGCTCTTGACACTCATCGATATCTGCAGGGGAGACTCACGTCACATTTCCCTTCTGATCCAGAATACTCATGCTTGGTAGATGGGAGTATTGAGAAACTGGGGGGAGCAGTAAAGAAGACCCTCCTCGGAGTTCTGCTGCTCTGAGGGGCTATCAGAGCTGGGCACTGGCTCTTCCAGGGGCTTGGGGCTATAGGCCAGTCACCACCTGCCCTTGCTTAACATCTGTTTGCATAAGATGAGCAGTGTGCCCAGACAAGGGCAAGGAGAGTGCCAGGTGAGCCTAAGCCTAATTAGTTTCAAGCCTCTCTAGTTTCACTGCCTTGAGTTTCTCTTTTTTTTCAATCCATCCCTCACACAACTACCAAAGAGATGTTATTCAGAGATGTTACAGTTCAGACCATGTCATTTCCCTGCTAAGTGAACTTCAGGTGATCTCTATTACCTTCAAGATCAAATATAAATAAACATATACCTTTTTTGCTTGAGTATTTATCATTCCCCTTTACACATTTTCTGATAGAGCCATATAGACCTTCTTGCTGTGACTTCCATGTGATATTCCATTTCCCACCTGGAGCCTTTGCCCAGGGCTAGGGGCTGAGGGGGGAACCTTCAGCCTTGAGGCCACATGTGACCCTCTAGCTTGGACCTAGGCTGTCCCCCATGTCTGGAATACTCTCCCCCTTCCATCTCTTAGAACCCAGATTTTCCTTCAACGTTCACCTGAAACACCACTTCCTACATGGAATTTTCCCAGATCTCTCCTACTACTAGTACTGTCCCTAATTATTTTGCATTTTTGCATATAGTTTACACGTACTTAGTTGTGTACATGTTGTTTTCTCAATAGAATGAGAATTCTATTCTACAATAGAATGTAAGCTCCATGAAGGCAGGGATTGTTTTGTTTTTGTCTTTGGAGTCCCCAGCATCTAGCACAGTGCCCAGGTCAGAGGAGGCATTTAATAAATGCTAATTGATGCCTGCTTGAGACAACTGCTTCCTCTTTTTACACTGCACCCAGGTTGGCTTCCTTAGGTTCCCGTTTGCCAGTTATGCCCTTAAATATCCTCATGGAATTGCAGTAATTGTTCCCCTTCCCAGTTACTCCTCCAGTGGGGAGTATTGGGGAGGGAATTTTTCCAGGCAAACAGAAATATCTGTTTCTGTTTTCTTCACTGTAGTCTGCAGTATCTCACTCTCTTGATGGCCTTCCCAGTAAGGGGAGTCACACGCTTTGACTTCATTCCTCTGCCTTCTAACAGGTGGGTGCCATATGTTTTTCTCATGCTTTGAGAGAGTCAAGACCCTCCCCCACCCCCATCACCCCCCACCTCCAGGGGTCACAGAAGTACTTCCTCCTGCCATTCACAGAGTTCCACCACTCTTTCTCATTGGGGAATCTAAAAGTCAGAACTCACCCTCCAGGATGACTGTGATGGGGTTGGGTCTGAAGCCTTCTCCTCCAGGGCACAGAGTCTTATACTCAGCTGTAGGAAAATGGGGAGTAGATCAGGGGCCTGAGGCCCATAGCTAGGGAAGGCAGCATGAGACTGAGCCCAGCAAGGGAAGGAAGAATTCAGAAAGAGACTGGGTCTCCACAAAGTCCTATGAGGCTTCCTGCCTGTTCTCCACTATCTCTGTGTGTAGTCTCACTCCCTACTTGTCCCCCCACAATCTCTATGTGCAGCCCCCATCTTCACCTGTGTCCCACTGCTTCTATTTTAGGCCCCTCCTCCCAATATGCCCCCAGTGCCTCTGGGTATAGCTCCTCTCCCCACCTGACCCCCACAACCTCTATGTGTAGCCCCTCTCCCCATTTGCGTCCTCACTGTTTCTGTTTGGGTGTAGCCCCCTCCTAGTTCCCTCAGAGTTAGATGCCACACAGAGGCTTACAAAAGAAGAACCATGCTTTATATTAGAAATCGTTCCCATGCCCACCTTGGGCCTCACATATCACTTTGGGACTGTATCTATCTTCTATGGATATGTTTAATTTATACCTGATCTTTCTCTCTCAAACCCACTTTCTGTCAAAAGCACCACCATTCTTGTAGACTCCCAGACTCAGCTTGAACTCCTCCCTTTCCCTCCCCTCCCATATCCCATTAGCTGGCAAATCTGGTCTTTTCTACTTCCCCAACTCTCTCCCATCTGACTTCTCCCCTCTACCCACAACCATTACATTATTTCATCTCTCCCCCATATTACTGCAATGGCTCCCTAATTGTCCTCCCTGCTTCAAGTATTTTCTCATTCCAGGCTATCCTCCACAATGCTGCTGAATGGAGTTTCCCTAAATGTAGATATGACCACATCACTGCTCTGCTTAATTCCAGAGGCTACCTATTGCTTCTAGAACAAGTGTTCTTAATCTGGGGTCCATCAATCCCCAACGGGTTTGTGGAGAGATTTCTGGGGGTCCATGAACTTGGATGGGAAACAAAGTTACATCTTTATTTTCACTCACTTAAACCCCCCCCACCATTTATTTGTTTGCTTTTTGGAGGGGGAAGGCAGGGCCATTGGGGTTAAGTGATTTGCCCAGGTTTACACAGCTAATAAGTGTGTCAAGTGCCTGAGGCTGGATTTGAACTCAGGACCTCCTGACTCCAGGGCTTGTGCTCTATTCACTGAGCCACCTAGACTCCCCCATTTATTTATTTCAACATTTACATAAATTTTTTTTTGAGTACCAAATTCTTTCCCTCTCTCCAGCCCTTCTGAGAAGACAAACATGACACCATCAGTTGTACAGGTGATTTTGTTAACTTCTAGTGGAAATTTTACATTCCCTTCATTTATTTAAAAATCTTATTTTGAGAAGGATTCTCTAAGTCTACCCAAGGGGCCCTTGCAGTAGAAAGCAGACTATAGCCCATAGGGCCCCTCCCAGCTTGAGGTGCTAGGATTCTCAGGTCACTTCTCTCTGTGAGGCTGGGGCTCTGGCCTGGGCAGAGCCTGTCAGAGACTGCCTATACTCACTTGTGTTCCCCGGAGGGCAGAGCTCACAGGGGTTGCCCCAAGCCCGACCTAAGGAGCAGCAGCAGGAGGCCCGGGTGACACCGACTCCAATCTCTGCACTGCAGGAGATGCCCCCATCACCTCGGTCCTGAGTGTCCAGGAAACAGTTCCCGACACGAGTATCTGAGGGGGCAGAAGAAGACAGGTGTTTTAGGAAAGAGAGCCCCTGCCCTGATGCTTCTTGGCTTCAGCAATGGAGGAACTGAGCTGTGGAGACCAAACTGGGGGAGACCACAGAGCTTAATTTAATCTACGCCCCCCCCACCTCATATTGGGACTCTGAGGTCCAGAAAAATCATGTGATTTACCTAAGGTACTACAGGTAGTAATGTGTAGAGCCAAGACTTGATTCCAGGTCTCCTGACTTCAGGCAGCTAGGTGGTACAGAGGATAGAGTGCCAGGCCTGGAGTCAGGAAGACCTGAGTTCAAATCCAGCCTCAACCACTTACTGCCTGTGTGACCCTGGGCAAGTCACTTAACCATATTTGCCTTAATTTTCTCAGCTGTAAAATGAGCCGAGAAAGAAATGACAAATGGCAGTATCTTTGCCAAGAAAATCCCAAATTGAGTCATGAAGAGTCTAAAACCACTGAAAAATAACTGGCTTAAATCCAGCTCTGTTCTGACTGCCCAGTGTCTCTGGGAATGGACACAAACTGGTTTTGCCTTCATTTTAGTGGAATCTTCCTGGTGTTTGGCTGCCAGGAAGCAGAGCAAGCTCTAGGCTGGCCACTCACCCACACAGCCCACGCCGCTGGGGTTCAGTTCAAAATCCTGGGGGCAATTGCACAGGTAGCTGCCTGGGGTGTTGACACACAGGCCATTGATGCAGTTGACAGGGTCTGCACACTCATTGATATCTGTGAGGACAAGGAGAGGCTTTGTGAAAGGGAGAACCAATGCCAGGAGCTCACCCTGGCCTCCTGGGCAGACTCCCACACTCATCCCCTCCTTAGAGTCTAATCCTAGCCTTGACATCGCACTCCCACCAGACTTCAGCTTGGCTGCCACCCCTAGTATCCCAAACCGAGAACACTCCCCATCTCTATTTCCTCTATTTCCCCGCTTCTGTCCCAGCAACTTGACCCTGTTTGCATGGCCTGTCCTATACAATGCAGTGCCAAAGCCTTCCCCTGTTCTCCTGCACCTGCCAGCACTCCTGAAGCCCAGCCCAGGATGTCTCTCCCCACTAATGATAGCGACATAAAGATGGTGAGAGTTGGCATCTGCGTATGGAATTAAGATTTGGAAAGTGCTTTATATTTGTTCTCATTGGAGGACACCCCTCTGGAAGGGGCACTGGCATTATTTTCATTTTACAGATGAGGAAATTGAGGCTGGGAGAGACTGACTTGCCCAGGGTCACAATTCTTATAATAGGATGAGCATTTATTAAGTGCCTACTGTGTGCCAGGCCCACTTTGCAAACATTATCTCATTTGATAATTAGTATCTAAGGTGGGACTTGAACCCATGTCAAGCCCAGCATCCTCTCCTTAATGCCTCCCTTTCCTTTTTTTTTTGCTTTTTGGAGGGCAATGGGGGTTAAGTGACTTGCCCAAGGTCACATGGCTAGTTTTTTTGTGTTAAGTGTCTGAGGCCGAATTTGAACTTAGGTCCTCCTGACTCCAGGGCTGTTGCTCTATTCACTGTGCCACCCAGCCACCCCCTAATGCCTCCCTTTCCTGAGCACCCATCCAGGACCCTCCCCTCCTCACAGCAGGGCCCTCAGGACCTGTGCAGTTGCCTCCACTCCGGTCAAGCTCATAGCCATCGTCACAGACACAGCGGAACATCCCAGGCAAGTTGTGGCAACTTCCAAAGACACAGATGTTCTGGAAGGTGCACTCATCGATGTCTGCGGGGACTCGGTGTCACTGAGGCCCTGGCCCTGGTCCTGGCTTTGGCCAGAGCTGGGCACAGTGATGACTGTCCTCTGTCCATATCATGTTGAATATTCCCACCCCTGGATAGGCTCTAGCTTTCTTGTCCATCTCACAGGGAGGGACCCATCAGGGCTAAACCAGAGTTATCATCTCCTGCCATCAAAGCTGAGATAACCCAGGTGACATGGATGCCCCAACCCTGAAGGGGAGGGACATTGGCCTAGCAAGCTAGAAGGGCTAGAGCTCCCCTCCCTGCCCCAGCCCAGTACCCTGGAAGCCCTCACCCTGGCAGGCTCTGCTGTCCTCAGTGGGGTTGAAGCCCATCTCACATTCACATCGGTAGCCACCAGGAGCATTAAGACACTGTCCATTCTCACAAAGGTTCACATTGTCAGCGCACTCATCCCTGTCTGAGAGTCACAGGGTCATGTACTCACCAGGCAGGGTGACAAATCACCTGAGGCACATCCCAATCATTCAGGGACACCCCCCCCCATTTCCCAGGCTCCGCCAGTCACTTAGGGCTCCCCAGTCATTTATGGCATGCTTTGATTAATCAGGACCTCCCCTGTCACTCTGGAGATTCCTCAATAACAGCCTCCCAGTCAATCAGGAAGCCCTACAAAGGCCTAGTTCAGGTCTCAACTTCTGCTTCTTGGTGCCACCCTCCTTTCCCCGAAAGCCCCCAGAAGTCATGTTGCAGGGCTGGGTCCCTTAGGGTGAGCCAAGGGCCAGAGGAGTTGAGATCCATCTCTCACCCACACAGGAGAAGCCATCCCCAGAAAAGCCCTCTCGGCAGACACAGCGGTGGGAGCCAGGAGAGTTTATACAGTCAGCATTTACATGACACCCATGGTCTTCTGTGGCACATTCATCCAAGTCTGAGGGAAAATCACAGCGATGAAGTAAGCTTAGGGGGTCATCTCCTCCAACCCGCTCAGGTGTCAAGTCAAAGACTAAGGGATTTTCCCAATGTCCCCAGGTAGTACATGGCAGAACTCAGGTCTTCTGACTCCAAACACAGTGTCCTTTCCCCCTGCAACACCAAATTAGTTCTGTCTTGTCCAGCCCAGCTTGGCTTATGTACGAGGAAGGAGGACCCATGCCTCCCACTACCACACCACTGAGGGTGCTTAGCATTCAGAGATGTGGACACAGAGATGGGGGTAGATATGCCCAGTGCCACCCATGCCTACTCTTCTCTTTTCCCATCTACCTGTACATCCTGATAACTTCTCCCTGCCCACCCATAATCATGGCTCATCTTGCCAGTCCCTCAAGACTTACCATGACACTTGAAGCCATCACCAACCCAGCCTGACTGGCACATACAGCGAAAGGTGCCAGGCACATTGACACAGGAGGCCCGGGCATCACAGTTGTGGGCCCCAACGGCACACTCATCGATGTCTACAGCATAAGGAAGGACAAGGAGAGAGGTAATGACGGTATTTCTGACATCCTAGGGCAGATGGTCCAGGGCTCTAGAGTCGGGACAGGAGGTGATGGTGTGGAGGGTTAGTCCCCTGAATTTTGGATGTTGGCTGTGGTTGCTGGCTGGTTCCAGCAGGGTCCCACTTACCTGTGCAACCTGTTGTGCCCTTCTTTACAAAATAGCCCAGTTGGCAGTGGCAGATGAAGGATCCTTTGCTATTCTCACAGTCACCGTGGAGACAGATGTTGGGATTCAGGTCACACTCATTCACATCTGGGAGGAAGAGTTTCTGAGTTTCCCACTGGGAAGTCTCCTTTCCCCTACCCTTTCCCCCTGCATTACATTAGGTTTTGAGGCTGCTGTGCCATACTGAAGACTCCTGTTGAGCTTGTGATCACTTAGAACCCCCAGCTCTTCTTCAATTGTTCTTCCTTACTTCTATTAAGCCTAAACTCCTTATCCAAGATCCTAGAGTCATTTATGCTCCCATGGATGGGGGGAAGAAGAAGGGGCAGAAGAAGAAAAAGGCAGGGGGAGAGGAAGACAAAGTAAGGTACAGGGAAAGGGGAGCTGAGAATGTATAGGCAAAAGCTCCAGAAGGGTCTCCTGCTGGTCTGTGGGTATCTGAGTAGAGCTTCCTCAGTCTGCCCCGCCCCCCCCCCACCTGCCGAGATCCTGAAGGGCCAGAGTCAGGGGGGAAAGCAGAGCTAGAAAGACTATTCTGGCCATAGCCAGGATGAGAGGCAACAGGAAATGCCCCAGATTGTGAGCCAGAGGAGCTGAGTTTGAAAACTAATTCTGTCCTTGACTCACTGTGTGACTTCTCTTTTCCCCCATCTACAAAATGGGGATAATAAACCTAGCCCAGACTCCCTTCTATTTCAAAGCCAAGATGAGAAATGAAGGTCAAAAACTCCACCCAAAGATACCCATTGAAGGTCCTTGCTGCTCCTGAAGCCTCCCTCCCTCCCCTTCCCACCCCCAAATGCTCACCTATACAGGTCTTCATATCGAGGGTGGCCATGAAGCCATCATAGCAGAGGCAACGGTGCTGGCCAGGCACGTTTGTACACTGACCCCCATCACAGATGTCTGGACTCTCCTCGCACTCATCGATGTCTGGGGGTGAGGAGAGGACAGAGGTTAGGGCTGGCAGCTGGGGAAGGGGCTGGGTCTAGGCATGAGTTTAGGGTTGAAGCTGGACAGAACTAAGGCAGGGCCAACAGTGCTTTGCTCCACGGTGAAGAATTTAAGGGACAGCATTTAAATTCCTTTATGGAACGAGCTGGGTAGGAAAGAGCTAGGGTGGCACAAAGTCAGTGACAGGAGGGCGAATGGGGGCAGCTTAACCTCGGCACTATCTCAGCAGCTACACCTCCACAGGTTCTTCCTCCATAGGTCGAAGGAGTGGGGGAGGCCACCACTGAGGCACAAGAATCACAGAGGGGAGGAAGTCTGGTACATGTCAATGCCAGGGGAGAGGAGCTGCCAGGATGCCCAGAAGCTCAAGGATCAGTGGCAGGTTGGGGGACATTCCCCACTGGCCCCTAGAGAGGAGAACCTTCCAGGCAAGGCACCTCACCCTCACCTCAATGGGGCCACCCCCTCACCACCACCCTGGGTCCTCAAAGAAGGTCAGGTTCCAAAAACCTGGCTGAAAGAGGGCTGGACTTGGGGTAGGGGGTGGGGGCAGAAACTATCAGCACGTAGGTTTAGATGGTGGAAGGTTCAGATACTCCCTCCCTGCTTTGATTCTAACTCTGGGTCTTTGTTCCCTCACCAAGGTCACCTTCAGCTCTAACAAGATTGTTGGAGGGATCTGGGGGCAGTGGGAGGATTGGTTTTGAGTCTTCTTTTATCTGCCACCCCCCAAAGGCTTATCTGGATCTTGGCTGTAATGCTTACTCCTTCATCCCCACCCATCTCCTGCAATCAAGTTTCCTGGATGCCAAGTGTGAAGAAACAATTGACCTTAGCACCTAGTTATGAATAATAAATATTTAAAGTTGGAAACAACCAGATGGGGTTGAGGGACCTGAGGATAGGGTGAAAAGTTGACAGCTTCTTCTGAAGTGGTTTCTTGGTGCCCTGCAGTCACCTCCATCATGGCCTATAAGGGGATGTTCTCACACACCCCTCCTCCCCTACATCTATCGATATGCTTTCAAGCTGTCAACCTAAACAATTTATAATGTTTGTCCCAGGTGTAGACTCCCTGGCTCTGGGCCACAGGATAGGCTGGGCAGGATTGGACTGAGGAATCACACACAGGAGGGCAGCTCCCCTCCGGGGGGCAGCTCCAGGCTACCTACCTGCACAGGCCCTGCCATCGGGCATCAGGGCATAGCCCTCCCCACAGCTGCACTGGTAACTGCCTTCCGTGTTGGTGCAGTGTGTCTCACAGCCCCCATTTCCTACGCTGCACTCATCGGTGTCTGTGGGAGACAGAAGGTGGGGCTGAAGCTAGTTGGAATCCAGTCAGCAGAAACAGCATTCAGGTTGATGGGGAAAGGGGAGAGAAACTGAAGGAGCAGGAGGGGGACAGGAGCAGGGAGGGACAGGGGAAAGAGATGAGGATGGTGGGAAAATGATGGCCATGCACTCTGAAGACAGGGACTCCTCTGCTCTCACTTCAGCATCCTCAGCACCATTGGCAGCCCCTGGCATGTAGGAAGTGCTTAGTAAATGCTTGTTAAAAACCAAACTAAATCCTGTGAAATTAGAATAATCAAACTTGACCCCAAAGCTTTAAGAATGCTCCTTCTTCCCTTCTTTGTAGATTGGGGAGAGGGGGATGATGGCCATGGAACCCCACAGATAATGCTAGATTTGGTTAATGTTTTGGGATGAACTGGGATCAGGAGGGAAGTAGGATAGATAAGGGAAAAAAAGGTATAATAATGGTAGGAATGGAATGGACAGTAGAGATGGGGGAAAGACTGAGGATGAGGTCAGTGATGGGAACAGGACTGACTGAGGCAGGGATGGTGGTCAGGGCAGAGGGTTGGCAGAAGGGTGGGTGACCTGTGCCTGGGGCCTGAGTCCTAGGGCTCAGGAGCTGGCCTCACCTATACAGCCCTGCCGGTCTGGGGTGGACTGGAAGCCAGTGTCGCAGGCACACTGGTAGGTGCCAATGATGTTCACACAGCGCCCATGCCGGCACAGGTTATCTCGGAGGGAGCATTCATTCACATCTAAGAAAGGAACAATTGACAACTGGGGTACCAGGGCAGGGGCCAAAGGCCTCTTTCCCCAGCTCCCTGCCCATGCCTTGCCCAGGCCACTCACCCTCACAAGCATTCCCATCAACTGACAGTTCATGGCCAGGAGGACACAGACACTGGTAACTGCCATCACTGTTGACACAGGTCCCTCCTCGGCAGAGCAATGGGTCCTGGGCACACTCATCAATGTCTGGAAGGAGGAGCAGATGGGACAAAGTCAGCCTTCGTCAGGGGCTGAGGGGGTGCCTATCTGCAAACAGGTGTTCACAAGCTGCCAGGTCCCCCACCTGCCCCAATGTACCCCCACCCTTCAATCCCATCGGAGACATTCCTTTGGGTTAAATGACAAAGGGCCTGGTGGGGTAGGTCACTTCCCTTCCTAGAGTCTTATTTCCTCATCTGTAAAACAAGGGGCTTGTACAAGGTGGCATGGGGGCTAGGGTACTGGAGTCAGAAAGTCTTAAATTCAAATCCTGCCTCATGCACTTCCTAGCTGTGTGACTCCTAATAAGTCACTTAACCTCTCTCAGCCTCAGTTTCCCCAAATGCAAAAATGAGGATAATAATAGCACCTACCTCTCAGGGTAGTGAGGATCAAATAAGATAATTATTGCAAAGCCCTTTGCAAAGTTCAAAGGGTTATAAATCTCTCTCTCTTTCTCCTCCCCTTCCCTCTGCCTCCCTCCTCCCTCTTCCTTCTCTTCTCTCTCATCTCTTTCTCTCTCTTCTTTCCTCTTTCTTCACCTCTCCTCTCTCCTTTTATCTCATCTCTTTTGTCCCCTCTTCTCTTCTCTTTATCCCTCCTCTTCTTTCCTCTCTCCATCTTTCCTCTCTTTTTCTTTCTTCTTTCTCCCTCTCTTCACCTCTCCTCTCTTCTATTTTATCTCTATCTTTGTCCTTTCTTCTTTTCTCTCCTCTCTTCATCCTTCCTCTTCTCTCCTCTCTCCCTCTTCTCTTTCTCCACCCCTCTCTTCATCTTTCACTCTCTTCTCCCTCCTCTCTCTGTCTCTGTCTCTGTCTGTCTCTCCCTCTCTCCCCTCTCTAGCAGATTATCTCTAAACTCCCTTCCAATCCAACCATTCTGTGAAATTCTGAGCCAAGGCATTAACTGTGTGACCTTGGAATGCACTTCCTCCTCTGAGCATAATCTCTCATCTGTGAGATGAAGATATGGGTGCACTACCTACCTCATAGGATTGCTATGAGAAAGTGCTTTGTAAAGCTCTGTTTCTCGTCTTATTTCATCTTTCTCTCTTTCACGAACTCTGTGTCCCAATCAAATTGACCCTCTGGCTGCTTTCGAGGCTGGCTCCAGCCTACGTCGCAAGGCTTACTGTACATTACTCACTTTCCCACATTCTACTTTTCAGCCAAATGGAACATTCCAGTTTGGTTGGAATAGAGAGTCCGGGAGGGGATGTAATGTGAAATCAGTCTGTAAAGATAGGTTGGAGCCTGATTGTAGAGGCCTTAAAATATCAAACAGGGGAGTTTGTATTTTATCCTGGGGGCACTAGAGGGTGACATGGTTAGAACTATGCTTTAGAAATATCAGCTTGGCAGCTTCATGAAAGATAGATTGGAGGGAGGAGAAACTGGAAGCAAAGAGAACAACCAGAAGGGCTTCTATAATAGTCTGGGTGAAAGATGATGATGGCCTGGGCAAGGGTGGTGGCTTTGTGAATGAAGAGAAGGGGACAAGTACAAGGATGTGGAAAGAGAATCAATAGGGTGAGATAACTGGTTGGCTGTGGGGCCATGATAAGGAGGAATTTCTTAGAGGGAACAAGTGATAAGGATAAAAAAAAAATCCAATAATTGCTCCCATTCCTACATAATTTTAAATTGGTAAGGTATTTTTCTCCAGTGGAATTGATAAGTTGTCACTTTGGAAAACAGAGCAGGGACCAGGAAGGCACTATTCATACTATCACTAAAAATAATTTCATTCACACGGCACCTCAAAGTTTGCAAAGCCCTTTGTGTGCACACACTGCTCAGTTGAACCTGACTGATTAATTAGAGGAGGAAGCTGGTACGGGCATTACTGTCCTCTCTGAATCTGTTTCCTCTTTTGTAAAATGGGGTGGGTGGGGGGGACTAGATGATGATTAAAAACCCTTCCACCTCAAAATCTATAATATTCAGTATTATTATTTCAGTCTTACAGATGGGGAAACCAAAGTCAAGAGGGGGGAAGTAACTTGTCCAAGGTCACACAATTAATTAGTAGCAAAGTCATGGGATCCTGTCTCCTGACTTTAAATGCAACTCTTTACACTACATCCAAATCGCAGAAAGTCTGAGGTGGGAAAGAACATCAAAGGCCATCGAGTCTCACCCCAATTGAATCAGACATCCTCTCTGTGATGGCCTCAACAAACATTTGTCCAGGATAATGGTGGGGAGTGAATGACCTGTGGCACCCCATTCTGCTTTATGTGAAAATGAGTGGGTTTGGGAGTGCATATTAATGCCAGCATTTGGGAGGTAGGAGGGGAAAGAGGGAGATCTCTCTGTCTCTCCCCAGGAGGCACCCTAGGGCTCTCAGGGGACGGCTTCCTTGGTTACAGAGGAAGTGGTCTGAGATGAGAAGCACCTCATAGACACTGGCACCTTGGCTGCTGGAGGTGAGGACCAACTGACACAGGCATAGACTGTTGACAAGCCCCCAGGAAAAGATGCTAACAATGAAAATGTCAGCTCCCACTTCTAAACCACTTTAAAGTTCACAAAGAGCCTTCCTATCCATAGGACTAGGATTATTATACCCATTTTGCAGATGAGGTGGTTGTGCCTTTCTCTGTAGTTAAAAGAGAAAATGATTATAGATTTAGAAATGAAAGGGCTCTCAGAGACCATCTTTGACTGTCCTCCTCAGCCTAGGCACTATATTAAAGTGCTGAATTCTGATTTGGAAGACCAGGGTTCAAGACCCAGTCTGTCACTGACCACCCCTGTGACCTATGTAGCCTTAGTCTTCTCAACATAAAATGAGAACGTTGGACCAGATGATCTCTGAGGCCCCTGTCAGCTCTAAATCCATGAAATTTTTATTTATCCCCCTCTTGCCCATTAATAACTTGCTTACAATTTATGCCATTTAAAAAATCAGAATCATCTCCCCAGATATCTTACCATCACCATGAAACCCTCCCTTATAACAGCTAGGTTGTGCTGTAGTGCACAGAGCCCTGGACTTGGCAGAAAGAACTTAGCTCAAATTCTGCCTCAGGCACTTACTGGCTGTGTGACCCTGGGCAAGTCATTTAACCTGTTTGGCTCAGTTTCCTCATCTGAGGGTAATAATAGCACCTATCTCTTAGGATTGTTGGGAGGACCAAATAAGATAACGTAAGCAAAGCACTCTACAAACCTTAAAGAGCTATATAAATGCTAATTACCATCACCACCACCATCATCATCATCAAAGAAAAGTTGGAGCAAAGCCCAACTGACAAACTCCTTTATTTTGCAGATGAGGAAACAGAAGCTCAGAAAGGTTGTTATTTTCCCAAGAACACACAGCTATTTTTGGCACAATGGTTTAGAACTCAAGTCTCCCAACTTCACATCTGGTTATTATTATAATAATATGGTAATAATAACTAGATAATAATAACAATAATTTGTTAATATGAGAGGTATAGTGGATAAAGAGCTAGCCTTGATATTGGAAAGATGTGAGTTCAAATCCTGACTTTGACAGAGACAGATTGTATGACTCTGTACACGTCCCTGACCCTCTCAGTGCCCCAGCTGATGTACTGAGGCTCTAAATAGAGAAGGAACTGACTTGTATTGATAGAGTTTCCTCATCTGTAAAATGAGAGAGTTGGATTGTATGTCCCTACTAAGGTTTCTTCTGCCTATGAATTCTATGATCCCATAACCCTAAAGTCAGCTTCCCAGGGATCCAGGCAAATGGCTGCCTGGACTCTAAGAAACGGGCAAAGATGCCTGCCACAAGGGAGGGGCCTCTAGAGAAGCCATCTCGAAAGTTGAACTGGGCTGGACTGTGTCACTATGAAGTGTTCCTGCACTTTGCCAACCCGTGTCAAGCTTGTGCCCTGTGATTCTTCACAAAAACGTCAAACAGATGCATTTGGAACAATTGGCTTGGGCATGATGCTACAAGTGATTCACTGAGGGGAGTGTGGGGGTAGAAGAGAAAAAACCCAAGAACCATGACTGCATAATCATTAATATAAACTGAACATTTCTCTAGGGTCTTCAGGTTACATGAGTTATCTCATTTGACCTTCCCAGCAATGCTGGGAGGTGGGTGCTATCATCATCATTCCCATTTTACCAATGAGGAAACTGAGGCAGAAAGCATTTAAGTGATTTAACCAGGGTCACACAGCTAATACAGTGTCTGAGGCTGGATTTAAACTAGGGTGTTCCTGACTCCAGGCTCTATCCAGGACACAGGCCAGCTGCACAGGAAAGAAGTTCCTCCAAGACAGAGGTGATGGAGAAGACAGCAACCTAAGGTGGCTGTTAACTAGTCCAACTTTCCAGGAGCAATCCAAGAAGGGGGACTCTCCTGGTGTGTGTGTGTGTGTGTGTGTGTGTGTGTGTGTGTGTGTGTGTGTGTGTGTGTGTGTATGTGTGTGTGTGTTCGTCTGCAATGCATGCATCTTCTGCTCTGGTCAGATTTTTGTAGATTTTTGGACTCGTCTTCCAAACCATGATGAGAAATCTCAGGCTAAGACTTTAGCTCCCTCCCCCTGACCCCATCCTACCCATGCAGTTCTTCATCATCATAAAGCCACTTTCATAACCCTGGAAGCATTCACACTCAAAGCTGCCCAGAGTGTTGACACAGGTTCCATGGCCACAGAGGTCAGGGGAAATTCGGCACTCATCGATATCTGAGAAGAGAAGAAGCAGTAGTTATTGGAGGGGGAGAGGAGGTGCTGGTCATGGGGGTGTCACTAGTATTTGGGGAGGGAGAGAAGACACGGGTCATGGGAGTGTCACTGGTCATTGTGGAGGTAGATGAAGCACTGGTTATTGGGGAAGAAATACTGGTCGCTGGAGAGAGAAGATATTGGTCATGGAAGTGTCACTGGTAATTGGAGTGGGAGAGGAGGCGAGTGTCTGGAGTGAAAAGACAGGTTACTGTCTGGGGAGAGGAGACATTGTTCAAGATATGTAGGGAACAAAACACTAGTCATCGATAGAGAATAAAAAATCCTGGTAGTGATTGGGGAGAGGATACATCAGTCAATATTAGGGAAGAAGAAGGTTTTGTGAAGGTCAAGAAGAGAGGAAACACTGGTCAGTGTCTGAGAAGAGATTTCTCAAGGTGCAGAAACCACTAGTCAATGTCAAAGACTAGATAATAGTGTTTAGATTTTTGGGAGAGGAGAGACTGGTCAAGGTAAAGGGCAGAGGGGACACTGAAATCAGAGGACAGGAGACACAGGACACACAGGTTATCAGTTTAGGGAGAAGAAACAGTGCTCAGTATCTGGATGGGAGAGAAGACATTGGTTATTATCTGGGGAAAGGAGATATCAGTTTTATGGGGACAGGAGACGACCAAAAATCAAGAGGAAATGAGATATTGGTCAGGGTCACAGAAAAGAATTCCTGCTCTGTGTCTGAGGAGAGAACATAAGGGCTTGGGAGGCAGCTACAAAAACCACACACAAATCCCTATGACTTGTTTCAATGTCCTCCTTTGGGACATGGCCTCTGAGGACAGGGATGCCAGAAACATACCTGTGCAGTTCCTCTCCTGAGCATCGAGGGCAAAGCCGTTGCCACACACACAGCGGAAGCTGCCCACCGTGTTCCTGCATGAGCCATGGGTACAGAGGCCAGGGAAGGCCTTGCATTCATTCACATCTGGTGTGATGTTGGGGAAAGGGGAGAGAGGAAAATGGTCTCATACTTTGTCCCTCAGTGAGAATCTCCTTCCCCTTTACCCGGCCTCCTCCTGAGTCTTCTCACCTTTGTAGAAAGGTCTGCCAGAAAGGAAATCCCTGCTGGCAAAACCAGGGCCCCGAGGGCAGATGATGGCGAATTCTGGAGATCCAGGTTCTGGGCAGGCCTCACAGTCGGCACCCCAGGCAGCCCCCACTGAGCAGCAGCACATGTCCATCCGATACTTGCCGGACAGTGGAGCAAGGCATTCATCTTCATCCCACTTCAGAAAACACTGCTCTACCCTCACATCTGCCCAAGGTGAGGGGGAGGAAAGGGAGTAACCGCAGGGCATATCTGGCCCAACGTGGGCATCATCACCTCCCTGCCATCTGGAATTCCTCTGTATCAACCCAGCCCTCTACCCTCTTGTGCCCTCCCTTATCATCCTCCCACCCACCCCCACCCACATACACACCTATACCCACTCACCCACCCACACAGCCAGTGTCTATCTGAGACCAAGCCTTAGTCATCCTTATACCCCTAAACCCTGACAACAAGGCCTCACATATCTTAGCCACTCAACAAGTATTTATTGAAATGATGTGAATTTCTAGGAGAATTTGAGCTTCAGGATGAGATACAAAAGGTACTTTGCTTACTAAGCTCAATAAAAGCTCATTAACTGATTTGCTTTCCCAAGCCTGTAAAGGACCTTGCACTCAGCTGGCACCTAATACATATTTGCTGGATTGGATATTTAAATAAAGGCTCATGTGTAAGATCAGAACTAAAGTATTATCTAAGAACATTAGAAGTCAAGGAATAGCAATGCCCATAGATCTCTATTTGTTTTTGGCAATTTCCCTAAAGAAGGGAAGCCAACTAAGAACTTGTGAAAGATGCCAGGATGGGTGAGTGCTCCCATGACCCCTGGCATGGCCCTTCCTGGGCCTGGGACACAAGCCCATGGCCTGGAGGGCTAAGTAGAAATGGTGTCCTCACTCACCCACACACACTCTCCCTGTGCTGTCCAGGGTCAGGCCCTCAGGACACTCGCATCGGAAGGAGCCAGCAGTGTTGAGGCAACGTCCATTGGGGCAGACACCAGGGAAGACCTCACATTCATTCACATCTGTGGATGGGGCAAGAGAGACAAGAGAAGGGGGGAGTTGAGGGTGGAGGGGGGTAAAAGAGGACCGGAAAGGACTGGGGGATGGAGGTGAGTTCTGTGGGCACCTAAAAAATTCTGGGGCTAAACTTGGGACCGGAAGGCAGGTCTGGGGGATCTGGTTGAGGCCTAGCCCCCTGCCTGGGAAAGTACAGGTTTTCTTTTGCAAGAAGATGTAAGAATAGTGCCCTGACCATGGAGATGAGAGATCAAGGGAAGGCCCACTGTAGCAGGAGAGTAAATGAAGAAGGGACAGGGGAATGCTCTGCCTTCAGCATGATGTAATTGGGAAGTGAGCACCTTAGGGACTGTGGCCTACTACAAACAGAATAAAGGATTGCCTTTCTCTACTGTTTCATGGCTTACAAAGTGTTTTCCTTATAACAATCCCAGAGAGGAGGTTTGGGTAAATAGCATCTCCTTCTTATGACAGATAAAGAGGGGCGGCTAGGTGGCGCAGTGAGTAAGAGCGCCAGCCTCGGAGTTGGGATGACCCGATATCAAAACCGGCCTCAGAAAATGAGCACCCACACATAAAATGACTAGCCATGTAACCTTGAGCAAGTTACTTAACCCCAATTGCTTTAAAAAAAAAA